>CM060964.1:17885410-18205410 GCA_030765045.1 Tenodera sinensis
CATTTTTTTTAAATTTTTCGAAGTTTTAATGTCTATTGGTCACTTTAAGAAAGCTTGTACTTTTGTTGGATTTTCCTCATTGTTGCTTTTGAGCTTTTCTACGACATAGTCAAGCTTTAGTTGCACTTCTACCCATCTGAAGCTGTTAACGGTGAGCAATATAATCCACAATTAACACAAAGTATGTAGAGACTAATAACTTCACTCCTATACACGATGTATTGAGTTTAACTCGATTTTATTGAAGTGAAGTTATTAGTCTGTACATACCTTGTGTTAACTGTGATTTAGTTGCACTGCTCCATTTCCTTGTGGTTGCAATCAGCCAAGGGATATAGTGTTCACAGTGAATGCTGATGAAGACACTTGTTTACTGAACACTGGGACATTTTTAATTAATACAAATGAATTAAATACACTATCATCACCTTTTCATTCATCGATTTTGCCTGCATTTCATATCCTCCTCTTCCTTACTCTCATACCTGGTGCTTGGTTGCCCACCCGCTTCCAGGTCTTCACTCTGTCCAGTCCATAGATTCTTCTGCACCCCGACAGGCGTCTGACCCTGAGCACTGGCTTGTAAGTCCTACATAAGGTGAGGAGAATCAGGTAAAGAACAAGACAAATTAAATACAGAATAAAACCATTGGTATCACTGAAATAAATTCAGATATATGATTGAAATTTTATATATGGTTATTATATTACATTACAACACATAAAACTTCCAGCTTGCTCAAATTTAAATCGTAGAGCTTTAGGTTTTTCATTTTAATTGCATAAAATAATTAAGACATTCATAGATACAAAAATGCATAATTTACCAACTGGTGTCATTTTTAAATGCCCTATTACATGTTTAAATGTGACGTGTATTTTAATGTGAGCTATACATTCAATTGTTTTCTCACTATTCATATTTTCAGTGTCTTTCTTCATATAAAATGTTCGTCGTAGAGTAGTTTTTGTATTGTAGAGACATAACAAATAAAAAGTGCCATAGGTTTCATTGTCAGATGTCTGTACGTATGTATGTATATATGTTTAATTTCAAGCACAAAAATTACAATTTTTAGGCAAAACAAATAAATGCAAACTTTAAAAAATCGTGGAGCCTAAATTGAAGGAGACAGAGAAACTCAGGGAAATTTGAACAAGTATATGTATTTTGAACCTAAGACCAAAATATTAGATCAAAAATTAAAAAGTTTTGTGGCGTGCCACGTTTTTATGACGTAACAAGAAATAAACACATTTGATCACAATTTCTAGAGTGCTAGAACAAAATGAATGAAATGTAGGCTTTAACCTGCTTGAATTCCATTAAATGTGCGGTATACATAGCTCAGAATTTCGCATTTTTAGTCATACATATTTTAACATAAAAAATGTGAATGGATGCTCTCATTTGTTACACTGGTGTCAGAGTGGGACATAAAGATAGTGCAGTTTCCATACTGATTTATAGATTTAGGACTAGTATAATTTAATCTTTATGAAATAGGGATAGATAATTGAAAATTTTGTTTATATAGTTTACACTTCGACCGCCCCCGTAGCGCTGTTGGTAGCGCGCTTATATCTGGCGCGAAGGACCCGGGTTCGATACCCCGTACCAGCATGGGGATTTTTCCCCCATTGGGAGGTCTGGAACGGGGTGCATTCAGCCTCGTTAGGTCCCGGAGGGGCCAATTGAGGAGAAGTAGCGGTCCCAGGTCGAAAAGGCTGCATAACTGACCGGAAGGGCTCGGGGCGCTGACCACGTCCCACCCTCTGGTACTACACCCCACCAATGACGCCTGTAGTGGGCAGAGGTGGGGGATGTAGTGGCTGTGCGGCAAACCTTGACTCTTCATGGGCTGTTGTGCTGGGATTTTAGTTTATATTTCAGTTTTTTAAATTTAATTAATATGAATTTAGTAGTAAAAATAGTGACCTCGCCGCACAACCATATTTTCGTCATTCCTTTAGTACACGTGCTGAGTTCGCAGCCCTAGTAAACAGTTTGTTTCACGAAAGTGAAGCTGGGAAAATGCCGAAAGTAAAGGAAAGTAGACAAGGTCTTTTGGAAGGTTAGTGACTGAATTTAGTGACTATGTATTTTCTACAGATGGAAGTACACTAATTTGCAAGTTGTGTGAAATTAAAGTAAGCGAGAGAAACGCTTTACTGTGTGGCAGCGTATTGGGCGCGAAAAACATTTAAACGCTATTTGCATATACCTATACAGGAAAGAAAAGTATCCCAATGACTACCTAAGTGAAAGTGTGGGAGAATCATCCAATGCATCAGTTTTTATAGAGATCTTTGCAAAGCACTGGTTTCTGCCGATAGCCCTTTAGCAAAGATCAATAATGCCACATTTCAACAATTTCTGAAGCAATATGCGAGGCAGAGCATTCCAGATGAATCAACCCTTAGAAAAGGTTACTTGCAGAGTTGTTACGGGAAAATCCACGTTGTTCAGGAAAATAAGAATATATTTGTTTCTATAGACGATACAAGTGATAAAGCGGGGGTTATGTTGTAAACGTTGTTATTGGTACATTAGAAGTTGAAAATATTCATTACGACTGAAGTTACTGACAAGGTTAACCACCAATCTACTCGTATTTGCAAACTGTTTGATCAAAGCATGTTACTTTTGTGACCACGGGGCATAAAACCAAAATGTTTTACTTTTGGTAACAGACACTGCCAGGTTTTAGTGAAATTTGGCACGGCAATTAAATCATTTTATACAAAATTGGTTCACATAACATACTTTGATCATGCATAGAGTGTGTCAACTAATGCGTGAAAAATGTTTGCGAGTTAACAAACCCATATCGAATGTAAAAAAAGTGTTTCTTAAGTCATCTTCAAGAATGACATTATCATGAAATTGCTCCTAACCTACCCTTGCCTCCTAAACCAATAGTAACATGCTGGGGCACGTGGATCAGAGCATCGATATTTCGATGTAGTGAAATCAGTGATTGACAGTTTTGACAGAGAACGTGCTGCTTCCGCAGTCAGACTTACTGGCAGATATTCAAATTAAGCGAAGCTTGGTAACTTTTCAACTTTGGTGCAAACAATATATGGCTAGAGAAAAGAGATGCTAGCTTACACTCAATTGTTCAAAAGCTCAAAGATATAGAAGAACATTTGTAACAATGTGTAGCACAAATTGGACAAGAAGTTAGTAAGAAAATAGAAAATGTATTGGAAAAGAACACTGGCTACCAGTCAATGGGTTGAATCAAAAAAGTACTGCTAGATGAAATATTGAACCTCAGACGATATTTCACCAAGGGACCTCGGTCATTTCAAGAATGCACCCATGGAGTCAGTTGACGCAGAGAGGAGCTTTTTAATGTTCAAGACAGCCGGCGATCCATCGAACCCGAGACCTTAGGAATGGCGATGGTTCTTTATTGCAATGCTGAACAGGAGTTATGTCTAGAAATTCCATTCTCATCATTATTATTAAAGCATTGGCCTTTTTAAGCATTTTTATGACAGAATTTGAAAAACAACGTTATTTTTAAAACTTTAATGAAATTTTTCTTAAACTTAAGGACATTTTATAAGCTATTTTTCCTAGATTCAACTTCCGAGCTCTAGTCATAATCCCAAAAGATCATTTGGTGTCCTCCATGGGTGTGTGGATGTGATACACTTTTCAAGAAAGTTCCCCTATCCAAAACTACCCTTCACATGAAACAATATTCATAATGTTCTGTTTTCTAAAATGCCTTCAACGATTTTGATCAGTGTCATATGCTTAAGATATTTCCATGACAAACATGTATTATCTTGAATTTTCTGGGAACATCCAGTGATGCGCTCTTGAATTTGATAAATGTTTGTATACTTGATAAACCGTAAGAGACAGACAAAATATTACTGTACAGAAAAGTAGATTTTAGGTGTGTGTGTGTGTGTGTGTGTGTGTGTGTGTGTGTGTGTGTGTGTGTGTGTGTGTGTGTGTGAGAGAGAGAGAGAGAGAGAGAGAGAGAGAGAGAGAGAGGGAGAGAGAGAGCAACATAATTCATAAACGAAAAGTCTGTTAAATACAATATATTTAAGATACTTTATGTCAAATGTATATCTTAAGTTTTCTGAAAATAGGCTCTAAAGTTCTCTTCATTGAATGACTTCTACACTGGATAAAATGTAAGAGGAAGACAAAATCTTGTTTCCCTCCCCCTTTTTTTCTGATGTGAATGCAAAGATCTTGGCATTTCAAGGCCAGATCCACTTAAAACACTGGACTGTCCTATCTCTGTAGTTTACTGCCATCTTCAGTGAAATGTGTAAATGCATAATGAAAGTTTATCTAGATTAAGCCAAATTGGATAGGCTCCAAGAACGATTGGTTCGGCTTCCGGAGACAGAAACGTTGGAAGCTGATCAAATCTGACTTCATTTGTTCAATGCAGCGCTTTATCACCCAGTTCGAGGTTATTACTACTCGTAATTAATACAGTTGTGCCAAACCATTGACCTTAATACCAAAATTCTAAAACAGCAATAATAAATATACCTATCTATAAATGTCATAACAATTAGCTGTAGAAGAGTCAGTAGAGAAGGTCATGTGAATGCAACACATCAGCTTCTTGTTTTCCGTTCAGGAATCACAATGCTACTAAGCTTTATTTCAGTAAACCGAGATCTCAAGTAATAGCAAGCAAAAGCTTACTAAAAGTGAAAAGATATTCCTTATATCCTGAGCAATAGCTCAGCAATCAAGGTCAGTAACCTTTCGCTCGCAATTAGCTTGAGAAGAAATTGTTTATTTATATGAAACTGAGCAATTGCTTGGGATTGGTGAGAAATTAGCTAATGCACGGTTATATTTATACCACACCATGGTTAGATTAGATTAGATATTAGTCAGGTAGATGAACAGGAGAACCTGATCCCTACCTGAGATTTATAGTACAATTGCCTCCCTGCTTGCACTAACCATTTTCTTCTTATCTTCTAATAAGTTCAAGAAATCCCTAGATTAGATTTTTACTAGATACAATCTCATTTGCTTCTAATAACCCTCATTGGTTGTATCTGTTCTCTTGCAGTTCTTCACACTGGAATATTAGATGCGAAATCATTCCTGCTCTGTTGCACACTTCCTGCATGTTGGGTCATTTATATGCAGCTGTTTTTGGAAATTCCCATGACCAGCCATTAGACCCTCTAGAAGTCTCATGTGTTTTCTAGTTAGTTTGAATATTTCACAACTTCTTTTAAGACATGGCTGTTGCATCATTGGCTTTCCATATCTTTAACCATAGCCATAGAAATCTACAAACACAGAGACAACTTCAATCGAAAGGAAGAAGCACTCCGTGTACAGAAACCATGGATACCGGCCTTAGATAATCTCCCTGACACACACAACAGCTGTAATGAAACCCCTGAAGGCAACAAATTGTGGGTTCTTTTAAATTTAATTTATACAAAAACCGTTGCATCTATTGAAATATGCCAAAGGAAAACGTTGTTTATTCAATTTTCTATGAATATAGCCATAGATCAAGAACCTTCAATCGATAATAATTCAGCTAGGTAATGATAATTTCTTTTTGATAAAAACATTTTTTCTAGAAAACTATAAACTTTTCAACGATTTGGTATTACACCTTGTTATTCACATGATAAATTCGCTGTTAAAGTCTGACGGATCATTTCACTTCCACATACAGGTATATTAGGTATGATATTTAGCGTTCGGAAGTGATTTTATCCAAAAGTGTTATTGCAGAACAAAATTTGCCAAAGAGAATAGGTTCATGTGCTGCGTGGTAACGATGTTCAAGCATTATTATCGTTTCAAATCATGTTGCTTTAACCCTGTGATATTTGAGGTTAGAAATGCCTTTATTATGTACGTTGGCAGGACTACCTTTTGGGGTACTTTCGTCTATTGTTTAGCGTAATGCCGGCCATGTTGAACTCTTGGGAACTGCCAATAAGCTGCTTTAAAACGTAACTGATGAGAAAAGTTAGTAACTTAGTGTGCAGAATTGTTTACTGAAAACAGATGTAGCGCTAAATCGATAACGGAGAAAATATAGCAAGGTTTGAAATGACCCGGTCAAGCTTCTGTTGGGAAGCTTTGGAAATAGCTACATAATGTGAGGCAGCGGCCTGCATGAGCCTTTTAGTGCAATGGAAATAGATCCTGACTGTATAGAAAAGTAAAATAAGTCTTAGCAGAAATCTTTAACTTCGGAGAGTAAATAAAATAAAACGTACAGACAAGATATTTATTTTCTTACTATTAGAATACTTTGTCCAGCAAATTGATACGATACGATATAATTATGTCATAACAAAATATAGTTTTCAACGCCAACAAAGGTGCATAAACAATACACCTCATGCTCAGCGTGGATTAGGCAGTAAACCAGGAACAAAGCCGCGTGCCTGGCCCACACTATCGGAAGTAATACAGTTAGGCTGGGAAGCGTGCCTTAGGAGTGTTTTCGCAAACATACCAACACGCCGCACAGTCAGGCTTACCACCTCGAGGAAGTCAAAAGTGGGAACACTGAATGCGTCATAAACCTAATATTCAAATAGAACAATTGAATATACTTCAAATATAAATTAAACTACAAATATATATTAAATATCTCTACAGTTATTGAAATTAATTATGCTTAACTTACTGCGAACATGAGCTATCATGGGGCTGGAACTTATAGACGTGCCATTTCAGCCTTTAGAAGTTGCTCTCATTTGGAGGATATTGATGAAATTCGAAACAAGTTGTAAAGTACCTAGTGTTTTAATCTGCGGCGTCGTGGCCGAGCGGGTAGACCGTTCGCCTCTCACCTAGGCAGCCCGGGTTCGATCCCAGGGACCCGCATATGGGATTCGTGGTGGACGAAGCAGCGGGTTTCCTTGAGGTCCTCCGGTTTCCCCTGCAACTCAATCCACCAACTGCTCCATCATCACCTTTCCATTCATCAATTTCGCCTGCGTTTCATATCATCCTCTTGTTCGCTCTCATACCTGGTGTTTGGCTGGCCACTCACTTCCAGGTTTTCACTCTGTCCAGTCCATAGGTTCCTGGCTCCCCGACAGACGTCTGACCCTAGGCACAGGCTTGTAAGTCCTAGGGGACTAAGTCGTAATCAGATAAAGAAGAAGTATTTTAACCAGAAGTTCACTTTCTGCAGAACGCACACAAGCTTTTCATTAATGAAAATACTCCTTCTATATACCTGCAGGTTACTGACAGAAACAGAGAATCCAAGATTTACTATTCTTAAGGACCACATATTTGTTCAAAAAATTGACTCATTCTTTGTGAGATGGTAACTAAATTTAAGCAAATATCAAGACGACCAACTGTAGACTTTTAAAGAAAAAGAAAATAGCTATCACTAATATCATTACAAATATTATTTGGGGTAATCAATAATAAAACTCGGATTGTAACCTAGAAACAGAAAGGTGAGTATTTTGTTGCACTTGTGTCGGGACACGGGATGACTACAAAAAATTAGGGATGTTCTCGATAAAATCAGGACAGGTGCAAACTTCATCTAACGTTTTTGGTAATGGCTGCAAAATTGACTTTCTAGTGCAGTAAATACATTTCCTAATTTTAGGCGACATAAAAGGTTATTATGAATTTTTTTGAGATTAGTAACATCCTTTTCTGAACAGTTTTAAGTTTCTTGCTGGTCAATGCAGATCGTTTAGTACTGTTGTAATGCACAGACAGGTTTGTTGTGAAGTTATCACAAATATATGTAAGATAGCTCAAGAGAGAGTGGATGTATTCAACAACAACAAAGAATGCTTTGATTTTAAATAAGGACCTACATGAATGATGGGTTCTATGTCAGAAATAATGTGTATGGCTCGTTTTTGCAATATAAATATTTACTTGGTGTGTGCCGAGTTACCCTAGAAGATAATTCTGTATTGTAGTGGGGAATGAAAGCAGACAAAATATGATGCTTTTAAGGCGTTCTGCTTAAGCACAGTCTCTAAGTTTTGGCAGCATGAGTTTCATTTGTTTTCTCTACCTTTCATCTGTTTGAAGCTAAAGAAATGTTGTATCAGGTGTCTTAATTATGGTGAAATTATTGCATCTGATTGTTAATATATTTACTTGCTTATGCTTTGCTTTGAATTGAATAAAGTTAGTTTTATCATTTGCTTCCAACCAAATGAGAGCTATTTAAATGCCTTATTGACAGAATCCCTCAATTGATGATGTGACGTTTCAGATATAAGTGTGTTATTATCAGTTGTTGCAAAGAGCACAGCTATTGACTTTTTGATAAGATTTTAAGGCAAGTCATTTATAAATATTAAAAATAACAAAGGTCCAAGTATAGATCCTTGTGGGACACCTTTAGTAGTAACATCTGATTCACAGCTGTAACCATTTATTCTGGTTTTCTAGATTCAATGAGATCTGAACCAATTTATAAAGATCTCATTGAAACCACACAAGTTAACTTTTGCAGCAAGAGATTATGATCTATGCTGTCAAATGCCATAGCTAAGTCACAAAATATTCCAAGTGGTAGTTCTCTCTATCCAAGACTGTTACTACTACAAAAGTTAGCATGTATGTAGCATTTTCTGTTGACATTCTTTTTCTAAGTTCAAAGTGGGAGATTAGATTAGATTAGATTGGATTGCGTTCAGCGAGTTCACAAGTAGCCATGGAAGCCGGTGAACATTGAACATATCAATAAATACACAGAATAGCATATAAAACATATTTACAGGCACAAAAAGCAAAACAACAAATAAGAAAAAAGCAGGGAAAGGAGAAACTTCCCTGTAATTATAAGACTTACATTATGTATATTTACAGATATGAATTGAGCTTTGTTTCAAACTTTGGCTAGGCTTTTCCTGCCACGTCCTACTGTTTAGTTATAATATAATTAGCAATGAATGGCATGTTCTGCCAGATTGTTCTATACATATGCATTTAAGTAGCTTTCACACAGAGATCAAATATAATTAACAACGATTTGTCACTAAAGAAGCTAGAGATTACTTACAAGGCTATATAACCATTTACGGGATAATTTGTCATTCAAATAATCTTATACAGAATAAAATGAGCTAGAAACTACTTAGTAGTAAAGAAAGTAAATGCATGCATCTTGTAACTGATTGTAGAAAGCTTTCTCCATTACTTTAGAAAAGGCTGCCAAGGATAAGATGGGTCTGTAATTAGAAGTCAGGCTTTTGTCTCCTTTTTCATATAAAGGCTTAACAATTGTATGTTTCATTTTTTTTCTGGAAATATCCCTGACAAAGGAGAATAATGTCTAAGAGGCTTACTCAACTCTGGTAGGCAATATTTTAAGAATTTGCTGCTTCTCATCCCGACCATGAGAGGTTTTGCTTTTTAATGAGGAATTAATATTTTCTATCCCTCTGGGAGTTGTGGAGTTCATTTAAAATTAACAACTCATTTTGGGATATGCCTTTTTTAGAATTTTAAGTGCATTTGGATCTGGGTTAGGTGCCTTTTGGTCCTTGCTACATTAAGGAAATATGTGTTAAAGGTATTAGCTGTAATCACTAACCTCTTCATTTCCAATAATTATGTGAGTAATTTCACTGTTCGGATTCCTTCTCCCTGTTCCAGTTTTTGTTATTTACACACTGTTTTAATTTTAATATTGGATTCATCAATAGCTAATGAGTACCTAATGCCTTCTTTTCACTTCATTAATTACACTTCTAAATATTTTACAGTGTTCTGTAGTGTGCTTGAATGTTTAGGTCATTACTTTTGTGATATAGTAAGAACAAATTTCTTTTATTTGCACAGGACTTCCTTATCCCTGAAATAATCCAAGGTTTGTCCTTTGTTGCTGTGATGAATTTACTGTTTTCTTAGGGTTAATGGCTTCAAATGATAAAAGCACAATTTTGAGGAGTTCTTCAAGTTTTTCATTTGCTTGAGTCCTGGCATTGATATAATCCAACTTTTTGTTTTATGAAACTAGTGTAAATTTATTGATACATTCATCACTAATTATTCTTCTTGTAATTTTAATTTTCCTATCATCGATCTTTGGCTTACTAGGCCAGACAATAAGAATACCTGGATATTGTGATCTGACAAATGACAAATAAATGACAACTTTTTCCTTTGGCATATTTCAATAGATGCTACGGTTTTTGTGTAAATTAAATTTAAAAGAACCCACAATTTGTTGCCTTTTTGTTGCAGTAAATTGTGGGTTTTTAAAATTTAATTTACACAAAAGTTATTGAATCTATTGAAATACGCCAAAGGAAAAAGTTGTAGTTTATTCAATTTTCTATGAATATAGCCATAAATCAAGAACCTTCAAACAATAATAATTCAGCCAGATGATGATAAATTGTTTTGATAAAAATATTTTTTTCTAGGTAACTATAAACTTTTCAACATTTTAGTATTAGACTTTCTTGTTATTTACAACATGAGCAATTCGCTATTAAAGTCTGACAGATCATTTCACTTCTACTCTGTATATGTAGTTTTCATAATAAAAATGCAGTTGTCATATGCCAAGACATATGCATTTTTACACCAATTAAATATGAAGGGAAAAAAACTTCCTTTGGCTTCATTCATGTCAAATTCATGCCAAATACACTACTTTATTTGGTAGAAACATACCTATATATAGGATTTCAAAATAGGTAGCTCTTATTTGATTCTGTTCATGGGGCTTTTGAAAAATAAAGCAGTAGCATTTGATGATATAGTATCTTTTTTGCTAATATTTTGAAAGTGACATCCCAATGACTAAATTTACTCAACTGACTCAACTCAAGTCCTGGTTGGCACCTTATATAGACCCAAACACGAAGTGAACTTTCTGGAAGACAAAACTGCTAGGATTAGCCTGAGTGAATCTTCAGGAGCAGAAAGACAGAACACAATGGATATTTTGTGCTTGCACAATTGTACAGACAAGAGGACCGGCCATTAGTGACAGGTTGGGTCAGTATGTGCTAATTCCTTCAGGGCAGATAATTAGCATCACGGCTGTGGTGATAATAGGAATGTTGTTGTTGACTAATGCTGGATTTCTGACAATGAAGTCATTAATCCTCTTGCTCTCCAATATTTTTCACTGATGGATGGGGCGCTAGAAGTGGCCAGGCATATTTGAAGGTGGTCTCGATCCATTTCCTCTTGCAGATCACATAAAGGACAGAGTGGTGAAGAATTTTTCCCAATTCTGTTCAAAAATTTTGCCAGACAATCATGTCCTGTAATCAACGTGAAGGTTGCAACTGTCATTTTTCGAGAATACTCAGGAATTTCTGTTTGAATTTTTGGTAGTTCCCATCTTTTATTTTTTATAAATAATATTTTTGAATTCAGAGTTGACTAATCTTTTAGCTGCATAAGATGGTAGATTAACTATACATTTCTGTGCACTGCTGATACCCTTTTTTGCAAGAAAGTCAGCTTTGTCATTTTTCCCAATTCTGTTCAAAACTTTTGCCAGACAATCATGTCCTGTAATCAACGTGAAGGTTGCAACTGTCATTTTTCGAGAATACTCAGGAATTTCTGTTTGAATTTTTGGTAGTTCCCATCTTTTATTTTTTATTTTTCATAGTAATATTTTGCAATAATATTTTTGAATTCAGAGTTGACTAATCTTTTAGCTGCATAAAATGGTAGATTAACTATAGATTTTTGTACACCGCTGGTACCCTTTTTTGCAAGAAAGTCAGCTTTGTCATTACCACCCAGTCCACAGTGAGCTGGTATCCATTGGAAGATTAGGTGTTTTTGAAGTGCTGTTAGATGGGTAAGGATTCTCCAACATTCTATAATAGTTTGGTTTTTTTGGTGACAACTTGGAAGTAATTGCTATAATTGCTGCCCTGGAATCTGAGAGAATAACTGCTTGATGAAAATATGAGATTCTATACAAAACATTTTGTAGGGCCATTTGAATTGCTTCAATTTCTCCATTGAAGTTTGTAGTTCCATAACTTAAAGATTTGTATCACAGAGGCGACATGTGACTCCAGCTCCTGCTCCATCTTGGTTTGATATCAGTGATCCATCCGAAATCTAATTTAAATAGCAAGTTTGACTTTTCATCTTTGAGTTAGGCTGTTCACAGGAACACATGTGTAGATGGTTTTTTGAAAATACTGTTTGTTTTCAATTCAGGGAGTCTCAAAGCATGTATTTCTGGTGAAATCTTGCTCTCAAATTTTTGAATGGAATACAATACTTCATGTTTTACTGTAAGAACAGAAAGTGAAGATGAAATTGCATAGAATTGCAATGAAGGAGTAGTATAAAATAAAAGTCTGTGTTACTGTCACATAACTTTCTCTACTCTATTCCTAACTATTCTTACAAACTCTTATTCACCCATCAACATCATGTTATTTGAGATAAACATTTGCAGAAATTATCTTATTGCCAATTTTATTGTAGGTGCAGTAGGAATATGGGAATACAGTAGACTTTAAGCAATAGTCAAATCTTTAGAGACCTGGTTGCTAAGTGATGGCTTTAAAATACCATTTGCTTTGCCTAAAGATAAAAGACAAATAATCACTTCCTATTTGAGGAAAGTATAGGTAATGGAAAGGAAGATTCAAATATATAACAAGGAATATCTTACAAATGGTTCATTCCACAAAAAAAGAATATATTTTATATAAATTATGTGTTTTAATGAGGTCTTCATTTTATGCACAGTAATATATTGTCTACCTCTTATGGTTTACCAGTTATGGAAAAGTCATCCAGAATGAAGAGAACTTCTGAGAGTATTCCCAGAAAATTCAAGATATACATTTCATTTGTCATAAAAATGTCTTGAAAGTACAGTGATTTAATCAAATCGTTAAAGTCAGTATTGAAAAAATCAAAATGTTGGAAAATGTTGCATGTAAAGAGTAGTCTTGAAAATTTTTGTGTCACATTTTTGGAAGTTGCTGAACTTAAATGCAAAGTTCAGTATTTAATCAAATTTTAGTTTGTGCCAGTGTGTCTGTAGACAGCATAACTCAAAAACAAAAAGTTGGTTAAAAACCAAAGTTTAATGTCTTTGAAGGATGCAACATGAAGATTTTGAAGAACGTTCCTCCACCCTAAACTATCCTTTACACGGAAAATTGAGTTTATGTCTAAATAAATTTTTTTGTAGAGTGAACCATTTTCGAGATATTCCTTGTTATTTGTGTGACTTTTGGAGAACTTTTACTTCTGCCAAATGGAACACCATTATTCATTTTTTTTATAATTTAACCATGCAAAGAGAACGGAATTTTAAAACTTTAAAAGAGTAGACTATCACTCAAAGTCTACTGTATTCTCATATTCCCCTTGTACCTACAAGAAGATAAACAATAAGATAATTTCTGAAAATGTTTATCTCAACCATAGGAATAAGAAAGAGTTTTTAAGAATGGTTAGTACAGGAGTAGAGAAAGTCATGTGAATGCAGCACATCAGATTTTTGAGCTACTGTTCACATTCATATTCATGCGCACACGTACACACACACACACACACACACACACACACACACACACACACACACATGCACACACACACCTAACCACTCATTAATTCACTTACTCTATAATTGCATAGTTAGCTTTTAAAGATAAAAATTGAAGTATATTGTTTGTATCTAGCTATTTGAACTAATGACCATATACTTTACAGTGTGCCAACATACCAATATTCACGTCTTAGTCAGCATGAAGGAGAAGCAGATCTAAGTGAAGTTGTGGACCAGCTGGGGCTTACACTTGGCAACTCCTCAAGTGACGATGAGGTAACATAAACAATATTTATTTAATAACTAACTGATGCTGTTAATAAAACACATGATATGAAAATGGTAGGGTACCAACATTGGAAAGCAAGGATTCGTGGTTCAAGGCTCAACCATGACTTAAAATGTTTTCCTACAAGTAAGGCACCCTTCAACAAACTTTTTTACATGTTTAATAACCAGTTTAATATTCACCCTTATCATCTCTCTAGATCAAAATTATGCAAGAATTTTAACTGTTGCATAGAAACTCATTGGATTTAATATTTCTGTGAAGTATTATGATATTTATTTATCATTAAACTTATAAATTAAAAATAGCTATGTCGAACATTTATGTACAAGTACTTATAATAAATACATTGCTGTGGAATGTATAGAATAAAAGCACAGAAATGTTGTCAGCAGTTTAAGTGGGTACTGAGATGCATATCATGCCCAGTGTGAAATTTACATCATGCACTAAAGGTGTCCATGTGTTCTTGTGGAGGATATTTCTCATATGTAAGAGTATCCATGATAAGCTGCCCTTCATTGATTTGTCCAGGAGTTTCAGAGCTGTGTTACCAGTTTCAGCAACGTTATCCAATGAAAGGTCAAGTTCTTTGTTCAGAAAGAATGTACTAACTAGTGCAGGCATGGGCACTAGAACTGAGGTAGTGATTGAACTTGCCTTACCTACCCCACATTCTCTTGCTGAGTGACAAAGGTTGTTTGGATACAACATGTGCAGTGCTGGGTTTGTTCCACTTGTGCTGTAGTAATAATTTTTATACTGTTATTACTTTTTTGTTTATATTATATATGTTTTGCATACAATAATCATTACAGCCACCTTCTATGGTTAGGCAAATTACATCATCTTGAAGTTTATAACCTTTCTTTATCTTATGCACATAATATCCTCACACTCCCTTATGATTAACATACTAAATTGTTTCTCCTTCACAATAAATAAAGTGTTAAAGTTCTATTGCTATTTAGCCTTAAAAGTATTTTAAAACTATTTGATCAACATAAGAAATTCTTTCAATTTAAACTTAATATTGTGTTCAAACTTTGAAACATGAAATACTTCTTCTTCTTTACCTGATTACCCTCCCCTTATGTAGGACTTACAAGCCAGTGTCTAGGGTCAGACGCCTGTCAGGGAGCACAGGAACCTATGTACCAGACAGAGTGAACACCTGCAAGTATGAGAGTGAGGAAGTGATTACCCTCCCCTTATGTAGGACTTACAAGCCAGTGTCTAGGGTCAGACGCCTGTCAGGGAGCACAGGAACCTCTGGACCAGACAGTGTGAAGACCTGGAAGTGGGTGGTCAGCCAAGCACTAAGCATGATAGTGAAAAAGAGGATGATATGAAATGCAGGCAAAATCAATTATTGGAAAGGTGATAATGGAGCAATGGTGGAATGAGTGACAGAGGAATCCGGAGTACCCAGAGAAAACCCACCCTGATGCCAATTCATACACCATGAATACCACATGAGGGTCTCTGGGATCGAACCCAGGCTGCTTAGGTGGTGGGCAAAACCCTCTAACCACTTGGTCATGGTGCCACCAAAGTATGAAATATAATAGTTTATAGAGGTTAAATCAGAAACTGAAAAATTCAATGCCATAGCTGGGATTTGAACTACGGATCTTCCGCTTATCAAGCGGCTACTCTAACCACTAAGCCACCATAGCCAACTTGCCAGTACGACATTAAATTCCCCAACTGATTCGTACTTTTTCCCAGTTAACCACAATCCACATGATAGCTTAGTGGTTAGAGCAGCCGCTCAATAAGCGGAAGATCCATGGTTCAAATCCCGGCTATGGCATTGAATTTTTCAGTCCTGATTCAACCCCTTAAACATTGCCCACACACAGCTTGTGTGTTTAAAAATACCAGCAGTAAGCTTGTTGGCATAAATAAATAATAATTATAATAGTTTATATAAATAAACTAATAAGAAACTAAACCACTAAAAAGTGTAATCATATTGTCCCTTTTATATGTTTACAAAAACAAGTATTCAGAAAGTACTTTTTGACATTATAAATAAATACCTTAAGTTTGATTTATACTTCTGATCAAAGTGGTGTTTGGTATTGTAGCACTTTATATTTGCAAATTGAAATCCGCATATTAAACACTAAGCTTTCCTGTTCTGGTAACTTACAACAAATTCTCTCTACAACTCTTCATGAAACAGCCATACTTGCCACTGAATGAGATGAGTCGGTACCTGAACAGCAAGGTAGGGGAGGGATGGCAGGTGGAGTGAGGCAAGAACAGGTTTCAGTGGAGTGACCCAGTTGAGCTGATTTTGCCCATGCCTGAACTAGAAGAAGTGCAAAACTTAGTGGCATATGAACACTGGCGAATGCTCATGCTGGGCACTTTTGCCAAATGTAGCAGGCATGTACCAGAGGTAACCCTGTACATCAGAGAATGTTTTACATACAAGCCACGCACCATCTGTTGTTTCTGTAATTAAACAACAATTTCAATATCTTCAAAACATTAAAATCTTACCTTGTTGTTAACCCAGGAAACATCTTTTTCAAAATCAGCCAAACCAGTAATGAAATGCACTACACTATCTTTCAGTTCAGATGAAGCGCTTCACTACAAGTTTATGGCACTGCGTGTATGCAAACAAAGGATGGTCCATACCAGTAGCATGGATCCTTCTTTACTGTTTCTTTCCTAGCTCCATGTTCTCCCTTGAAAGCTGAAGAACAAATTTTTTTTAAACATCAAAATTTCTCTAGCTGGTATTTCTTTAATTAATTGCTAAACATCCTCTTTCCAAGAATTGTCTGCATCTTGGCTAAACTTGCACTTTCATCATACACATACTACTCAAAAGCAAAGGCATTTCTTCCTTCAGCACCAACAAACAGCCTTAAACTTGCAGCTTTCATGCAAACAAGGGGACCACTTAAAGGAATGTTGCTGTACTGTGCTTGCTTAAACCACTTTAACACAAGTTCATTAAATAACAGTTTTCCAGCTGCCTCACTCTTCTTTGACTCTTTCTGTTTTCACTTGAGGTACTTAATAAAATGTCCTCCTTGTTCCTCAAATATGTTGACAAAGTGTTTCATGATATACCATACTATTTCACAACTTTTATTTTTTATTCAAACTCTTTTTCACTATTCCAGTGATGACCAATTTTTTCTCTATAATTAAATACTAACACTGAATGCTTTGTTTACTAAAATACATAGAGGTCTTGACTGATAACAAATTGAACAGCAATAGGTTCAATCGACAACTGATATTACAATACTGATAATAACAGATGTGGGTTGGGAAAGGCCCTGTGTTTTTGTGGTTACTAAATTTACTAGACTGTGTATGTACATCCTTATTTATAAATATCAATGAGGTATCATCAGTGCACAATATTATTTTATAATCTGAAGATTTAGGAAGGTCATTTATCTTATATATTTAAACGAGCAATTCTTGTGTATATATAAATAAATATATTCCGCGCAACTTGGAAATGACTCTTAATGATTTTGATCAAATTTTGTATCAGATAGAGTTTTACTTATTAAGTTTATCTATATAGGTGTCATTCCTGAAAAAACGTGATTTTACGTGTAACAGTCACAATTACTGTAAACTTTATTGTGGCCATAATTTCTCTGTTAATGGGCCAACTTCAACAAACAAGCCAGGATATTAAAGGTCTGATTAAGAGCTTTCAGAAAACCTAAAGAAAGCTGACTAGCTACCTTAGTCTACGCGTAATAGTCACAATTATTTGAAACCTTATTTTGGCCATTATTTCTCTTTTAATGGGCCAAATTCAACAAACAAGCCAGGATATTAAAGGTCTTGTCACGGAAACAGCTCCAATAATTAGGATAAAAATTTATATTTAGTTAACACTTTGCTTTTCAGGTTTATCTAAATAAGTGTCTTCTCCCAAAAAAAAAATACGGTTAAAAAAAGGAAAAGAAAAAAAAGCCAAGTAAAGCTCGGTCGCCTAGGTACTATATAATAAAAACAGCAGTGGTCCAAGTGTAGATCTTTGTAGCACACCAACCTTTAGTTTGATTTTGTGGATTTTTTCATGTGATGTTGTTGGTAATAGATTTCCATACCTATATTGTTTATGGTTTAAAAATAAGATTTAATGAGTTCTAAGAATTTTCCCTGATGTCATATTTATATATCTTATCCAGTAATTTATCATGTGCTACACTATCAAAAGCCTTGGATAAAACCAAAAAGATTCCTACAGCTTTGTTATCGTTATAATCTGAAGTATAACAAAATCAGCTATGACCAATACATATTCTTTATCTGTAGGTTGTGCTGTTTCAAACCTATCAATCACTGTTTCCTAATTCACAGTTAGAACCAGCAACACTTCCTATAAGTGCAAGCCAATATCAAGGACCACACACCGGAAGTTACTCAGGTCCTACTGTTCCAACAATAGCAACTAATGGAAATGTTGCCGCACTTAGCTCAGCGCTTCTGGATGATTCAGATGAGGTAATTACATTTCCTATTTAAAGTAGATCCAGTTCAATGTACCAAAATGCATTGTTCAAACTTTAATGTTTTCTAAAATTGCCAGACGTTATTACCATAAACTCTACTGAAGATAGAGCCTTCTCATTCCATTATGAAAACAACCATGATACATACTTCATGTGACTGAGATTACCTTGTTCCCACTTAAGGCAGGTAATGGGGGAAATTTCCAAAATCTCCTATGCCTTTTCTGCTTTGAAAAGGAAAAAAGTTGGAATCCTACAGAGTTTATAATTATAACACAAGGTAAGTGAAGTTTGGTTATGAACATTAATTATATTTGTTATGTTCCTGAATTGTTTTTATGCAGACTGTATCCTGAAGAGTGAAGCATAACATTTCAGATTTCTCACTTTACTGTTTTAAAATTATTATTTTTTAATAGTTTTCATGAATATTTTTGTATAAAGTGTTGCAGGGAAAAATGGTAACTTCTGAATAGTTTTTCCAGCACAGAAGATGTTAGTTTTCAGCACTACTTATTGAGTTTGGAGGTTCATTCATTTATTAAAATGCTCTTTATTTCAATGTTAAAAACACAAATTTTAGGAAAATTAAAACTATAAGGTAACACTCACACAAAAAGGCACATTATATTAAAAGCCTAAACACACTGATTTTTAAATAATCTGCTTTGGAGCATTTTCAGATCATATCATTAAAATCAACCAGAGAGCCTCTTGCATGGACCACTTATAGTATCAGGAAATGTTCAAAATAATGAAATGGAGAAATAAGGCTTTTAGGCATTAAAAGGCAATATACAAAGAGCTTTTCAGATGCTATAATTAAAATAGATAGATGTTTAACCCATTTGCATCATTTGACGACCAGGGCTCACATGCATCTTTTTGGCATATGAATCATATGACGAGCTCAGCTCACTATGTTGCATTGTTCCATATAAATTCACATAGTTTAGGTTCCTTCACATAAATGTGATTTGTATACATCTGGAATGAAATGCAAACATGTGGTGTTTGTAATTCTGATCCAAATTACGTAACCACCTGTGTTTCAACCAAGGAAAAACAATTATATCTTAGCATTATTTCACTCGCGCCAATAGCCATCATAACAGAGAAAAAAAGTTGCGCCAATGATGAGAAGGGTTCGAGAAAACTGATACAAAGTGTATTAGAGAGTGAAAGTGGTGCCTTTTCTGAATATGAAACAGAGTCTGAAGAAGATTCTGGTGACAGTGATAATGAATCTAGTGCAGAAAGCAGCAAAGGATATAATTATGAAGCCAATGATGACGCACCAGGCCCTTCAAAACACGTTTACATTGCAATGCAGAAAAACCAGCGTAACTGGCATTGGACTAACATTGATATGAACCACATTCACTACCCTTTTACTGCAAATAGTGGTATTTATAAATACTTACTGAATAAGCATGTGTCGCAGATATGGTCTGCACTTTCAGTTTTTTTCAGAATACAAGGAAACCTTTGCTTGACAAAATATATGAGGAAGCGAATGCTTACACAATGAGGTAGTTGAACAATCCCAAAAGAAAGTGTTGAAAGATGATGAAAAATGGAATCAGAGACTATATTGCTTTAGTCATTTTGATGTCTCAAGTGCGAAAATCATTATTCAGTCATACTGCAGCAAAACCCAATGCCTTAACAACCCAATTCTTCATGAAACTATGAGTAGGGAGAGACACAAACTGATTCTGCATGTCTTTCACACACAATAGCAGTATTTGGACAATAGTATTGGTGAGTTTATGCTTTTAATATTGTGCACCCAAATTTTCAACCAAAAATAGTTAATGGCTGATTTTTTTTTTAACATTAAGCTGTTATCGCCTTAACAGCTAGGGGATTTAAATCTGATTTCTTGGTTAGTTGTCAAGGCATTTCAATATGATGTGATTGGGTTAAGTGAGCAAAAGGACTTTGGTGAATAAATTATGAAATCTGAATACGTAGGGAGCAATATCCCCCAAAATAAATATATTTTTGACCACATTTCACCCACATAATTATTTCCTTAAACCAGTAGTTAATTGTTCTCACTACTTTTAATTCCAAGATGAAATGAGAACCTTGATAGATGCACTTGTTCAGTTAAAGCAAAAGTCAATACATGCAGTTTTATTATATTCCAACAGCATATGGCAACCTTAGTTCTATGAAATGTAGCTGGCATTAAGTGCTATCTCAGTGTTGGAATCCCTGCCCATTTCTGCAAGCTTTGTTACAGTTCTGCATCATTGGCATGAACTGCTAACTTACTGCTGTGGTTCTTGGATTTCAAATTTATTTCTAGAAGCTTTGTTACATGCGGTCAAGACACTGCACTGTGCACATGCTATGGATAATGTACAGCAGCTCAGATTGTGAAACTTTAGCAGTTATACAATGTGCAGAGGCAGGGATCACAAAAACAAGGAAAGAAAGTTTCACTAGAATAGTGTGATGATATTCGTGCTTATTGCTTTTTTGGAAAGGAGTCAACATTTTTCCTGCATTTGATATATCTGTCCAATGTATGGATACAGTTATATACAACCAGATAAGGTTTTCAACAGATTAAAAGAGTTAAGGAAAAAAGAGAATCTTGATCCCTGATCAGTACTATCAAAATCACAGTGTTTGAAAGTGGTGTTTAAAGAATGAGAAATTAATGTTTGAAAATGTGGTGGTCAATATACTTTCCGAGAACTGTGTAGTGAAAAAATTTGTGTTATACAAAATTTGTATAATACAAAAAATAATGGCTATGCAATGTTGACCAGTTTGGTAGAAAAAAAAGAATAGGACAATAACTTAAATTACAATACAAATCTTTTCACATCTGCTCCATTAACCTCGCGTGTTGTCAAAAGAAGCTTCTTGGAGTACAAACATACTCTATCTGATAAACACAGAAGTTTCACCTTTGACAATCTGCTTATGCACATAATTGTGCATTGTAATTCCTTATTATGATGAAAAATATGCATATTTCATGGTGCAATTTATTTTCTTAGAAACTAGTTAAATAAAACAAATACCTTTCCTAAGCTTTATTTCACCTTTTTTTGGACCTACTAAAGGTCATTGTCTCCAAAAACAAGAAGTGGTGGAGGAGTGCAGGTTCACTGAGTGACTTATGGTACTGCCTCCACTAAAGAAAGGAAAAAGAGAAGAGCTTAAAAGATTTTGTCGACATCTCATCACTTAGATATGTATGAAATGTAGGATTATTGTATGCAAGGCAATTCATATACTCAAGACTGTACCTCTGACACACACCATGAGCTGCTGCCTTGTGACACTTGCCGCAGAACAGTTCAGGCACACATAGCTTGCAGTAAAGATGCCACACTCCCGCAGTCTAGTTATAAGTTATATAACTGCACATGGTACAGTCAGAAAACATCTAAGCACAATGGAACCCATTTGTCACTTGTGTTTAAAAGCCAATGAAACGGCAAAACATCTCTTATTAAAATGTGAAGCTACAGAATGGAGAAGATACCAGATTATCAGAGCCACTGCAAAATTAGAGAAAGGTTCTAATCTAGCGAGACAAATATTACAACTAATTATGTATGTAGATATAGATCCATAGATTAAAATACAGGAAGTGCACAAAAAGTCTCTTTAGGCTGAAATGCAAAAGGAAAAGGGGGTAAAAGGGGTAAAGGGTAAAGACATTGAGGAGACACCTCGCTCACTTCAACCTACACAGATGTATTGTTGCTACTACTCCCCAGGAGGCAGGGATGAAATGAGGGAACCAAAGGTGCCACACAGGGTCACAGCTAGACAGGCCACAGAGCTGTGCAGAAGTCCCTAACAAGTGCTGAGATCTCTTCATCCCGGCACCAGGTTCTGCCAAGCAGCCATCACAACGCAGGTCTGGTGTCACACTGAGTATCCCCCCGCCACACCCCCCTCCCTCCCTCAATTGAGGACAAGGCCGGCTAAATGCTACCTAGTGCTGTGAACAGCAGTTACCCGGCACTGCCAACACTACATGCCTGAAAGTACACCTGAACAATGAGAAGGAAATGATGGAAAGGAAACCGTGGTATGAAATAATGCACCCTAGCATTCGCCTAAGTGACATGGGGAAACCACAGAAAAACCCATGTCAGAGTGTGCGGCCACGGGGATCGAACACTTGACCTCCCAAATACAGATCACAGATATTACCACTTGAGCCATATTCTATGGCTGGTAAAATATTGTATCAAGTATTCAAAATAAAAGTGTAAAAAATTAAAATGGTAAACAAAGTATTAAAACATAAAAAAAAGATTGGTCATCATACCTGTTAAGCATTTAATAATCCTATGTCCATAAAAAGGTGTTCCTTAATGAAGCTAACAATAAAAATAGTTCATGCTTGACAATAAATAACATAACCTCATAATCAACATGCTAATTTCACACACATGCAAGAAGGTCACTCGGCACTCTAAAATGCAACCTTCAAACTTTAATGTTTCCTAAAATTGTTGAATATTGAACATTTTTCTTCATAATATGTGAACAAAACACAATAATTTTGTTCTTATAATAAAACAGATTTTCCTGTCACCAGTGTTGTAAAAGTGACACATTGTTCATGTATTCAATATGTTTTAGGAATGATCCTGATCATTTTGTTAAAAAAATTAGAATCTCAACAGAGAGTTATTTTCTAGTACAATATTAACTCCTGTCATGCTATACTATACAGTCCGAAAACATTATCTTCAAAAAGTGAAAATATTTAACTGTCATAATAGTAAAATTAGCATTAATTCATATGGTATTGTCTTTTGACATAATGCTTCTATGTGGCAAAATTTTTAAACTGTTATATTCATAAATAACTTATTTATTATTAAACAAATTGCTACATCTTCTTTACTTCCTCATGTAAAGATGCATTTTGGGAGTTAACTTTGTTTGCCCTTGATTTGCTGGTTAAGGTAATGTATCAATAAAATCTGGCAAAAATTGCTGAAAATTTTTATTTTTATTTTTTGCATTTTTTATTATGCTTATACTTTTTACTTTAACGGCACACTTTCGTTTCCTCAATATCTGCCATTTTTAAAGCTCCAGGAGGGCATTTAAATGTCCCAGTGTGGGTGAGCATTCCTTGTTAAACTTTGTTGCTCAGCTTTCAAATCCAATTTTCATTTTCATTGGCACTGACTTTAATCTCTTGTAGGGAATTTTGCTTCAGAGAAACTTTGAGTTGGCTGTGCTGAAATGAATTCGATATATTGAGCTGAAATGAATCTGTTTTGGTTGTAAACAGAGAAGTACAGTCAGTGTTCTGTAATTCTGAAATTTTGCCAGGTTATTTCTGTGTTCCAGTTATATATTAGGTATTCTTTATACTTTAGGTATTTAATGGGTTTTAAGTTATTCATCAGTTTATAGTAAAGCCATAACAAGCAAATATTTTATAAGTTTGGTGTACAAATTAGCAAAAGTGCAAAGTGTAGGGGTTAGCTAAGAACAATAAATTTCTGAATTTTGTGAACAATGGGAAGGCGGGAGAAACGTTTTCATATTACCAAACAACCAAGCAAACTTAAAATTCTCAAAACTGCTACTGAGGCCAAGAAGAAAGCAACAGAGGGTTGCTTGGATTTAGGTAAAGTACAAACATGTATTGTTAAACCTTAAAACCCAATTTTCTTGACTCTTTTTATGTTCAGCATTTTTCATGATTCAAAATACTCCTTGGACCCTAATTTATAACTTATTAACTTGAAAGTTTCAGGAGAGCTTCAGAGATTAAGGTATTAAAATTTATCATGTGCTGGTTAAAAATATTAAATAATTGAGCTGAAATTAAATATTTTTCATAACTCATACTGAAAAAATTGAAAATATTAATAAGTTGTATACAAAACATTTTTTTTCTCTTAAACTAATTAAATGTAAGCAATGGCTGTATGACAATTTCTTTATATCTATATACTGAGCTCAAATTAAAAATTTAGGAGAGATACTATAAACTGTAGGGTCCAAGGATCAATTCATATTAGCATATCAAAAACTGATTTATTATTAATAAATATATTAATAATTTAAACACGGTTTGACACAGGACATTGAAATTTTGTGTATACTATAAATTTTGTATTATGAGCATGTGCAAGAAAATTCAAAGCAAGCAGAACAAAACTGTGGATTCTTTTAATTTTGATAGATACAGTACATTGTCTTTATTTCCAGTGTGACCATCATCCAACACATCTGATATAGGTATTGCCTCCCAGTATAGTCCAATGCATACTTATGCTTTGTAAATTTTCCCTTGTAGTCTGGCAGATGTTTTTTACTCATTCCTGATCAGTTGTTTATTGATAAGATAGATTATTAATACTCTTATTTAGATGCATACACAATTACATTCAGTTGTCCATCCTCATATAGTTTAATCCAATTATTAACAAATAGGCATTCCTTAATCCTAAATGTGTTGAGCCCCACAAATTGTAAGTTGCTGTTAATCTATAGGGTCCAAGAAACTACCTACGTTACTTCTGGGACACATTGTCTACTAGTAGACATATATAACTCCCTTACAATATTTTATCATGCTTTTTGTTTTGTACTTCTTCAATGACCACGAACTGTTATCAATAAGGAGTCCTATATCCTTATTTTATTAAGCTGCACAGAAAGTTAGTCACAATCAGGGTGAGGTTTTATAAGTAAATCTTGCTGTATTTGGCAATACTTACCCATTATTTTCTGCCCTCTGATTACTAGATAAATTAGCTATGTACCTGTATCAATATTGCTCTTAATTCAAGTATGTGGGCCCAAATGACCAAGTTGTCGACAGGCCCTTAAACATCACTCACTCACTCACTCACTCACTCACTCACTCACTCACTCACTCACTCACTCACTCACTCACTCACTCACTCTCACTCTCACTCTCACTCACTCACTCACTCACTCACTCACTCACTCACGCACACACTCACTCACTCAAGTATGTCAGAATATACAGGATGGAGGGGAACTTATTATGTTCCTTCTAATATGTCCTTCATAGAAGCATTACAAACAAAAAAGTCCAATGGTATTTTGTTCTTTGATCAGCCGATTTTAAAAAAATAAATGGTTTTTGTCCCAAATTGGATGGGTAATTGCACAAGAATGTACGAAGATAACAGTTTGTTACTTGTGAGATGCGTAGAGTAACATATTCCTGACATAGTTTTGGTAGTAATTATGGAACATTGCACAGGGTTTCAAAGTGATTAATCACTTAAAAGAACGAAAGGAATATTCTGAGCAGCTTTTACAGACATGAAGTAACTCGGCAACGTTGTGCTGAGGTTGGACAGGGATCTGAACCAATTTCTGGATGTAAACACGTCAGTCACTTGCAAATGCAATGCAGGGTGGTGTAATTTTTTGGGAGATAATGAGTGCAACTGACATTCTGATTGGCCTAAACTCACACAATAAAAACAGAAGGACACAGTATGGTACTTGTTTATGCTCACGAGACAGGCTACTGCAGTATTTGTTTATGTACTGATGTAGGGAAAGTGACACTAACACAATCTATAGCATTGCCAGCTTGTCTGTCTCTTGTTTTTGACAAAACTCAAATATCTCCGTAGGAAATGGTTGAAGACAAAAACAGAAGATACAAAATGTGTACCAAATTTATCACTGGTTAAAATTAATGTAATGACTTCCCTTCCACCCACTAGATATTGAAATTGTTGTTTTCTTTTAGTTATAACCTTGTACCTTCCTTGCCAATATGTCAGCAGTATTATTTCCTGAATTGCAAACACTGATGGGATCTACCAAATGTGTAATTCTTTCTTAAAGTTTTACCTAAGCTTTAGGAGTTTTCTGGGTTGTTCATTGAAATGGGAGTGTCATTTGGTGCAATAGTATATTGCCATCTGTGAATACCAAAATAATTTCATTACTACTCTTTTTTTTTCAAGAATTAGATATTCTACAATAGGTATTCAAACAATAAAATGGTTAAAACTTGAATTTTCAGTTATGGAGAATGAAATGTCAAGTTTTAATCAGTATACCATTTAACTATGATCTACAATCTCCATAAGCACTTACATTTTACTAATAATACTGGCCTTGAAAATCTATGAATATCTGTAACTCAAATCATTCCAACAAGACAGTATAAAATTGTAATCTGAGGACTGGAAGAGCTATTCAGGATTAAAATATTAACCATGGAAGCAATGCAAAGACTACTTGATAGGCATTTTATAATTAAACTGCATTCTGTTGTGTACCACCAGTTTGGTTCACCAATCTTGAAATATATGCTACTATATGAATGGCAACAGCAGAATATTACTGAAAACAGAGGCAGACTTTTGATATATCCTCAAAACAGTGCGCCATCTTATGCGTGAATATGAAAAGCTTCTGACTCCTCTACATTGTCACTGATAAAGTACTAGCTGAAACCACATCCATGTATAAAGGTTACAAAAAGCTCTCCCTTGTAAGTAAGAACAATGTGAACATTGGATACAGTGTATGGGCTCAGTCAATGTGTATGCCAGAGTGGCGTATGTGAATTCAAATTTTGTATCTCAAGAGCTCACAACAGGAAGAAAAGCTAATGACTTTTGCTGTGTTTTTATTTACCAAAAATTTACCTATATATCAATTTAGAAATAACTTGAGCCTATTAATTTGGGGTACTCCTTCCCGCTGAGATGACGATTACCCACTGATATGCTGCAATTCATGGATTCTTTTTCAAATGAAAATGAAAAGCCAAAATAAAAAACATGTTTATGGAGTGTATCCTAAGTTCAACAAAAAGTGCAGTAGTCACATGGAACAAAATGCAACAAATGTTCTTTTTTTCCAAACTTTTTATCCATGTTACTGCTGACTGAGTGTTGTCAATATGTTTCAAAGAATTCTGTGACAGTAAACAAAAGATTCCACTTTTTCAGCTGTTAAACTGGATAGTTTTGGGATATGAGTATTTTCATTCCCAACTGGCAGAAAAATAAAGATGGAGACTGCCTGAAAATGCTGTTAGCTGTTAAGCTCAAATACCCAGAATTTGACCAAAGAGTTCAGCTAAGTATGCGACGTGACACTGAATGCTATGTTTCTAAAAACAACAACTGTTTATTTCACAGCTATTTTCTAAAGTTTTGTGAGTTTATTGCCATATAGTTTGTTCAATTTGCTTTAATAGTCTGTTAATTATCATCATTCAAAGACTTTGTGTCTTAGTTTGACTAGAGAACATTTCTGGGCTATGACCTTTCACAATTTTAAATTGTCATTAATGCCTAAAAAATATAAAGATCCACTTAGAAATACATTTGACAAAGAAACCTCATCTAAGACAATAATTTATGACTGATACAGTGAATTTAAAAGAGATTGGTTTTTTCTTAGTGATGAATTTCATGAACTTGCTGTTACTGATGAATATGTTGCTGCTGTTTGAGCAATGCTTGCAGAAGATCGATGGACTTCTTATGAAGTTATTCAGACATCATCGAGCATTGGTATGAGTTAAACTCAAAACATTTCATGTCATTGGTTAGATGTACGAAAACTTTGTTGCCAATGGATTCCACATGTATTGATCCCCAAGCTAAAACAATGAAATATTGACTGGTACAGAAAAAAACTTTAAAACATTCCAAAGGCACACTTCAAATCTGGTTTGGAATATCGTGTCTGATGATGAATCTTGGATTTATTGTTATGATCTTGAAAAGAAAAATAAATCAGCTCAATGAGTCTTTTGAACAGAACCTAAGGCTACAAAAGTCTGACAAATTTGCAGTGCTGGTGAGAAGATGGTTGTTAATTTTTGTTCTAAAACAGCTCATATTGGTACTATAGCATTAGAAGATAGACATATCATTACTGATGATTGGCACGCAAATATCTGTTTACCACAATATTTTTGAAGAAGTTTGCAAAAAATGCCCAAAAGCTAAAATAATCGTACATTATGAAAATGCATCATCGCGTACAGGGAAACTAACAACTTACTATCTGGATACCATACCACTTCATGATTTCCATTTGTTTCTAAAAATTAAAGATAAAATGCATAGAATCTCTTTTTCATCATCAGATGAAGCACTGGAACATGTAAGAGATGAGGCTTTTATGATAAGTGCAATGACGGCCATGGAGTTTCATATGGCCAAAAGCTCAATATTTATACATTTAATGTGGCTGATCATCTATGGAGCCAAACTCACAGGAACATTATAAAAAGGTGGTTTCTGAAGTGCTTCAGGAAGAGTGGTATCAGTGGTTTAAGGACTGGTTGACGTTAAAGGGGAATAAAACAAACAAAATCATTTACATTCTTTAAAGGTGATCCTTTTTTTGTTCCTAAAAATACTGAGTATCACCCTTGTGTAGGTTCCCCCTACAGTAAAAGTGCTGCAAGATATTTCAGTAAAGAGCAATTTGATTCTAAGTGACATGAATAATAGATGAAAATGTTAAGGAATGCTTTATGATTGCAATAAACAGTGATACTTATGACTTAATATTGGGTATTTTATTTTATTATTCTTGTTTTTTCGCCAGTAGTAATTTCATCTTCCTTCTTTATTTTTTCAGTGTTATACTTTAGCTGTACCAAATTTGTTCCACTTTTCTCTGTGTTGCTTATGTTTTTCCTCAAAGCATTATAACATACTAAATGACAAATGTATAAATGCTAAATGCACAGATAAAAGTACTAATTTGTGGACATTGTAACAAATGAGAACACCAGTCAGTGCTGAACATACTTTGTTAGGAGAGAGCGAAGGCTTTCACGGCCGGAGTCAGTATAACTAGGAGTTATTTCCGGGCTGTTATGCCGTGGTCTGCTGGAGTTGAAGAACCCAGACGTTTCGTCCACATCTGCGGCGGACATCTTCAGTGGCGCGGTCGTAATCTCCTCGGAGAAGTTAGCGTAGCGTCTGAGGTGTGGACTGTCAGAGCTGCGGTATTTATCCTTCTAGTGGCCTCCGCTGATTGGCTCGGGCGGCGCACGGCCGGTGGGAGGGGGCGGGCTTCGCTCAAGGTGTTGCCTCCTGATTGGATCACTTCAGTTTCTGCTGTTTTATGTCGTTTCTTGCTTTCAATGACAGGATACCAGTTGCTGTTTAGTTTCAAAACTTCTTCTTTCTTGTTGAAATTGTTGGGATGTTTATATATTTCAATGGCTTCGCGCTGTAACCGGGCATGATAGTGTGTTGTGGATGAAAGGATGTTTGTGTCCTGGAACTTAATTATGTGTTCTCCCTCCGCTTCAATGGCGTGTTGGGCAACTGCGGACTTATCTGTTTGGGCCAGGCGGCAGCTTCTTTTATGTTCGGTGAGTCTTGTGTTGATACTGCGTTGAGTAGTTCCGATGTAAACCGACCCGCAGGAACAGGGAATACGGTAAACACCGGCTGATGACAAGGGGTCCCGGGGGTCTTTAGCAGAGCGTAATAGGCTGTTCAGTTGCCTGGTGGGCTTGAAGACAGTCTTGATACTGTGCCGTTGTAGTATGTGTTGAATACGGTCGGTAACATTCTGGAAATATGGCAGGAAAACTATACCGTTATGTTTGGGCTTGTTTGTTTTTTGTGAGGCAGGTTTCGGCTTGGCAGGGCGGCAGGCTCTTTTGACCTCTTGAATAGAATATCCATTAGAAAGTAAGGCTTTCTCAAGGTGACAGAGTTCTTGTTGTAATAAGTGTGGCTCGCAAATGCGAGAAGCACGGTTTACGAGTGTCTTAATCATGCCTCGTTTTTGTCTGGGATGATGATTTGAGGCTTTATTTAAATAGCGGTCCGTATGAGTGGGCTTACGGTAGACAGTATGCCCAAGTCTGCCGTCTGCTTTCCTGCTGACTAAGACGTCCAGAAAAGGTAGCTGTCCGTCTTTCTCTTCCTCCATGGTGAATTGTATGCGTGTGTTGATGCTGTTAAGATGTAGTAGGAAGTCTTGAAGAGTTTCTTTTCCATGGGGCCATACGACGAAAGTGTCGTCCACATAACGGAGCCAGACAGTCGGTTTTAGAGGAGCCGTGGCCAAGGCTTTGGACTCAAAAGATTCCATGAAGAAATTGGCCACTACCGGGCTAAGAGGGCTTCCCATGGCAACTCCATCGATCTGCTCGTAGAACGAATGGTTCCACTGGAAATACGTCGTGGTGAGAACTTGGTGGAAGATGGCGATTATATCTTCTGAGAAAATGTGCTTTAACTGTGTGAGGGCCTCTTGTACTGGAACCATGGTGAAGAGTGAGACGACATCAAAACTGATCAGAAGGTCATGAGGTTGTAGTGTGAGGCTTTGTAGTTTCTGGATGAAATGAGTCGAGTCTTTAATGAAGGAGTTTGTCGAGCCGACGTGTGGCTGTAGTAGGCATGCTAGATGTTTGGCTATATAATAAGTCGGAGATCCAATTCCGCTGACAATGGGCCTTAGAGGCACATCCGGCTTATGTATTTTTGGAAGGCCATAAAGTCTGGGAGGCTGGGCTTCTGATTTGATGAAGCGGCGTTTGTCTTCTGCTGGCAGGGAAGAATTCTTGACACACAACACACTACCATGCCCGGTTACAGCGCGAAGCCATTGAAATATATAAACATCCCAACAATTTCAACAAGAAAGAAGAAGTTTTGAAACTAAACAGCAACTGGTATCCTGTCATTGAAGGCAAGAAACGACATAAAACAGCAGAAACTGAAGTGATCCAATCAGGAGGCAACACCTTGAGCGAAGCCCGCCCCCTCCCACCGGCCGTGCGCCGCCCGAGCCAATCAGCGGAGGCCACTAGAAGGATAAATACCGCAGCTCTGACAGTCCACACCTCAGACGCTACGCTAACTTCTCCGAGGAGATTACGACCGCGCCACTGAAGATGTCCGCCGCAGATGTGGACGATACGTCTGGGTTCTTCAACTCCAGCAGACCACGGCATAACAGCCCGGAAATAACTCCTAGTTATACTTTGTTAGCCTCTTAGGCACTTAATAGCACAAGTGTTACACTGTTGCACATACAACAAAACAACTGATCTGACAAATGCAATCACAACTGATCTGCTGAGTCACAAATCACAACTCACTCTCGGCACTGTCAACTGTCTACAGGCATGGGCCCGAGAGTGGAGGTAGCACTTAAACTTGCCTTATTCACCCCACATTCTCTTGCCAAGTGATAAAGGTTGTTTGATACAACATGTGCAGTGGTGGGTTCGACCTGCATGGTGGTAATAATTTTGATGCTGTTATTAATTATTTTGCTTATATTAAACATATTTTGCATACACTAATTATTATAACCACCTGTTCTGATTAGTTGTTGTTGTTGTTTTCTAGTGCCTTGCATCTGGCAATGAAGCCATTAGCATTCGTGCTCTCCAATACTTTTGAACTGTAGTTTCTTCTGATCTTAATGCTTCACAGGTCTTCAAGTGATCTTCATTCATTTCTGCTGGATCATTACACAGGACACATATTGGTGAGGCTGAGATACCTACTCTGTAGAGATGACTTGCTAAGCAGTCATGATTTGTCAATAGTCGGAAGGCTGCAACCGCTGTTTTCCTTGGTCTCTGGGGGATTATATCTGGATTGGAAAGTAGTGTAATCCATTTTTTATCTTTGGCATTTGTTTCTATTTCTTGTAGATATGAATGACAAAAATTTTTTATGATCAAGCGTTTTATTGAGGAATATGAGAAATTGAATTTAGACTTTTGTTTTATTGTTGTGCCTTTCTTTGCAAGTGAGTCTGCAGCTTCGTTCCCCATGACTCCACAGTGTGCTGGAATCCATTGGAGATGAACAGTCTTATTAACTTTTTGGAGTTGTGTTAACATTTTGTAGCATTCTCTAATTTTTGTTGACTTCTTTGTAGTATTTGAACATATTCCCTGAATTGCAGCTTTAGAATCTGAAAGAATTACTGCCTTGTTAAATTTATTTAAGGGAAGATTTAATAATTGTCGGAGAGCAATGTATATAGCCTCTATTTCTCCATCATAATTTGTTGTGTCTCTGCCAACAGAATGATAAAAGGAAAAATGTGAACACGTAACTCCAGCTCCAGTAAGGTTTTCCTTGGAGGATCCATCAGTATATATGTGCAGCCATTCTTCTGTGGGATACCTAGTATTGATTGTTTCCAGAGCTAGAAGTTTTTGTATTTCTTTTGGTGTGTCTGATTTACTTATTTCCTCTATTAATTCCAAATTGAAGGTAGGTTGCAATAATTCCAATGGATTTGACGAGCCTTTGGAAGTAAATGTGTAGTGTACTGATCCATTTCAAAGTATATTTCCTGTTCTTGTGATATATTGGCTTCTTGTACTGTGAAGACATCTATATCTTGGTCTTTTAATATTTTCATTAGCTCTTGTTTTTTAGGCTGGGACATGCCTCCTGCATTCCATTGTAGAATTCTTAAAGTATTGGAATTGTTGTGATGAAATTTGCCTAAAGATGTCCCCACCCGGAGATCCGATTGGGGGACAGTTTTAACTCCGGAATGTTTATCTTTAGGACTCATATTCATGTATGTGGCTTTCATGTAACTGTTTTCTTAACAGGCACCAGTTTTACAATGTGGCAGTTACATCACCCGACTTAAACCCCCATTTTGCAAGGGGGACCACACCTATCGTTGGTCAACGGGTCCATCGGACCTAGCCGGGAGGACTAAATAGATGATACTTAGATCCACCGACCTTCCCCTCATGTGCCTCTGAGGGACGCTGTTGTGCTGTGATAGGCCAGCACATATGTAAATGACATTTCCTCCATTTTAGATGAAACAGTTATACCGCTGTGATTCGGTCCCCAGAGCCTCATCTGTTAAAAGCAGGGTGCACCACGGGCAGGATGAGGATGGGAATTGGGTAGGAGAGGCTATAGGAGGCGCATCACTACCCCTTACTACCCCAATGATTAATGTTCTGATTAGACAAATTCATAATCTTCAAGTTTATATACTAAATTGTTTCTCTTCACAATAAATAAAGTAGTAAAGTTCCATTGCTATTTAGCCTTAAAAATATTTTAAAACTATTTGGTCAACATAAATTGTTTGGTTTTAAGCTTAATATTATGCTCAAGCTTTGATACACGAAATGCAATAGTTTATACTAAATAAACTAAAAGAAATTAAACCACTAAAAAGTGGAATCATATTGTCTCTATATGTTTACAAATGCCAGTATTCAGAAAGTACCCTCTGAAATTGTAAATAAATATCTGTAAGATCACCAAAGTTTGATTCATGCTTCTGATCAAAGTGGCATCTTATATTGTATCAGTTTATATTTGCAAATTGAAATCCACATATTAAACAACAAACTTTCCTGTTCTGGCAACTTACAACAAATTCTCTCTGCCACTCTTCATGAAGCACCCATACTCGCCACTGAATGAGACGTGGCGGAACCTGAACAGCAGTGTAGGGAGGGATGGCAGGTGGAGTGAGGCAAGAATGTGACTGGCCCAGTTGAGCCGATTTTGCCTATGCCTGGTCTACTAAAAACACTGCCCACACTCAGTTCACCTTGACTCAACTAACACTGATGACACTATGTTTTTGTAGCTTTTGTTTGACTCATTGTGTTCTTAAAGTTGGCATTGCACATTAATTTCCTGATCTGAGGTCCAGTAAACACACCTGCTTTCAACTTATTTACCATCATTCTGTGATAAGAACTACATATGTACTTAAAACAGTCACTGTCCTTGTCTAGGATGCATACAAACTCACGATATCCAATTGTATGAAACCAAATTCTTGATTTTCTTGAAAATCTGACATGATAGAAAAAAAATGGATTACATCATTGAACTTGGTACAAAAAGACCTGTTTGGGAATATGCATTCACTTGAAAAGATAATTTTTTATGCAGCACAGTGTTGTTGTTGTTGTAATATTTGAAGTGAAGCAATTTGCAACATTAATTTTTGGATGGTAGTAAGGAAACCAAGTATTATTGATTTAACAAACATCATTAAAAACTTAAGAAATAGTCACATGCAGAATAGAGGAAGAAGTGTCTCAAGGACCAATACTTTCCATGCATCCAAAAAGCCCGCCTTTATAGCGTGATGGTTAGGTGTCTGCTTCACGTTTAAGAGGTTGCGAGTTCAAATCTCACTTAGGGTAAGTTATCTGGATAAGGTTTTTTCTAAGGTTTTCCCTTATCCTGAGAAGATGAATGTCAGGTAACTTAAAGCTCTATGGACCTTGGGCTCATTTGAGCATCATTTCACCCACTTCAGTCCTTCACTGTCCGATATGACATTACGTTGGAGGACATTAACACAAACAAAACAAAATGCATCCAAGATGTGATGCCGGGATTACGATGAACTAACACAACATTACTTAACGTGATGGGACGTAACGAGAAAGTTGAGCTGTATATTAGATGGAGCTGTTTAGGGTCAACTAAACTTAACTTAATGATGTAACGTAAGAGTTTCACAATGGCATACTTTACCTTCATGTTACGTCAAGTTTGGAGGTCACATGATTAATAGCTGAATGGTTAGACCATTTGCTTCTCACCAAAGTGGTCCAGGTCTAATCCCAGGCAATTGCATGTAGGATTTGTGGTGGACAAAGCCATACTGGGGCGGTTTCCTCCAGGCTCTCCGGTTTCTCGTACCATATCATTCCACCGGGGCTCCATCTTCATTCCATGTATCATCAGTCACTGCCTGCAGTGTCATATGTAGTAAAAGTGGACATTAAACACTAAAAAAAAAAGTGACTAATTTGAACCAATCAGTGACTAGTACCATGTAGGAATAAATTGTGCTTCTCTATGTAACTATTTACATAAAAACTCTTTGTTTCTTTTGTTTTGCTCCTAAAGTATATTCTCCATATTTTATTCACCATTTAAAAATGTTTCTTACTCAATATTTTCATATTCTCTTTCTTTTCATTTTTGGAGAACATGACCTCTCATTACAAAAAATGAGTTGCTTCGATATCAGCCATGTCCGCCAAGTAAAAGAACAACTAATCAGAATCATGTCCATTACATTAAGTGCATCCAAATAGACCTTCCAGTTTCTTGCTTCACATTACATCCCATCACGTTAAGTCAAGTTAAGTACAGTTCATTATAATCCTGGCATAAGACTCTCCTTGAAAAATTGGAGAAGATAGTCACGCTATTATTCAACTTTAAAATTAGTGCACCACCACACTGTAGTGAGCTGATGTGAAATTACTTGTTTCCTTGCTTTAGTTGTATAGGGCATTATTACCAGTTGCACATTAATACTACTGTAAATTAAGGAAACTTTGCAAATTATGCATTGCCCCAAAATTAAATACTCCATCCCAAAGTTGCACCGATTTACAGTGCAGGTTAAATCCAAGAATATCAACTCTGCAAATATAAGTAAATTTGTAAATACAAATATTAAGATAAAATACAAATAAATAATGTAAAACCCATTATGTGTCTTTTGTTCAACAGGAATTACTCCAATGAAACTGCAAGGTGAGGAAGCTGCAAATCTCTCTAGACATGGAAACATCAACAGCAGAACAAAAGAGTGCTCATCTGGTCTAAATGCAGGCAGAACATTGCCATAACTAAAACAAAAACATTACATTTGTATTCTTCATACATCCATGTCTGTTTAAAAAAATACCTTGTGTCTGCTAGGCCCATTACAAATTGGATTCATAAAGAATAAGAAGAAAAGACTGAATGCCTACTTACATGCAACATTCAATATTTTATGATGTTCTTTAAGAAAACCTTGCAGTAAAATGTTATTTTTGTTTAACTTTTTCTATTGGTTATTCTGCCATAAATGTTGAGTATTCTGGCAGCAATGGGATGAATGGTGCTTAACTGAAAGTGAACAACAAGCCAAGAGTGTCAGCAACAGTCACTGTTATTATATGGATTATAAAATCCTCCATGTGTTCTCTGTGTTATATTATTCTAAAAATATATCCTTGACATAACACAGCGTTTTATGGTTACAAAGGGCTAAGATGCAATAGTGTAGAAATTTCTTTGATATTGAATTCTAGATTAAAGTATTTCCTACTTCATTTTACGTGGAATATGTTTATTTACATTGTTCTTATTCCAAGCAACTATCTACTTAAATAGTTCAATGGGTTTTTGAAAGCAATATTACAGATTTTAAAATATAGCATAGTAGTATTTACGAGTTTTTTTATAACATTTTGGAAATGAATCCTATTCCATGATTTTCAATAGTATAAAATCATTATGCTGTCAGTAAAAGGAAAATAAAAAGAACCTCAATGTAAATCTCTGCAAAATTATTTACAACGTAAAGCATGTTGCAAGCATTAAAACTGCAGTCAGATGCTAGAAGAAGCAGCTTCAGCTTGTGTCAGATCCAGTCATGCTCTCTGGGTAGATGAGAGCATTAACATAACAAGCATGTAAGTGATGATAAAATTAGGAGAAAGTTTTGAAATACCTACTATTTATATGTTAATATTTAACCCTTTCCTTTCATCCTGTATGGCATAGTTGGTGAAGTACTGGCTTTGATGCCAGTCCAAAATAGTGGCAAGCAACTGTGTATAGCATGTCTATAGAATTATTGCCACTCCTGTGGGTCAAGCTTCCACCACACTGGCATCACTATGGCAGGTGCTAGTATTGTTTAAGTAATGTATCAGTGAAATTTGGTGAACATTGCTGAACATTTTGATTTTTACTTTTTGCATTTTTTATTATGCTTATACTTTGTACTTTAACAGCACACTTTAGTTTTCTCAATATCAGCGATTTTTAAAGCTCCAGGAGGGCATTCAAACGTGCTAGTGCGGGTGAGCATTCCTCACTAAATCTCGTCGCTACAGCTTTGAACTGCATTTTTCGTTTTCACTGGCTCTGTTTTTAGTCTCTTGCAGGGAAGTTTGCTTAAAAAGCTTGTAAGTTGGCTGTGCTGAAATGAATTCAATACTCGAGCTGAAATGCCACAGATCTGACATGTTTTGCTTCCAAACAGAGAAATGCAGTCAGTGTTCTGTAATTCTGTAATCTTGCCAGGTTATTTCAGTGCTCCAATTATATATTATACATTGTTTAGGTAGTTAATAGGTTTTAAGTCATTCATTTGTCTATAGTAGAGCAGTAACAAGCAGTTATTTTATGAATTTTGTGTATAAATTTGCTAAAGTGCATTGTTTAGAGGTTAGTTAAGAACAACAAGTTTCTAAATTTTGTGAACAATGCGAAGGCGAAAGGAAAGTTTTCATATTAAGAAACAACCAAGCAAACTTAAAATTCTCAAAAACTGCTACTGAGGCCAAGAAGAAAGCAACAGAGGGTCCCACATATGGTGCTGGGGAATTTTAAGTTGATTGGATTTAGGTAAAGTACAAAGACAAACTTTTAAACTTTAAAATTCATTTTTCTCAGTTTTTTTTTTTTTTTTTTTCAGCATTTTTCACTATTCAAAATGCTCCTTTGATCCTAGTTTATAACTTATTAGCTTGAGATTTTCAGGAGACCTTAAGAAATTAAGCTATTAAAACTTGACATGCACTGGTTAAAAATTATTAAATAATTGAGCTGAAATTAAATATTTTTCATAACTCATACTGAAAAATAAAAAATATTGATAAATTATATACAAAACATTTTTTTCTCTTAAACTAATTAAATCTAAGCAATTTTGGTATAACAATTTCTTTATATTTGTATACTGAACTCAAATTAAAAATTTAGGAAGGATACAAACTGTAAGGTCCAAGGGTCATTTCATATGAGCATATTAAAAAGTGATTTATTATTAATAAATATATTAATAATTTAAAAATGGTTTGACATGTGACATTAAAATTTTGTGTATACCATTTACTTTATGTCCTTAAAAAATTCAAAGCAATCAGAAGAAAACTGTGCCTTTTTTAATTTTCACTGATACATTGCCTTAAATGAACTTAACTGCTATTTTTTTCAATAGCACTGTCCTTAAATAACTGTGAGTGAGATCATTAAACACTTTTATATACCCTACCTCTCTTAAACCTTATGATTTGAAATTTCTATGCTTTCCTGGATGAATCTACAGCAGGCTGGTGGTACAGTCCTGAACAAGTTGTTCAGGGTACATTCCCTCACAAGTTGCTTGAGCAATAGGTATCAGGAACAAGGCTCTGTTTACCAAAATGCCTAAGCTTTCATGGCTGGTGTCATTAAGTAGAAAATGATTATCCGAGCTTGTGGGCAGTGGACTAGTGGAATATCTCCTTCCAGACGTTTTATTCAAAGCTGCGTCGAACATGCTCAGTGGTGTGTCCGTAGTACTCTGCTACTCTTGGCGATGACTGATATGGAGCCGTTTGGTTTCACAGGTTATATACGCTTAGCATGTGTGGGCAGTTGATGGTTTGTCCAGTCTTTGTTTATTTGTTTGGCTTCTGTGTGGGCTGGGCTAAAGTGGGGGCTGCTTCCAACATCTATGATTGTTATCGATGGGCTGGCATTTTCTGTGACTAAGTCTGTTTTCAACCTATGATCTTGAACTCGTCTCCAGTCAGCTTTCTTGCATGCTAGACGCCAAGCTTTATTTAAGCGCTTTGTTTCTTCCTTCCTATTGAAGTTATCTTTATGTTTGAAAATCTCTATGGCTTCGCAACTTAAACGGGCATAATAATGAACTGTGGAAGACAGGATAGCTGTGTCTGAATACTGTATAATGTGTTCCCCCGGTGCTAGTAATGTATGTTCTGTGATTGCAAACTATTCTGTTTGTCCCAAACGGCAACACCTTTGGTGCTCTGTAATGCATGTGTTTACTGTATGTTGAGTGGTCCCTATATACACAAAAGAACAGAATTCTGTAAACACCCACAGAAGAGAGTGATTCTTTTTTTTATCCACTCGACCACAGCCCACAAGCCCAGATAACCATTTTCTGTTTAAGGCTCTTTATGTTAAAGTTATATGTATGAGCATTACAAATAATGGTTGTAAAATAGCTATTGTTATTTCAGAACATCATTATTACTATTATTATTATTATCATCACCATCATCACCACTGCCACTGCCGCCACTGCCACCACCACCACCACCGCCACTGCCACCATCACTCCACTGCCACTGCCGCCGCCACCATCACCATCATCACCGTCAATGCCACCGCCACCACCACCATCATCATTATGAATTGATTATTATTATGATTATCATCATTATTATTATTTTAATAGTTAATGAAAATTTGTCAATTCAACTTTAAAAACATAATTCTTGTTTATTATAACTTCATATAGGGAAAGGCTGTAATAATAAATTAATAAAGGAATATGTTACTTTGTTACTGAAACAAAAATAGTGATTAATGCAGTTTGTTGTCACAGAATATCTATGCATTTTCTGCATTTTAGTACAATATTTTAACCTGCTGTTGTCAAATCAGCATGTTTAAATAGAAATAACTCAAGATGTAGAAAATGAGATAGAATTCTTATTTCATTTAGTAAGTATTAAATACAACATTTTATCAGTAATACTTTCAGATTATAATTAGAAAAATGTTTTATTTAAGAATGTGATTCAAATGTTCCTTTCCTCTCCATTTGATTAATGAAGACAGAAATTTTTTTCATATCCCAATTACTTGCAAAAGGTTCACTATTTTGTTCAAATCTGTTTAATAAAAGTGAAAGTATAGTGCTAAGATTACTAAGTTTCAATTCTCAAATTGAAAAACTAATTCTTGCATTCGTTCTGTTGAAATAAATATCTATATTGTAGGGATTATAATACTGATTTATTTGGATGTTGAGTGACATCTTCTACTCATATGGCACAGCACCACAGAGCAATGAGTTGATCCCCTACTCTATGATAAATTATATGTCTTTCAAAATTTTTCTGGACCAAAGGCTAGTACCAAGAGAGCAAGAAACCTCACAATGACCTGCGCAGTGTTTTGCCTGTCAGCATCCTCGGCACTAATTTCCGTTCACCACTGTCATAAAAAGCACGGATGAAACCATATAACATTTTTAAAACTACTTTTAAAGGCTTTACTTACCAGCTTTATGAAAGGAGATGCTGAAACTGGTCACCATTGTTGTCCATACACTTTTGGCACCCCTTTAGGAAACTATCCATCACTTGCCGTAGTTCACATTAAGAAATGCTGGCAATTTCCTGATGGATATTTTTTTTTAATTCTTCCAGGGTGTGTGGATTTGTCTTATACACCTTATGTCTTTTTTTTTTTTTGTAGTTTTGAGTGAGTGTGTCATGTTTAAGGACCTGTCGACAACTTGGTCATTAGGGCCCCGAGTCCAAAGATAAAACCACTGAAGTTCAATACTTAAAATGTCACCCCTAAAAAAACGTGGAGGCCATGGAATTGGTCCACCTCTTCCTGTCCATCTTCCAAGAAGCCTGCTATTCAGAACTTGAAGGACAGAAAGGCAGAAATGAGGAGGAGCTCCATCATGCATGAAGTACATGTTTCGTCATATTGGTAATGGTGTATCTTGCAACAAGACTGTACTGTACTGCAGCACAATGACTACGTCACCTCCACCTGATTTAACTAGATGTAAAAGTGAACGTTTACTACTGTGCAATTAAACAACTATTCTGTTGTGGGTTTATGGCCACAGGACAACTACGTATTACACATCTCACCGTATAACCAGAGTTGTATAAAAAGAGCTCTAACATGGAAATAAACAATTTTCAGACCTATGTTCATGTGGCATTTTTTTATCCTCTGTATGCAAAAAACATTTTCCAAAAGTTTTGACATACCTTTATGTTATATCCTGTATACTACCACTAAAATTACTGTCCCTCATTTCCTTTTTATTCATGCAGATTTAGACACAATGGATGGTGGTGAGCAGCATATGCAGTAGATGGGGAGAGAGCTAATTCGTCTCTGGCATGTAACCTTCTGCCTGAACCTGTCTATCAAAGGGACAGCCAGGGAAATGATGGTTGCCACCAACAAATCTGGCTACTTCCTCCTGGAGCTTTAGTAGGCACAAGGGGCATAGGCTTGGCTGCAAAAGTGGAATTGCTCCACTGTTTCTAATCTACAACCATGGCCTTTAATTCCTCAATTCTAGGAGGTTTTCAGAATTCAAATGTGCAATTGGAAATTCCTGGCTCGGCTTTTGGATGTTTCTTTACAATTAAATTTAGCAGCATTTTGCTAATAACAAATGAGATTGAGAGGAAGCAGTGGCGTATGCTGGGATTGACTTGGGATATCACTAGGCCTATCAGATCCGGACAATAAGGGATTGTTGATCAACCCTCCATTAGACACACTCCTGGTAGAACACCATTGATCGCATGGGGCCTAATAGGCCTGTGTGCTATATTTTTGTGCTTATATCCTTGTGTTTATTCTTTTAACTTCATTTTTCCTTCATTCCCATGTTTGACTTCATTTAGCTTAAATATACGTGGCTTTTATTAGCATTGTCTTACTAGATAAGTCAGGAAGATAAAATGTAGTATGAATACAGTATACATGTGCTACACTACATGGAGAGATAATAAACTGTGATCTTCAGGTATACAACTTGTAATTTGAAATGTACGTGAAGTGGAATGTGAGAAAAAAGTGGATAAACAAGAAAAACAAAGAATTGTCTGATTTCCTTAATAAAATTCACAGATTGGGGAAGTACTAAGAACTGCATCATTCAAATTATTCAATATATTTATATTTTCTTTAATCTTTTCAAAACGGTCAAACAATTTTTTCTGATGGTTTTTAAAGCTGTAAAATATTTTACACGTGTTGTGGATCTCTTATGCTTATCCAAAGCTGGGATTAAATATGCTACATTTTCTTGGTTGCAAACAACAAGCTGCAATAAAGTTTATCTAATTCGCATGAACCAGTCACCCGCACATATTTATCATAGTCGTTTATATTAAAATACCTTTTGTAAGTATTTTTTTTTTTTTGCTTCTGCTCACACTGCAAGTGCGGAAAAGCTCTAGAAGGCCTTCCCTGTTTTACTGTCGCTAATTCATTCCCATATTTCAACTGTGGAATGGTTGTTTCACTAATTGTTTTACTACACATTGTTCTTTCATTTCAAAGCATTAGCACTAGCAACTGTCTTGGTACACTGTACACTATGAAATAAATAATACTAATATAGCTGTTGAGGACCGTAACAATTGCACAATTAAAAACAAATTCTTTCTTGCTTTTAATTCCGTGTGCTATTGCTATGCAGCCAGTCGTGTTCTTGTGGCACATTTCAGGAACATTTATGTGAGGCTCTAATGACCTAGCTGTCGACGGGCCCTTAAACCCTACTCACTCATTACTCACGCTTATGTGAGTATAGCGATATGTGATTCTAAAGCCTTGGCGTGCTTAGTCCTGCATTTTGCCACCTCACCTCTCTCTTCCCGCATCATAGTGAAGGCTGCAGCAGCAAGCATGTGAAGCCGTAGTCTTCCCTATGTTAAATGGTAGAAAACGAGACATATTCCATCCCACATGTTAATTCTTCATGAGGGAAACTGGCTAGTGTTGCAATTATTATTAGTATTACTTATTAATTTTAGCTTGCTTTAGATATATGCTTTGGTGATAGCTTTGATAGCCCACAATATACACCACTGACAGGAAGGCATGTATTTGATTGAATTAAAAGAAACAGGAATTATAGATAATGCTTCACAAATAAGGATCACACTGATTTTATTATTTGTAGATGACACTTCTGGATATATTTAAGCAGAGAAACAAGCTTAGTAAATAATAAAAGTTATGATGTGGCAGAGAATATACAGATCATGTACCAGGTGGAAGAGAAGTAATTGCATTGATTTAAACCAGTGATAGATCTCGATATTTGGAGCACATTTTGTATCTTACATTTTTGTCTCTGGCCATTTCCTACAGGGATATTTTAGTTTTCTCAAAAACAAGCTGGCAACACTGCAGATTGTGTGGGTGTCACTTTCCCTAGATCAGTACATAAACAAGCACAGTAACAATGTTTCTTGAGAACACAAACAAATACCCTGCCTTGTCCTACTGTGGAGTGTAGGGGCCAATCACAAGCATTAGCTCCCAAAACATTAAAGTGAAAGCAAAGTGCCAGACCTGTTTACATCCACAAACCAGGTTAATTCCTTGACCAACCTCAACGCAACGTTGTCGACCTACTGCACGTGTGAAAAGCTGCTTGGAGTATTCCTTCATGTGTTTTAAGTGATTAATTATTTCGAAACCCTGTGTGATGTCCCATAATTACTACCGAAGCTATCAAAGAACAAAATGCCATTAGACTTTTTTGTTTGTAATGCTTCTATGAAGCACATATTAAAAGGAATGTAATGACTTCCCTTCCACCTGTATATTTGAACAGGTACACATTCATCCACAAAAGAAGCTTTACAAATGTTCTGCTACGTATTTATTATGTCTTTAAACTTAGCACAGGTATGAAGTCTTGTTTACCACTGAAACCATAAGTTTAATGACACCCTAGGCCACTGACGTTAATCTTGCTTTGACCCTTCCTATCTGGCATACCTTTTTATAGAAACTACTTCTACATTTATTGAGTAAATAATTATCAGTACAATGAAATAACCTCAACACAAACTGCTTTTGACTGAATTTTATATAATAAAGGCATTGTGGGTGCCATCCCTGCTCAGCATTAGGCTTCCAAATTAATTATGCACCTATTTGCCACTGGTAAAAAATGATGAGATAACCATTATGAATTACTGATTTTCTCCCTCAAACTCTGAATATTATGTATATAATACATATACAAAAACAGCTGAAAATATACTTTTACATAATTAAAAAGTGCTAAAGGATAATTCTGTATTACTAGAGCACAGCTGGCCATCATGCAACTGTGGCAAGACTTGAAATGTTAGCTTGGTTTGAAGTTTGTTAAATGTAAAAGTTCAGAAAAGGTACAAAAAATGGCATTTAATATATCTAACATATGCAGAGCAAAATGTTTTCCATGCCATATAGAGTTGTATTCACAATATGATGTTTATAAATTTATAATGTGTCCATCAAATAAAACTGTTGGAACTAAGTAAAAAGTAGTTCAATAAAAATCCTTTGTACCCTCCCTTAAGATCCTCTGTGCACATCAACACCATCACTGTGAATGGAACTATTGTAATCAATTGTGCTGCTTTTTGAAGCTGTAATAATCGTTGTGTCCTGGTTATTGGATCGCCATTTGAAGCTGAAGTCGTTGGTGACGTGACGTTGCCCTTCGATGTAGCTCGCCTCGGCTAGTTCTGCAAGTAATCTCTTTATCTCGGGTTTGCGTAAGTGTAATGGACAACCCAAGAACAACTTTGCATATCATTTATTTCAAATATTTTCGGGAGATATGCCGATTCTATATGTGTATGTAGAGGAATCGCCCTCACATCCACGCAGCCCGACCTGCCATACTGGTCTCTCCTTGAGTACTGCCCCGACGCTTTCTCTCTTACCCACGCTAAGAAAAACCGTTCTCTTCCTATTTGAATGTCATGACGTCATCCAAGAAAGCCTCGTATCCAAAATGCTATTTCCTTTTCCCGCAATTTAGAAATGTCCCTTTCTATTATAACATGTTCTTTTATGAATTTCGAATATATAATTACCTTTTTAGGATTAAACGATGTTTACTTTATATTTTATTAAATATATCGCGCGACTTTTAAGGTTGGTAGACTTGACTTTCGAACGTGTATTTAAACTATGTGGTATGACGTCATGACTCGCTAATTTCAAACCAATAATGCGTTTATACTACAAATTTAACGACTATTATTTACTCATATCCGGCAATTAAATTAAAACGTGTCTTTTTCAAAAGCCCATTCGATCGGAAATCTAAATTTCGGTATCAAATGCCCCCATTTATATTATTTTATTATTTCATAATAAAATAATGTAAATGTCTTGCCCGAAAGAAAAATTAAAAATTACTCCTGTATTTTGAATAATCGGCAACACTCCCATTATATACAATTTTCAATTACACTGTTTTGAAATTGGTTATTAACATCTTCTCATTAATCTTTTTAACATGACAAACAATTATACACTTGACTTAACATTAATCCTTAAATACTAATTACAATATGTTATGGTTTCTTCTGTGAAGCTTTTATATAAAGGTTAAATTTCAAGAGTCTTTCTTTATACTTCCTTCTTTTAGTTCATGTTTGCTCACTTCGCTCTCACTATCACTTGCACTGTGATTTTTTTACTTTTGTTATTGTAACACATATCTGTACTATATCCTTTAAGCACTAAAATGTACATATATTTATATAAATCCATTACACTCTTTAGACAAGTTCTTTCTTTGTCTTTCTGTGATAACTATCTATACATCTAAATATTTTAACAAATGTTTACAAAGTAAATATTCTGTTTTCTCTCGATGCGGAGATGAACATTTTAACAATCTTTCTGAAGCTGTTATTGTGAGCTCTATACAATATATTTTTAAGCTCTTTGTAGTATATAGCAATTCACATTCTGCATTTTTCATGAATATGTAAGTACCTGACCAATGTATGGTTTTCAAGTAAGCTAACATTTAAATTTTATATCAAAGCTGATTGGGCGCCAATAGACAAATGACACTTCCAATTTTTCTTTTACATTAAATCAAGGTTCCAAGGCACCACACGGTTTCTTGTATGGTCGAAGGAGTTGTTTATGCCATCTTCCCAGACATTTTTCATTTTTAACATCTTTTAATTCATAGGTATGATAACCAAATTTTGATATAATTTCTGCAGGACCTTTATATAACAATTCCATCCTTTTGTTCCTACCTCGCAATGCACTTGATAACTTATGGTCTTTAACTAGTACCCAATCGCCTATCTTAGGTTCCCATTTATGTTTTCTACTCTTTTTCTTTAATTTTCGCTTCTCTGCCTTTTTCTTGATTCGTTCAAAAGCAATTTTCGCTCTTTCTTCTTCACTTAACTGAATGTCATTAATTTTCAGTGTTTTTGGTTCCCCGATCAATATTGGTTCTGGTTCAATTCCTAACATTAATTTTATTGGTGCAAACCCAGTAGTTACATTAATGGTGTGATTGATAATCTTTTCTATCAATGGACAATATTTCACCCAATCCTTGTGATTATGATGTGTAAGTACACGTAAATAAATTCCTATATCTCGGAGGACACGTTCTGTTGGATTCCCTGATGGAAAGTATGATGAACAATAATTTAGTTTTCTCGAGTCTAATGTCACCTTAATCTTTCATTGGCCTTATTTACAATACATAGGGATTCACAAATTCTGAATTCGAAATCTCAATAACCTCATCTTCTAACATTGACTTTATAACTGCATCTACCTCTTCTCTTATTGTACTAGGGATAGCTCTCGCTTTATGTGTAAAAGGTTTGATGGGTATCATCTCAAACGAATGAGTATAAATATTACATTTACCAGGTTTCTCAGAGAATACTTCTTTATTTCGGATTAATATTTCAAACAATTTATCCCTCTGTTGTTCATTTAGTTGATCAGCCTGAGTTACCTTTTCCCTCAACAATTCTTCTAAGTCTTCACTACTCTCCCTATCATAGTACCTAGTTGCATCAGAAACCCTCAAATTGTCTATGAAATCATTTTTATCCCATTCTACATTTTCTTTATTATCGACACTGTACTCTTTGACATTTACTTCAGTTAATTTCATAGCTCCTACTTTAACATATTCTACAAAGAATGTATCCCCTTGGATTTCTTCTTCCTCTTTTTCTCGTACAATAGTTTCTGAACTACTATCTTCCACAAAAGGCACTATAATGATCTCATCTTCAACTTTCATTTCTAGAATCATGTTTTTAAAATTCACCACAGCTTCCCAGGCATAAAGACAATCACAACCTATTATAATATCTGTCACAAGTCTTCCTACAATCAGAAATAAAATTCCAAGTATTCTCCCATTTATTTCAATATTTATCATTGCTTGAAATTTTACTCTCTCTTTTCGTTTTCCCACAGCTAGCGAGCAATATATCCCACTAACTGGTAAAGACATTACTTTAAAGCCACTACTTTGTAAATTATCATAAAAATTTTGTGAGCATACTGTGCTATTTGATCCCGTATCTATAATTGCATTGTATTGTTTTCCATTTACTCCAATTTTGATTTTAGGTGGATCTCCTACTTTTTCGTTTTCGTCGATTCTATTTTTCCATTCTCTTTTCTTTTGTATCATCATTTGCCTTCCAGGACTATTTATTTCCGAGTACTTATCACAATCATTACTAGGATACCCAGTTCTCACTGAAGGCGCGTTTGACCGGGTCTGGCGTTTCCCTGATTTTTATGTATTGCTCCTGTACTATTTCCCAAATTGTTACTTCTGTTTTCCTGCATTAAATCGGGGTTGCTTCCTACCATGTTTTTGACCGTGTTAATGGCCTCGACCATTTCCGCATTTTCGGGGGAATTTCGTCCATTAGAATACCTTTCTTCCTGTCTTGGTGACCTCGGTCTAAACTCATTATCTCCGTTTGTCCAATACCCATCATTTGAATTTCTACTATGTCCAAAATAACGTCCCCGTCTACCTCGATCAAATCTATTTGTATTCATATAATTCACCCTTATATTTCTTCCCCTTTGATTACCATTTCTATTTTGGTGATGCCCTTCCTGGTTATATCTACCTTGATTTTCCCACCGGAATGATTCCATCCTTGGTACTGGTCCTTTATATCTTTCCCTAATCTCACTTCTATTCTGATAATACTGTGCCCCTTGCCCGAAAGAATTGACAGTTTCTTTTTCTTCATATTTATTTCCAAATGCGTGTTTTGGCTTATTGACTTCTAATGCTGATAATAATTCGATCATAGCTGCAATGCTATCGGGTCGGGCTATGATTAGGTAGTGTTGAAGTGTTTCCGGAAAATGTGGAGTAACTATATTTATTAGATCTTTTTCATCTAAGGGAGGGTCCAACATCTTCGATTTTCTCGCTATTCTCATAAAATAGTTGACCATCGATTCCTCCGATCTAGGATTAAACTTTCCATTGCTTAATTCAACTCTAATATTAGCCTGCCTACTAGCTCCCCAATATCTGGTTAAAAAGATGTTCCTAAAGGTCCTGTAGTCATTATTGTTACCCATAGAAAGGCCTAGCCAATTAGCAGCATTACCCTTTAGGCATTTTCTTACTATCACCATCTTGTACTCCTCTGGTATACGTTTCACCGTGAAGTACTCTTGTAACCCTTCTAAAAAGGCTTTAGGATCATCTGAATCTTCATTTTCAAAAACTGGAGGTGTCATTTCATTTAAGACATGGTTAGGCCAATGTAAATTTGAATTGTCACCTGTCCCTGCACTATTTCTGAGATCAGAATGGGAATTACTGTTACCTCTATTTTGCATCGAAATGTCAGCTGATACACCTGGTATTGCCTCGTTTCTTGCAACTTCATTACTAAGATTGTTGTGATTACATGCATTTTCATTTAATTTCAAATTTTCTAAGGCCTCTTTTACCTGAGTAATTTCTGTTACTACCCCTTTTATTTGGTCTGTAACATCCTCCAAATTTCTAGCCTGCCTTTCATTTTCTACATCAGATCTTTCTATTCTAACTTTACACCCCTGTAACTCTTCTCTAATTTCTTCCCTTTGTTTGTCTAATCTATATGTTACTTTTTCCCTTTCTTTATCTAATTTTTCACTCACTTGTTGACCTAATTTCTTTTCAGAATTCTTTACTTCTTGCCTTATTGTCTCTAATTCTCCCTTAACCTGTTCTACCTGTTCTCTATTTTCTTTTACTTCACTACTAACTTTATTAATTTCCTCCCTAACTTCTTCCCTAAAGGTTTCGAAAGCTCTCTTCTGATTTTCCAATTGCATTCCCAATTCCTGTTGTCCCTTCTCTACTTTCTGTCCTAACTCTTTACTATTTTCATCTATCTTTTGACTTAACTCTGTTCTTAATTCTTTACTATTTTCATCTATCTTTTTACTTAACTCTGTATTCATCTTTTCCACTGTTCTTAATTCTTTACTATTTTCATCTATCTTTCGACTTAACTCTGTACTCATCTTTTTCATTATCGTTTGAAACATATTCTCTATTTCTGACATAAATGCTGGCCTTTCTGAATTACTACTAAACATTTCTGAACTACCTCTAGGTGTTTCTCTAACGTTCTGATCTTCTAATTCTTGGCATATTCTGCTACCAATTACATTCTGATTAAATTCTTCCATCCTACTTACACTTTTCTCAATTTCCGGACTGTCGAAACCTAAAAAATCAGTGTCACTGTCTTCCATTTCTAAGCTATTTACATGTGTTTTTCTACTCACCAAAATTTTCAATATTTTCACTATTTCACTTTAACTGCACTTAAACTTGTTCACTACACGTTTCACAGATGTTGACACGCTGGGCACCTTCTTGTCTGCTGGTTCGATGCTGGCTCGGTCGTCTTGGGGGTTGGTCCATTTTTTCGAAGCCACACGTTGGGAAGCCAATTTGAAGCTGTAATAATCGTTGTGTCCTGGTTATTGGATCGCCATTTGAAGCTGAAGTCGTTGGTGACGTGACGTTGCCCTTCGATGTAGCTCGCCTCGGCTAGTTCTGCAAGTAATCTCTTTATCTCGGGTTTGCGTAAGTGTAATGGACAACCCAAGAACAACTTTGCATATCATTTATTTCAAATATTTTCGGGAGATATGCCGATTCTATATGTGTATGTAGAGGAATCGCCCTCACATCCACGCAGCCCGACCTGCCATACTGGTCTCTCCTTGAGTACTGCCCCGACGCTTTCTCTCTTACCCACGCTAAGAAAAACCGTTCTCTTCCTATTTGAATGTCATGACGTCATCCAAGAAAGCCTCGTATCCAAAATGCTATTTCCTTTTCCCGCAATTTAGAAATGTCCCTTTCTATTATAACATGTTCTTTTATGAATTTCGAATATATAATTACCTTTTTAGGATTAAACGATGTTTACTTTATATTTTATTAAATATATCGCGCGACTTTTAAGGTTGGTAGACTTGACTTTCGAACGTGTATTTAAACTATGTGGTATGACGTCATGACTCGCTAATTTCAAACCAATAATGCGTTTATACTACAAATTTAACGACTATTATTTACTCATATCCGGCAATTAAATTAAAACGTGTCTTTTTCAAAAGCCCATTCGATCGGAAATCTAAATTTCGGTATCATTTTCACACATTGTAGAAGGTTCATATGCCAAATGGAACAAGTGCAGTATGTAACCTGTTATGATATGATATAGTATTTATTTGTACCAAATATATACAATTTCAGTTATATACATAAGTCTAATTTCACCTTACCCTAAGTACAAATTGTCTGACGTATAAGTTTGTGCTCTCGGCATGCTTGGCACCCTGGCCTTTTGCATTGTTGCAGAGCCCTTTACCTCTCCTATCCCTGTGAATATGTGACTCCACCCCACTCTTCTCCCTCTTCTCTTTAAATTCTTTTGATCCTTTTGTTTCCTGTTCCACTTTTCTTTAACCCTTTCGCTGCCAAGCTAAATGCTATACTATTGCTTAAACTGCCAGCCCTAAATATGGGGAAATGTAAGGTTTTACATTTTACACAGCTTTCCACTCACCTTAATTTTCTATCTGTTGAGTTGAGATTTCTTGCAGTCACTTCTAAAATATTGTTTTACATGTATAGACACTTCAGATGACATTACTCTAGTACACATATTTTTAAAAAAATTTTGAATTGTTAAATTTTTATTTTCCACTTTCAGTTTATTTTTGACACCATCATTATCATCACTTACCAATTTTGCTTTTGCCTGCCAATCTATCATTATATTGTAAGATTTAAAGCTTTCACGGCGCACGTTATTTATTAAAGTTTCACGGGCGATCAGCCGTGTGAGGTTTGAAAATATTGAGCTTTCGGCCATTCTAAACTCCATGGCCTTCGTCAGAATGAAATGACCATTATTTTCCCGCTCCCCCTATATATACAATGTTAGATGAGAGGGGGTTGCGTTGCCCTGGCCAATGAGCGGGTGACGATTTGTGATTGGGCCTGCTGTTTCGGGCTATGTTTGTCACCGGCCACAGTGTTTTCTTGAGGGTCAGTACTTGGACCAGAATCACTATAGTTGCTGTTGTGAATGTGTTTCATGGCTATTGTCCAGGCAGGGCTTAGCTGAAGACCGCGGTCCCTGTTGTAATTGTTTGGATGTAGTTTGATTTGAATGGCTTCCTTAATGACTCTGTCCCAGTATTTATCCGTATGCTCCAGAACTTTGATGTCTTCAAAGTTTATTTTGTGGACATACTCTATACAATGCTCGGCCACTGCTGACTTATCTGGTTGTAGGAGCCTGATATTGCGTTGATGTTCTTTACACCTTTCTTCTATTGTGCGTCCTGTTTGGCCTACATACACTTTACCACATTCGCAAGGAATCCTGTAAACTCCTGGGACCTTGAGTCAAAGTGGTTCTTTTACCGGTCTAAGGTATTCTTGGATCTTCTTTGGAGGTGTGAAGAAGGTCTTGATGTTATACCTAGCGAGTATGCGGGAGATCTTGTTTGAGACGGAACCGTAGAATGGTATGTAGGCTTTGCTCGGCCAGCTATCCATTCTTTGAGTGAGGCGTTGGGGGTTGTTTCGATTGTTTTCAACCTTCTTGCGTGCCTTTTTGATGTCGTTATCACTGTATCCGTTTTTCAGCAATGTGTCTCGTAGGTATTTAAGTTCCTGCTTAATGTGGTCTTCATCCGCAATATCGAAAGCTCGGTGAAACAAGGTGGAGATAACGGTCTTCAGCTAAGCCCTGTCTACTCTTGCTTATTTCTGATCCTCCCCATATTTCTGCAACATAAAACATTTTCACTTCTACCAAGGCCTCACATATTTCATATTCTTAAACCTGTCAAGCCTAACATGCCTTTTCCTGCCATGTGCCCTCCGTTCCCCATTGCTGCTAAACTTAAATCCCATATATTCAAATGCCTTGACCACCTCAAGTTTTCTACCCCCTAAATGCCATTCATCTTTTTGTACCTTTGCCCCTATTTTACACACTAATATTTTGCACTTATTTACATTTACTTTTATTCTACTTTCTTCACCATAGTTCTGCATTATGTTGATTGCTTCTTGTAGCTCTACCACCATTATAGCCCCTGCCATTAAGTGATCTATGTATAGCAGTGGTGGGCAAACCCCAACACATTAGGTTCTGCAACCTGCTTGGCACAGAACAAATGCTTAGGGTTAGGATGTGAAATCGGCAAGTTTACAGCTATCTTAATGTTGTAGGGACCTCATCATTTGGACTGTCTTCACATCATATCAATGAATGAGAATCAGGAGTGAAAACAGAAGCTGCCATGCGTATTTGAACCAGTAAATCATCATTATTTATTCATGACCTACATTCTGATTTAACCATGTTTAATTTTGAAAAGAACTTCTCACATACGTAAATTGATGCAAACATGGCTTAAATTGCAACTGTAACTGATGTCAATGGCAGATATTTAGTGCTATCTAACATTCGAAAACTATCTGCATCTATTACATTTGGCTTACACTTAGGCTTTCATGGCCAGCATCCTAACTATTAGCTGTTTATCTCTTCCGGGCTTGTAGACCATGGTCTAGAAGGCACTGAAGATACCAACGTTTCGCCTAGTACTGCGCTTGGTATCTTCAGGGTAAAATGATCCGTTGTCTGCACTGGTCAGAATTTGAATGCAGAAGCAATGACTGTGGCACTCTTTACATAGTGGGGGTGGGCAGGGTTTGTTGCAGTGGCTAAGATGGTGATTGACCAAAATTTTTAGAACTGCATCATGTTTAGGAGCCTCAGTTATATCGCAAGTGTACATGGCCAGTGCGACAGACACAGTATCAGCACTGAGTGGAACATCCCCATGAACAAGGTGAGATGACTAAGAATTCTGGCTTTAATTATAACTACTGAAAAATCATTTGTGAGCTTCTTCTGGGCTCTTGTCCGATCTTGGCTCTGTTGCTCTCGCTTATATACCAGATGTGGTTCTCTGGTTGCTTGTCTGTCAATGGCAGTCTGTCTCAGTGTCAATTCTTTTTGGTGGTCTATGGAGAGAACACTGTGGTGTTTTCTTCTATGGTTGGTGTCTTTAGGACTTTTCCTGAAAGTAGGATTCTTCTCTGGTCCATCTGTTTTCGAAGACTGCTGTGGCAGGCTGTCAGTTCAGAGCTGGTCTGTTGGCTCCACCCCTTGTCTTCCTTTGGCTGATCTCCGGCCAATGGCTGTGCTAGTGAGAGGAGCTTTCCAAGTGTTGTGCAGCTGCTTTCCACTATCCCTGTTGATGCTATTTTTTACTTTCAAGATCTCTATACTTTCTCGAGTCAGCCTGTGAGAGAAATTGTTGCAGGTGGCTAGGAGTTCTATTTTATCAAAACCAAAGTGTTCTAACCATATGTTCCGCTTGTGCGAATTTTTCGGGCTGGTTTAGCTTTAGGCTGTGTATGTGTTGCTTTTTCTACGAGTGATGATTGATCTGCCAGTTTGGCCAATGTAGGCTATGTTGGCAACTTCAAGCAAAATGACACTGCCTTCACTGGAAGCCCAGTACACTCATCAGGACACAGGCCGTGGAAGCCTACGCATTCATTGGGTAAGTTTCTTTACTGAGTGCATGTTTTTACTCTGCTGGACCATACCAAATTTTCAAAATGTCTATAAACTGCAGATTACATAAAACCAAATTATAAGGGACTGGTGGACTACCTTCTATTGGTATAGATCAACTGGTCTGGCTGCTTTAACCCTTTATGGACTGTCGGGACTTCCATGTCCCTACAGGCATAAGTGTTTCCTATGCAGGTTAGATATCAGGACTTGCTGGTTCACTGTATACAGGATGAAAGGGAAGTCATTACATTCCTTCTAATATGCACCATAGAAGCATTACAAACAAAAAAGTATAATGGCATTTTGTTCTTTGATCAGCCGATTTCAAAAAAATGAATGGTTTTTTATCCAACTTCAATGCTTAATGCCATAGGAATGTACAAAGATAACAATTTGTTACTTGTAAGAAGTGTAGAGTAAATTATTTCTGACATAGCTTCGGTAGTAATTATGGGACATCACACAGGATTTCGAAATAATCAATCACTTAAAAGACGTAAAGGAATACTCCAAGCAGCTTTTTCACACGTGCAGTAAGTCGACAATGTTGCATTGAGGTTGGTCAGGGAATTGGTCTGGTTTGTGAATGTAAACAAGTCTGGCACTTTCACTTTCCCTTTAATGTTTTGGGAGTTAACGCTTGTGATTGGCCTACTCTCACGCAATAAACACAGGACAAGGCAGGGTATTTGTTTGTGTTCTCAAGAAGCACTGTTATTACTGTGTTTATGTACTGAGCTAGGGAAAGTGACGCCTGCACAATCTGCAGTGTTGCCAGCTTGTTTTCGAGAAAACTAAAATATCTGCATAGAAAATGGTAAGAGACAAAAACGTAAGATACAAAATGTGTTCCAAATATCGAGATCTATCACTGGTTTAAATTAATTAAATTACTTCCCTTCCATCCGGTATGTGCATTGTGCCAGCATGTTTGGGTTTGCACTATAGCAGTGACGTACAACAGTTGCACAAGTATATTTTTCCTCAAATTCTGACTAACTTATATAAAAATTAAGTGTGGTAAAGCAAAATAAAAATACTGCAATGTATATTTATGCTATTAATAGTTTTGGTGTCTGTAAATACTTATTTTGGTCTTTTATGGCAAAAAATATATTTGGGACTCAAGTCCCGTCAGACTTCTGGTACTGATGTTGCTGTGCATAACCAGATATTCCTAAATCTACACATAAATCTTACAATGGTAATGGTTTCGTATTTTAGTGAAATGGAAATAAAAACTTTCAGAAGAGGAAATTTATAATGTATTTATGGATTTTCCATCTGATGTGCATACACCATTTGAAGACAGCAGTGAAGAAGTGAATAATCAATTGATAACATTGTGCCAGTGGTACTAAACTAAGGTGTTGCAGTGCCATCTATTTCTGGAACATAAACTTCTTTAGCAGTACAAAAATAAGATGGAATCAGAGATGTGTCGCATCTTTGAAAGACATTAGACTTAAGTACCAACTTTGACTTTTAACCGACTTTTTGTTTTTGAGTTATGCTGTCCACAGACTGACAGACACATGGACCTTTTTCTAAAAATGCCTTTTTTTCAAGGGGCCTCAAAACATGTATTTCTGGTGAAATCTCGACATCAAATTTTTGGGTGGAATACAATACTTCCTCTACTTACTAAACGTAGTAGAGAAAGTAAAAAATGCAAAATATAAGGTCCTTTTTATACTCAAGGGATCATTTCATGAGGAAATCATTCACAAAAACAGATATTTATATATTTTTTATTTACAAGTATGATTCAAATCTAAAATTACAGTACAAATGTACAAATGTTTCATACAGATGTGCTTCCTTCTCTAAATCTGCTTTTCCCAAGGAAGACATTAATTAGCACAACTAATCCTTTGGCACATCTCTGCTGGGCTTCTTTGATGATGGAGCTTAAATCATCAGTTTCTTTACTTGCCAAGTAGCCTTTCCCTCCAAATCCTTCAGCAACTTTATCATACTCTGTATACTGCAACAAGAGGTTAAACATTTACATCTGCAATATAATATGTTAAATACAATACCTTTTGTCCAATTAGTTTGTAAAAAAGAAAAATGTTTTGGGAACATCTTTCCTACCCCAACTGGCTGATCAACAAGTGTGAGCATTGCTGGTCCAATCTTTCATTTACATTATGCTGCCACCTCTTGTCCAAATGGTGATATATTGCAACTTCTCTACTTTCTTGTATGCAGTACTGTGGCAAATCCAACTCCACTCAGCATACTTCCACATAAATACAAGATGCTCAGCAATATATGTTCATAAACAGTTGAACCTGATTCATGCACATATCAAGGGGAAGAGGGAAACATGGTGGGCCAAAGTGTCTTACACTTTACAAACAGCAAAAGAAAAAAAAACATTACTACCTGCACCACTAGCATTTATGCGCCACCACTTGCTTGTTGATCAGCTGCAGAGTCATGTCTAAATGCTGAAAAACCACGAAGATTAGATTTCAAGTGGGTTTTTTGTAGACACACGACTGATGGAGAGTACCGAATAACTAGATGTTGTATGTCTGGAACATGTGCCCGGAACCCATTAACTCTAACATTCCATTGGATTATTTCCATATTAAAAAGAGATTGTGGCCAGTCTTTATCTTTTTGTTCTTCTTTCTTTTGACCTTGGTGCACTTGGGACCAATGAAGTGCGTTTCCCCGTCCTCTGGCAACTCCTCCAATGTTTGGGAGTCCGAAGATCCCCTACCACTCGAGGAGTGGGAACGGGACTTCATTAAGGACGTGGGACTGCTGGCTCAAACAATGTGCCTGGCTCGAGGTCTGTCCACAGAAGTGGTGGCACATGGAGACGGTTCGAGAGCTCGAGTCTGCACTGTGATAGATATAGTCACAGGAGGATTAAGGCGGCGCTGTGGAGGAGTGCTCGCTGATCAGTCGGTTTGGGTGGAGGCATCCGAAACTGGCACATGCTGCAAGCCGATACTGACCACAGGAGGGCGACGTTCAGCTCACACGTAACCGATGGTGTTGGCTGGTTTAAGTTGCTTGAAGCGCCGCCGTGCATCCGGAAAAGTTAGTCGTTCCTTTACGCGCAACTCCTGTATTTGCTTCTCGTCAGCAAACTGCGGACACTGGCGGGAACTAGATGGACGAGTCCCTCCACAGTTTACGCAGTGCGGGTCCCGAGTACAAGCCGTGTCTTCATGTTCTGCCAAGCCACAACGTTCACAAAGGGCAGGATGGGTACAAACCTCTGGCACTGAAAACAGTGCATCGGGTTTGGGACATAGGGCAAACTGCAGCGCGTTCGTATCCACAGAAGATATATTCTGGAAGATTAGTTCCCTTGAACGTCAGAAACACAGTTTAAGGGGAACCTCTTTCCCATCCTGCTTTCGTGACAGACGGTAGTCTTGAATGACTATTTGATCGGAGAGGCAGGTGACAATCTCCTCTACGGACAGACCATCCAGGCTTGATGTAGTAACTACTCCCCTACACGAGTTTAAGGATTTGTGTGCGGCTACCCGGATGGGGTAGGAGCCCAACAAAGCTGCCTTTAACAGTTTCTGGGATTGGTCTGCATTGTTCGTCTCTATCAACAGCGTACCGTCTCTAAGTTGTGTCATGTTTTTAACTGGTCCACATATCCGGTCTATTTCTTGCTTAATATAAAATGGGCTGATGTCCTTTATCGTTTTCCTGTCACAAGCTAGGGTCACAACTAGTAAAGGGTCCAAAACAGGGGTTTTGCACGGATATTGATTTGGACCCCCATCCAGAACAGTCAGCATCTGCCTGCCATCCGGGGGTCAAAGGAATAAGACACCAAAATCTCCAAGGTCTGTGCCACCATGGAGACCCCTCCGTGACTGATCTCAAGGCATACTTCAGAGGGACTACACTCCGATCTCCACTGCTTGTCTGCATGGGTAAACCGTTCACCATGCGACACCCACAGGAATAACCACCTGTAGCTCCCCACTTTAGGCCACGCTGTCTCAACGGAGTCAGCGTGGATTCAGGGGACTTCGGGTTGATTATACTGGGGTTCTGTCAGTGGTAACACGTCCGGCCGGTGATACTAACCCGACAGCACGCAGACGTCGGGAAATTAACACCGGCTGTGCCCTCAAAGAGCTATGTGAGTATACATGATATGTGGACAGGCTCCACACCTAAGACTACACATGGTGGCAGTGGGATGGGCCCGCCCAACCTTCGCCCCTGAGACCTCCGAAGAGCACACAAGTCGGGGGCCGCACTGAAAACTGTAGGACAGGATCACGGATATAGGAAAGATCCCTGCTGGTGAGACAGGAGTTATTAAACACAGGCCTTACTACATAATAATCATAATAAATCTAGAAGGGTAAGAGGGTAATTAATAGCAACAGAAGCAGCTACTACATGGCTATTGATGGGCATGGTAGGGGTGAAATGATGGTGAGCAGCTCGGGGCCCCAGGTGCACCAAACCCGGATCTACCGTAGTAGGTCCCCTGGGAGGTAAGTGAGAGAGTGTGTGTGTGTGTGTAAGTGTGTGAGAGTGAGTGAGTGAGCATGAGTGTGAGTGCAAGAGTGAGAGTGAGTGCAAGAGTGAGAGTGAGTGCAAGAGAGTAAAAGTGTGAATGTGAGAGAGTGCGAGAGTGAGTGCAAGAGAGTGCAAGAATGTGTGAGAAAGGAGTGCAAGAGTGGGTGAGTGAGTATGAGTGAGCGTGAGAGTGAGTGTGAGAGTGAGTGAGTATGTGAGTGAGTGTATGTGAGTGAGTGAGTGTGAGTGAGTGAGCGAGTGTGTGAGTGTGTGAGTGTGAGTGACTGAGCAAGTGTGAGAGTGAGTGAGTGAGTGAGAGTGACTGAGTAAGTGTGAGAGTGAGTGCATGTGAGTGAGTACATGTGAGTGTGAGTGCATGTGAGTGAGAGTGCGTGAGTGCATGTGTGAGAGTGTGTGAGAGTGTGTGAGTGAGTGTGAGAGAGTGAGTGTGAGAGAGTGAGTGTGAGAGTGAGTGCGAGAATGAGTGTGAGAGTGAGTGCGAGAGTAAGTGCGAGAGTGAGTGTGAGAGTAAGTGCGAGAGTGAGTGCATGTGAGTGAGTACATGTGAATGTGAGTGAGTGCATGTGAGTGAGTACATGTGAGTGTGAGTGAGTGCATGTGAGTGAGTACATGTGAGTGTGAGTGAGTGCATGTGAGTACATGTGAGTGAGTGAGTACATGTGAGTGTGAGTGAGTGCATGTGAGTGAGAGTGAGTGTGAGAGTGAGTGTGAGAGTAAGTGCGAGAGTGAGTGTGAGAGTGAGTGCGAGAGTGAGTGCGAGAGTGAGTGCGAGAGTGAGTGCGAGAGTGAGTGCGAGAGTGAGTGCGAGAGTGAGTGCGAGAGTGAGTGCGAGAGCGAGTGCGAGAGCGAGTGCGAGAGCGAGTGCGAGAGCGAGTGCGAGAGCGAGTGCGAGAGCGAGTGCGAGAGTGAGTGCGAGAGTGAGTGCGAGAGTGTGTGTGAGTGAGTGTGAGAGTGAGTGTGAGAGTGAGTGCGAGAGTGAGTGCGAGAGTGAGTGCGAGAGTAAGTGCGAGAGTGAGTGCGAGAGTGAGTGCGAGAGTGAGTGCGAGAGTGAGTGCGAGAGTGAGTGTGAGAGTAAGTGCGAGAGTGAGTGTGAGAGTGAGTGCGAGAGTGAGTGCGAGAGTGAGTGCGAGAGTGAGTGTGAGAGTGAGTGCGAGAGTGAGTGTGAGAGTGAGTGCGAGAGTGAGTGCGAGAGTGAGTGTGAGAGTAAGTGCGAGAGTGAGTGTGAGAGTGAGTGCGAGAGTGAGTGCGAGAGTGAGTGTGAGAGTAAGTGCGAGAGTGAGTGTGAGAGTGAGTGCGAGAGTGAGTGCGAGAGTGAGTGTGAGAGTGAGTGCGAGAGTGAGTGTGAGAGTAAGTGCGAGAGTGAGTGTGAGAGTGAGTGCGAGAGTGAGTGCGAGAGTGAGTGTGAGAGTAAGTGAGAGTGAGTGCAAGAGTGAGTGTGAGTGTGAAAGTAAGTGAGAGTGCAAGAGTGAGAGTGAGTGCAAGTGCAAGATAGAGTGCGAGAGTGAGTGAATGCAAGAGTGTGTGCGAGAGTGTGCAAGAGTGAGTGTGAGAGTGTGAGTGAGTGTGAGAGTGTGAGGGAGTGTAGTTTAAGAGACAGTTGACAACTAAGTCATTTGAGCCCAGACATTTGATTAACCAGAAGAACACAGTGTAGTGCCATGCCGAGTTGGATCAATCCACCCGTGGAATACCAGTTGACTGTGAAATTGATAGTGGGGAAGATGTTCCCAGAAACTAGTCCTAATAAGCAGATGTAAGTGGAGAAAAAAGTGCTTCAAATGTTATTGACTCATTCCAACATAAATTATAACTCTTCAATGCACATAAACACTTCTTTTTTATATAATTATATTATTGCAACAACTTATACTACTGATAGACTTACTGCAAGCTGACAAGCTACAGAACTACCAAACATGGGCATCTGTTCCCGGGTTATCTGTGTCCATCCTGCATCATTACCCACAATGGCTATCACAGGAACATGGTGCCGTGTGAGTGTATCAATTTCAGAAATGCTGAAGCCACAAGAACCATCCCCATACAAGATCCATACTTCAGACTCTGGCCTGCATAGTTTGGCACCAAGGGCAAATCCTGCTCCAACTCCAAGGGTACCAAAAGGACCAGGATCCAACCAGCCCAATGGTCCTCTCGGCCTATTTCAAATACCAAATCAACCGTCAAAAAGCGTATTCATGATACAAAAAGCAATTCTTGATACCTAATTATCAGTGACAGTGAGAAAATCCTGCTGTTGTCCACATCATTACTTACAAGTAAATACATTTTCAAAGGTATGATTCACATCTGCGAAATATTGCTTTAGTATTTACTGGTAGCATTTCCTAGATTTGCTCTTTCTAAAACTCTGCATTTGCAATTGGTGAAAATTTTAAATCTAGGGTTTTAATATTCCAAATGCTATTTCTCGCTGGCCATGTGTAGCCTTAAGTTGGAAAGCTAACCACATTTGAACAAACTTGTGAGACAACCTTATAGCTTCAATAGTAAACAATGTAATAGTTAAAAATTTAGCTGATGTTGCTAATATTTTTAACAATCATTTTAACGCTGGTATGGATAGAATTACATTGCCACAAGCTAGCGCCCACAAAATCCTCCACTGTAAAATTAAACAGAATAAAAAAGCAATTTCCTCAAACCATTGACTTGCAAACAAATAAACAAAACATTAAATCCAAAAGAAATTATCTGATCCTGATGAAGTGCCAGAATGTATTATTAATGTCATGAGCCCCTTACTGAATATATGAAATACCTCAATTATATTTCCCGTATCACTGAAGCACCTTCTAGTCAAGTGTTCTTTCAATTTGGGAACCAAGTGATAGTCACCGAGTGCTAAGTGTGGACTATAGAGTGGATGGGATATCCCACACAAACTGTTGCAGAAGATCCATGGTTTGACGGGCAATGTGAGGGCAAGCATTGCCATGGAGAAAGCTCAACATTCCTCTTCTTCGGTTCTGAATTGCCTGTCTGAGTATTTTTAATGTCTGACAATACCTGTTAGCACTCCCAAAATGTAGTTGTCATGACTTTATCAACAGACTGTTCTTTTGAATTTTCATGGCTTGGGTGAATCAGAGTGCAGTCACTCATGTGATTGTTGTTTGGTCTCAGGTGTGAAGTGGAAAGCCCAGGTTTCATCACCCATGACTATTGAATCCAAAAGGTCATCTTTTTCATCTGCGTAGCATGGAAGAAATTGGCAGAAAGTTTCAGCACATTGCCTTTTGTGACCTTCTGTCAGCACACCTTCCGAAATTTCAACTCTTCAAAAAAAAAGTCCATCTCAGGATAACAATGTAGAGCTCATCGAAAGTGATCTGCCAATCTTGAAGCATGATTTGATCAACCTTTGCAATTGTCTCCCATTTCTTTCCTTGTCATGAATGTCTGTACGACCATCTGCAAACTCTCTACACCACTTGCGGACATTTTTGGCATTCATACAAGACTCTTCATACACTTTCATCAACTTCTGATGAATTTTAATTGTTTTAACCCCTTTTGCACTAAAAAATCGAACTGCATGAAGTTCGCGCCTGGCAGTAACGGCTAACAGGAGCTCCATTACAACTGGCTGTCAAGTCAAATCTGAGAGTTCCAGATGTGCGGTGGTTTCTATAGAGTGGAGGGAGGAACAAAAAAGCAGTATGACCAACATCCACTCAAACAGTTTCATTGCGACCCTTACTTCCCTTATTTTTGGGATTACCCTCGCACATCACTGTGACAAAAACTTACAAGAATTCATGACATTGCCTTGTTAAAGTAACTGGGGCCACCCACCATCCTTTTTAAGAGACTTTACATATACAGGGTATTAATGAACTGCATTGAAATATTTTCAGAGTATATGAAGATGACTTAAACAAGTAATTCGAGATCGGAGACTTATGACCTAATTGCTCAAATTTGGAAGTTACGGCTAAAACTTTCTAAAGTACCAGAGGTGACTCAGTTGGTTAGACGTTGGCCTACTGATCCCAAGGTCACAGGTTCAAATCTGGCCCAGACCGATGGTGTTTACTAGCATGTAAAAGAACTCCTGCAGGACGAAATTCCGGCACACCAGTGACACTGATGAAATCCTGGCAATTGACAGTGTTGTTAAACAACAAAACAATTTAATTATGCCACTAACTAATATCACCATTCGAGAGTGCAACACATGAAAAGGAAGGGTCATTTTAGAGTGTACTTCTGGCCCAATGATGACAGTGTTCGAACATAAGGTCACCATCGAACTCGAGTTTCAGTCTTGTTCATCTTTCTTTTTTCTTCTTCTTTCCTTTATTTTGAGTAGAGCATGTTAATGCTGTTTTGATCTAGATATTAAATTATGTTTCAATGTATACAGTTTTAATTCAACATATCAGTACAATTACAATTCTTGCTAACAAAAAGTTGAAACCTGCTTAATACCTTCATATGCCACACTTCAGAATGAAAGCAGTTTAAAGAGTCAAAGAAAGGGTAAAAGCATAAAAAATCTAAGACTTTACGTCAGTTTTATAGGAACTGCCTGAAGTTATAACCTGAATTTTCATGACAAAATTGACAACGGCGAAGGAACGATTGTGGTACCTTATTCAAGATTTCTGGTGAGTCGAATAAGCAAATGGTAGTAGGGTTAATGCTCTTCTTCATACAGAATAAAAAAAAAGGAAAGCAAAAATAGTAACTGCATGACAGGAAATGAACCCACGATCTTTGGCACCACGGCCTTTGACGTTACGAATTAACCCACAAGAGTAATCAACGAAACATCTCTGGAGCAGGCTTCACAATGCAAGAAGGTAGCCAATCGTTGTTCTGTGTTGCATGGTCCAAGATTTGAGAGATTTTTGTGGCATTAAATCTTGAGAACTCAGATAATGAGCTGCTGAAAATCAATATTTCTATACTTGGGCAGCAGCTTTAAAGACATTCTAAGTCAATTTATCGCCAGGCTTTGCTTAACATGACTTAACGTATGTGATATCAACACGTTTAACAACATATACCTGCCTTATGTACAGTCATGGACCATACATTGCCTATCTCAAATTACTTATATCAGTCACTTCTACAATCTCTTAAGTTATTTTGGTAGTTCATTAACACACTGTACAGCTTTATTTCCAGCATATACATCTATAACTACATATATAACTGTTGAAGCCATGTCCTGAGTGTAAATTATAAATTACGAGTATTACAAGTTGTGTAATAAAGGAGTGCTCCACTATAAAACATGTGCACAGTAAGCGATGTTGAGTGTTGAGCTTGATACACAAATTAGACGGCATTACTGCTTCATTTCAAGTATTTACCTCTATAATTGCATATGTAAGTATAACTACCACATCCTAATTGTGAATCATGGTCAATTACGTTATTACGAGTTGTGCCATAAACAAATCTTATATATTATTTATTTATGCCATTAATGCCATTCTGGCAGTTTGTCACAATAGCTCAGTGGTAGAGCGTCCGCCCGGCAAGCGGAAGGTCTGTGGTTCGGATCCCAGTTGTGGCATTGAATTTTTAAGTTCCAGTTCTACCTCTTAAATCTTATATATGTTGTTAGCTAATGCTGGATTTCTCAAAATGAAGTCATTAATCCTCTTGCTCTCCAATATTTTTCACTGATGGATGCGGCATTAGAAGTGGCCGGGCATATTTGAAGGTGGTCTCGATCCATTTCCTCTTGCAGATCACATAGAGGACAGAGTGGTGAAGAATATATCCCAATTCTCTTTAAATGTTTTGCCAGACAATCATGTCCTGTAATCAACCTGAAGGTCGCAACTGCTGTTTTTCGAGGTACTCAGGAATTACTGTTTGAATGTTTGGTAGTTCCCATCTTTTATTCTTTGATTTTTCATAGTAATATTTTGCAATAATTTTTTTGAATTCAGAGTTGACTAATCTTTTAGCTGCATAAAATGGTAGATTAACTATAGATTTTTGTACACCGCTGGTACCCTTTTTTGCAAGAAAATCAGCTTTCTCATTACCACTCAGTCCACAGTGAGCCGGTATCCATTGGAAGACTAGGTGTTTTTGAAGTGCTGTTAGATGGGTAAGGATTTTCCAACATTCTATAATTGTTTGGTTTTTTGGTGACAACTTGGAAGTAATTGCTATAATTGCTGCCCTGGAATCTGAGAGAATAACTGCTTGCTGAAAATGTGAAATTCTGTACAAAAGATTTTGTAGGGCCATTCGAATTGCTTCAATTTCTCCATCAAAGTTAGTAGTTCCATAACTTAAAGATTTGTAATAGGAAAAGAGGTGACATGTGACTCCAGCACCCGGTCCATCCTGATTTGATATCAATGATCCATCAGTATAAATATGGAGCCATTCATGTTCTGGGAATCTTATATGGATTGTCTCTAATGCCAATAATTTTAGAACACTGGTTGGAGTATCACTTTTCTTAACTTCTTCTGTCAGGTGTAAATAATATGCGATGTCTAATGTATGTGTCAGATTGACTATAGATATGAAGTTTTCCTTTGAATTAGGAAGGTATACATTCTTCTTGATGTCTTGAATTTTGGAAAGAAAGCTCTCCTGAATCTTTAGTGTATGTGTAAAATTTCTTTTGTGCCATGTATTGAATGGGAGTCTGATCAACTTTTTGTGTTGAATAAGAGCCACTTTTTCTATTTCATATTCAATGGGGTATTGGTTGGTTAGTATTTCCATAGCTGCTATTGGTGTGGTTTGGATAGCACCTGTAATTAATCTCAGACTTTGGTTTTGAAAGATTTGAATTTTTTTTGTGTTTGCTGTTACAAGAACTTCACTGCAGTAAGTAAATAATGGTTTTATATATACATTGTATGTCGTGTTAAGAGTTGCTCTGGAACATCCCCACTTCATTCCTGTTAGACATTTTAACAGTGAAAGGCGCCTCTCTGCTCTTTGTATTACATTTTCTATTTGTTTGGTCCATGTAAGTTTGGTATCAAATGTAACTCCTAAATACTTCGCTTCCTTTGTTTCTGGTAATTGTTGACCCTCAAAATTTAGTTTTATTTTTAGTGGTTCTTTCTTGTTTCAAATCTTTCTTAAATTCTTTACATTCCTTTCTATTATTTCTTGTTACTTTATGTGAATTAGCATAATATTTATTGAATGTTTTAGCTATGACTGCAGCGGTTACTAATATTTTATTGTTGTGTATGATAGGTGTGCTGTTTTCTTTCCTGTCCTTCGACATTTTTAATTGGTCAATAAGAGAGATCTGGTTCATTCCTGGGAGGATTGTAAATACTGTATAAATGTAGATGTATTTTGTTATCCCAAAATAATTCACTTTTATCTGTGTCATCCATTTCTTTAATTTCAAAGGATTTAATATCCTTTTTGACTCCAACTAATATTCTACTAATCTGTCTATTTTTGGGTAGTAGGTGTAGTAGAAAACCAGTAAAATTGAAGTATTTAAGTTGATCATTTGTTACATTTGCTTCTTGTATGGAAAATATATCTATGTTATAGTCAAATACAATTTTATTCAGTTCTACTCTTTTTGTTTGTGTGAGACCACCCGCATTCCATTGTAGAAGTCTGATGTTAGATCTTCTATTAATATAATGTTTTGGTTCTCGAGAGGTAGTCTGTGCCCAGAGATCTGAATGGGGGACTATTTTAACTCTGGAACATTTTACCCCTCGAGTCATATTTCATAAATATTGAATTGACTTAGTAGTAAATGTAACCGCATTTTAGAGAGCACCATATTTTTATGTTTTGACGGTCACATCGCTCTCTCACAACCCCCAGAATGTCTGGAGGACCACACCTGTCGGTTTACGGGTCTCACCAACCTCACCGGGAAAATTATCAAAATAAATTCCCGACCATATCCTCTGATTACCAATCAGAGGACGTATTACATGCCGTGACAGGTCAGCATGTTAGGGGTTAAGGTTTTACAGAGAAATTAGAGAAATGGATAGGTTGAAAAAATAAAGACTCCCTAGCCCTCAGGAACCCTAATAGCACCGGGGTCGGAAGAGAACAAGAGATGACCAAGGTAAGGTCAGATAGAAAAGTTACAGTGGGAGCAAAACACCAGTAAGTGGAAGTAATGTTCTGCTCAGCTTGGGTACCTTGTGGTTGCCATTCACAAATCCCCTAGACGGAGACCCCTGAGTAATATTGATTAGAGTAGGTGTTTGCATTGCAGTGTCAGCATCATGTTGAATATGCTCACACTCACTTTTACCCCTGTTACTGTACACTTGTCACTAAAAGTCAACACTCTTTGCATAATGGTCTCACTCGCATGTCACCATGTATTTTTACTTAATGAAGAAAACAAAAATCGTGACAATTATGCGATAAAATATAGTAATGAACTTTTGTAAGAAAAACTACACAATATGCCCTTGAAACCATCAATTTAATATTTCCAGAAGATGAATGGATTCACATCCATACCGATGGCTCCCTTTACGTCAACATGAAGGTGCAGGTGCTGGTGCCACTTGCAAGTTATTCTTTTATAAACAGGTGAGGTGTGTGGTAGAGTAATATTAGGTGTAATGGCATAATGTGAGGTGGGGTGTGTGGTGGCATAATGTGTGAGGTGAGGTGTGGTGGCATGTGAGGTGGGCTGTGTGGTGGCATGATAGGTGGGGTGTGGTGGCATAACGTAGGGTGGGGTGTGTGGTGGCGTAATGTGAGTAATGTGTGAGGTGTGTGGTGGCATAATGTGAGGTGAGGTGTGGTGGCAAAATTGAGGTGTGTGGTGGTGTAATGTGAGTGGTGGCATGATGTATGTATTGAGGTGTGGTGGCATGAGGTGAGGTGTGTGATGGCGTAGTGTGAGGTGGGGTGTGTTGTGGCATAATACGAGATGAGGTGTGTGGTGGCATAAATTGGAGTGTGTGATGGTGTAATGTGAGTGGTGGCATGATGTATGTATTGAGGTGTGGTGGCATAATGAGGTGAGGTGTGTGATGGAATAGTGTGAGGTATGGTGGCGTGTAAGAGGTGTGTGCTGGCATGTGTGAGTGGGGGGAGTGGTGGCACAATGTGATGGTGTAGTGTGTGGTGTTGTAATGTTAGGTGAGGTGTGTGATGGCATAGTGTGTGAGGTGATGTGTGTGGTGGCATAATGTGTGAGGTGGTGTGGGTGGTGGCGTAATGTGAGTGGTGGTGTGAGGTGGGGTGTGTGAGGGCATGTGAGGTGGGGTGTGTGGTGGCATGATCCGAGGTGGGGTGTGTGGTGGCGTGATGCGAGGTGGGGTGTGCGTGGCGTGATGTGTCAGGTGTGTGGTGGCATAATGTTAGGTGGGCTTGTGGTGGCATAATGTTAGGTGGGCTTGTGGTGGCATAACATTAGGTAAGGTGTGTGGTGGCATGTGTGGTGTGAGGTGATGTGTGGCGGCATAATGCGAGGTGTGTGGTGGCGTAATGTGAGGTGTGGTGGCGTATATGTGAGGAGAGGTGTGTGGTGGCATAATGGTGAGTGGTGGCGTAATGTTAGGTGGGTTGTGTGGTGGCGTGATGTGTCACGTGTGTGGTGGCATAATGTAAGGGTTGTGTGATGGCATGTGGGAAGGGGTGTGTGATGGCGTAATGCAAGAAGGGGTGTGTAGTGGCGTAATGTGAGGTGGGTTGTGTGGTGGCGTAAGGGAGGTGGGGTGTGTGGTGGCATGTATTAGTGGTGGTGAGAGGTCGGGTGTGAGGCATGTCAGGTGAGGTTTGTGGTGGCGTGATGCGAGGCGGGTTGTGGTGGCATAGTGTGAGAAGGGATGTGTAGTGGCATTTGAGGTGGGCTGTGTGGTGGCGTGAGGTGGGGTGTGTGGTGGCGTAATGTGAGTGGTGGTGAGGTGGGGTGTGTGAGGGTGTCAGTGGGGTGTGTGGTGGCGTGATGTGTCAGGTGTGTGGTGGCATGTTAGGTGGGCTTGTGGTGGTGTAATGTGAGGTGGGCTCTTGGTGGCATAATGTGAGGTGGGCTGTGGTGGCATGTTGTGAGGTGATGAGTGGTGGCGTAATGTGAGGTGGGTTGTGGTGGCGTGATGTGTCTCGTGTGTGGTGGCATAATGTAAGGGGTGTGTGGTGGCATGTAAGAAGGGGTCTGTAGTGGCGTAATGCGAGGTGGGCTGTGGTGGCATAATGTGAGATGGGCTGTGTGGTGGCGTATTGTGAGGTGTGTTGTGGCATGTGAGGTGGGGTGTGTTGTGGCATGTGAGATGAGGTGAGTGGTGGATAATTTAAGGTGGAGTGAGGTGGCCTAATGAGAGGTGGTGTGGTGGCGTGATGTGTTAAGTTGTGATGGCGTAATGTGACGTGGGGTGTGGTGCCGTAAATGAGGTGGTGTGTGATGGCATAATCTGAGGTGGGGTGTGATGGCATGTGAGTTGGGGTGTGTTGGCGTAATGTGGGGTATGACGGAATGTGAGGTGGGGTGGCGTAAAGTAAGGTGTGGTGTGTGGTGGCGTAATGTCAGGTGGTGTAATATGTGGGGTGTGATGGCATAATGTGAGTTGGGGTATGTGATGGCGTAATGTGAGGTGGGGTGTGTTGTGCCGTGATGCGAGATGGCGTCTGTTGTGGCGTGATGCGAGATGGCGTGGGTGGTGGCATAAATTGAAGTGTGGTGGTGTAATGTGAGTGGTGGCATGATGTATGTATTGAGGTGTGGTGGCATAATGAGGTGAGGTGTGTGGTGGCATAATGTGTGAGGTGTTGGCATTGTGTGAGGTGTGGTGGCATGTGAATGGGGTGAGTGGTGGCATAATGTGAGTGGTGGTGTGAGGGGAGGTGTGTGATGGCATGTGAGGTAGGGTGTGTGGTGGCGTAATGTGTCAGGTGTGTGGTGGCATGTGAGAAGCGGTGTGCAAAAGCATAATGTGAGAAGGGGTGTGGTGGCACAATGTGAGATGAGCTGTGGTGGCATGATGTGAGGTGGGGTGTGGTGGCATGTTAGGTAATGTGTGTGGTGGCGTAATGCGAGGTGATGTGAGTGGTAGCGTAATGTGTGTGAGGTGAGGTGTGTGGTGGCGTACTGTGTGAGTGGTGGCGTAATGTGAAGTAGGCTGTGTGATGGCGTAATGTGAGGTGGGGTGTGTGGTGAAATTATGTCAGGTGTGTGGTGACATAATGCAAGGGTTGGGTGATTACGTAATGTGAAAAGGGGTATGTGGTGGCGTAAGGTGAGAAGGGGTGTGGTGGCATGTGAGTTGGGCTCTGTGGTGGCGTAATCTGAGGTGGGCTGTGTAGTGGCATAATATGAGGTGGGCTTGCGGTGGCATAATCTGTGGTGGGCTGTGTGGTGGCGTGATGTGAGGTGTGTGGTGGTACGATGTTAGGTGGGGTGTGTGGTGGCATGATGTGTCAGGTGTGTGGTGGAGTGATGTGCCAGGTGTGGTGGCATAATGTAAGAAGGGGTATGTGGTGGTGTAATGTACAGTGGGCTGTGTGGTGGCGTAATGTGAGGTGGCATGTGATGTGAGGTGAGTGGTGGCATAATTTAAGGTGGAGTGTGTGGTGGCATAATGTGAGGTGGCGTGTGGTGGCATTGTGGGAGGTGATGGCGTAATGTGAGGTGGGGTGTGGGGTGGCATAATGTGAGGTGGGGTGTGTAATGGCGTAATGCGAGTTGGAGTGTGTGATGGCGTAATGTGAGGTGGGGTGTGATGGTATAATGTGAGGTGTGTGGTGGCGTAATGTGAGGTGGGGTGTGATGGCATAATGCGAGGTGGGGTGTGATGGCGTAATGTGAGTTGAAGTGTGTAATGGCATGTGAATTGGAGTGTGTGGTGGTGTAATGTGAATTGGGGTGTGATGGCGTAATGTGGGGTGTGTGATGGCATAATGTGAGGTGGGTTGTGTGGTGGCGTAATGTGGGGTGTGTGATGGCATAATGTGAGGTGGGTTGTGTGGTGGCGTAATGTGAGTTGGGTTGTGTGGTGGTATAATGCGAGGTGGGGTGTGGTGGCATAATGTGAGTTGAAGTGTGTAATGGCATGTGAATTGGAGTGTGTGGTGGCGTAATGTGAATTGGGGTGTGATGGCGTAATGTGGGGTGTGTGATGGCATTATGTGAGGTGGGGTGTGTGGTGGCATAATGTGAGGTGTGTTGTGTGGTGGCATAATGTGAATTGGGGTGTGATGGCGTAATGTGGGTTGTGTGGTGGCATAATGTGAGGTGGGTTGTGTGGTGGCATAATGTGAATATGGGTATGATGGCATAATGTGGGGTGTGTGGTGGCGTAATGTGAGGTGGGGTGTGGTGGCATAATATGAGGTGGGGTGTGTGGTGGCGTAATGTGAGGTGGGTTGTGTGGTGGCGTAATATGAATATGGGTATGATGGTGTAATGTAGGGTGTGTGGTGGCATAATGTGAGGTGGGGTGTGTGGTGGCATAATGTGAGGTGAGGTGTGTGGTGGCATAACGTGAGGTGGGGTGTGTGGTGGCATAATGTGAGGTGGGTTGTGTGGTCGCGTAATGTGAATATGGGTATGATGGCGTAATGTGGGGTGTGTGGTTGCGTAATGTGAGGTGGGGTGTGTGGTGGCGTAATATGAATATGGGTATGATGGCGTAATGTGGGGTGTGGTGGCATAATGTGAGGTGGGTTGTGTGGTGGCGTAATGTGAGGTGGGGTGCGTGGTGGCGTAATGTGAGGTGGGGTGTGTAATGGCGTAATGCGAGTTGGAGTGTGTGATGGCGTAATGTGAGGTGGGGTGTGATGGTATGTGAGGTGTGTGGTGGCGTAATGTGAGGTGGGGTGTGATGGCATAATGCGAGGTGGGGTGTGATGGCGTAATGTGAGTTGAAGTGTGTAATGGCAAGTGAATTGGAGTGTGTGGTGGCGTAATGTGAATTGGGGTGTGATGGCGTAATGTGGGGTGTGTGATGGCATAATGTGAGGTGGGTTGTGTGGTGGCGTAATGTGGGGTGTGTGATGGCATAATGTGAGGTGGGTTGTGTGGTGGCGTAATGTGAGTTGGGTTGTGTGGTGGTATAATGCGAGGTGGGGTGTGGTGGCGTAATGTGAGTTGAAGTGTGTAATGGCATGTGAATTGGAGTGTGTGGTGGCGTAATGTGAATTGGGGTGTGATGGCGTAATGTGGGGTGTGTGATGGCATTATGTGAGGTGGGGTGTGTGGTGGCATAATGTGAGGTGTGTTGTGTGGTGGCATAATGTGAATTGGGGTGTGATGGCGTAATGTGGGTTGTGTGGTGGCATAATGTGAGGTGGGTTGTGTGGTGGCATAATGTGAATATGGGTATGATGGCATAATGTGGGGTGTGTGATGGCATAATGTGAGGTGGGGTGTGTGGTGGCATAATATGAGGTGGGGTGTGTGGTGGCGTAATGTGAGGTGGGTTGTGTGGTGGCGTAATATGAATATGGGTATGATGGTGTAATGTAGGGTGTGTGGTGGCATAATGTAAGGTGGGGTGTGTGGTGGCATAATGTGAGGTGAGGTGTGTGGTGGCATAATGTGAGGTGGGGTGTGTGGTGGCATAATGTGAGGTGGGTTGTGTGGTGGCGTAATGTGAATATGGGTATGATGGCGTAATGTGGGGTGTGTGGTTGTGTAATGTGAGGTGGGGTGTGTGGTGGCGTAATATGAATATGGGTATGATGGCGTAATGTGGGGTGTGGTGGCATAATGTGAGGTGGGTTGTGTGGTGGCGTAATGTGAGGTGCGGTGCGTGGTGGCGTAATGTGAGGTGGGGTGCGTGGTGGCGTAATGTGAGGTGGTGTGTGTGGTGGCGTAATGTGAGGTGGGTTGTGTGGTGGCGTAATGTGAGGTGGGTTGTGTGGTGGCGTAATGTGAGGTGGGTTGTGTGGTGGCGTAATGTGAGGTGGGTTGTGTGGTGGCGTAATGTGAGGTGGGTTGAGTGGTGGCGTAATGTGAGGTGGGTTGTGTGGTGGCGTAATGTGAGGTGGGTTGTGTGGTGGCGTAATGTGAGGTGGGTTGTGTGGTGGCGTAATGTGAGGTGGCGTAATGTGAGGTGGGTTGTGTGGTGGCGTAATGTGAGGTGGGTTGTGTGGTGGCGTAATGTGAGGTGGGTTGTGTGGTGGCGTAATGTGAGGTGGGTTGTGTGGTGGCGTAATGTGAGGTGGGTTGTGTTGTGGCGTAATGTGAGGTGGGGTGTGTGGTGGCGTAATGTGAGGTGGATTGTGGTGGCGTAATGTGAGGTGGGTTGTGGTGGCGTAATGTGAGGTGGGGTGGGTGGTGGCGTAATGTGAGGTGGGGTGGGTGGTGGCGTAATGTGAGGTGGGTTGCGTGGTGGCGTAATGTGAGGTGGGTTGCGTGGTGGCGTAATGTGAGGTGGGTTGCGTGGTGGCGTAATGTGAGGTGGGTTGCGTGGTGGCGTAATGTGAGGTGGGTTGTGTGGTGGCGTAATGTGAGGTGGGTTGTGTGGTGGCGTAATGTGAGGTGGGTTGTGTGGTGGCGTAATGTGAGGTGGGGTGTGTGGTGGCGTAATGTGAGGTGGGTTGTGTGGTGGCGTAATGTGAGGTGGGTTGTGTGGTGGCGTAATGTGAGGTGGGTTGTGTGGTGGCGTAATGTGAGGTGGGTGGTGTGGTGGCGTAATGTGAGGTGGGTGGTGTGGTGGCGTAATGTGAGGTGGGGTGTGTGGTGGCATAATATGAGGTGGGGTGTGTGGTGGCGTAATGTGAGGTGGGTTGTGTGGTGGCGTAATATGAATATGGGTATGATGGTGTAATGTAGGGTGTGTGGTGGCATAATGTGAGGTGGGGTGTGTGGTGGCATAATGTGAGGTGAGGTGTGTGGTGGCATAATGTGAGGTGGGGTGTGTGGTGGCATAATGAGAGGTGGGGTGTGCGGTGGCATAATGTGAGGTGGGTTGTGTGGTGGCGTAATGTGAATATGGGTATGATGGCGTAATGTGGGGTGTGTGGTTGCGTAATGTGAGGTGGGGTGTGTGGTGGCGTAATATGACTATGGGTATGATGGCGTAATGTGGGGTGTGGTGGCATAATGTGAGGTGGGTTGTGTGGTGGCGTAATGTGAGGTGCGGTGCGTGGTGGCGTAATGTGAGGTGGGGTGCGTGGTGGCGTAATGTGAGGTGGGTTGTGTGGTGGCGTAATGTGAGGTGGGTTGTGTGGTGGCGTAATGTGAGGAGGGTTGTGTGGTGGCGTAATGTGAGGTGGGTTGTGTGGTGGCGTAATGTGAGGTGGGTTGTGTGGTGGCGTAATGTGAGGTGGGTTGTGTGGTGGCGTAATGTGAGGTGGGTTGTGTGGTGGCGTAATGTGAGGTGGCGTAATGTGAGGTGGGTTGTGTGGTGGCGTAATGTGAGGTGGGTTGTGTGGTGGCGTAATGTGAGGTGGGTTGTGTGGTGGCGTAATGTGAGGTGGGTTGTGTGGTGGCGTAATGTGAGGTGGGTTGTGTGGTGGCGTAATGTGAGGTGGGGTGTGTGGTGGCGTAATGTGAGGTGGGGTGTGTGGTGGCGTAATGTAAGGTGGATTGTGGTGGCGTAATGTGAGGTGGATTGTAGTGGCGTAATGTGAGGTGGGGTGGGTGGTGGCTTAATGTGAGGTGGTTTGCGTGGTGGCGTAATGTGAGGTGGGGTGCGTGGTGGCGTAATGTGAGGTGGGTGGGTGGTGGCGTAATGTGAGGTGGGTTGCGTGGTGGCGTAATGTGAGGTGGGTTGCGTGGTGGCGTAATGTGAGGTGGGTTGCGTGGTGGCGTAATGTGAGGTGGGTTGTGTGGTGGCGTAATGTGAGGTGGGTTGTGTGGTGGCGTAATGTGAGGTGGGTTGTGTGGTGGCGTAATGTGAGGTGGGGTGTGTGGTGGCGTAATGTGAGGTGGGGTGTGTGGTGGCGTAATGTGAGGTGGGTTGTGTGGTGGCGTAATGTGAGGTGGGTTGTGTGGTGGCGTAATGTGAGGTGGGTTGTGTGGTGGCGTAATGTGAGGTGGGTGGTGTGGTGGCGTAATGTGAGGTGGGTGGTGTGGTGGCGTAATGTGAGGTGGGGTGTGTGGTGGCATAATATGAGGTGGGGTGTGTGGTGGCGTAATGTGAGGTGGGTTGTGTGGTGGCGTAATATGAATATGGGTATGATGGTGTAATGTAGGGTGTGTGGTGGCATAATGTGAGGTGGGGTGTGTGGTGGCATAATGTGAGGTGGGTTGTGTGGTGGCGTAATATGAATATGGGTATGATGGTGTAATGTAGGGTGTGTGGTGGCATAATGTGAGGTGGGGTGTGTGGTGGCATAATGTGAGGTGAGGTGTGTGGTGGCATAATGTGAGGTGGGGTGTGTGGTGGCATAATGTGAGGTGGGGTGTGTGGTGGCATAATGTGAGGTGGGTTGTGTGGTGGCGTAATGTGAATATGGGTATGATGGCGTAATGTGGGGTGTGTGGTTGCGTAATGTGAGGTGGGGTGTGTGGTGGCGTAATATGAATATGGGTATGATGGCGTAATGTGGGGTGTAGTGGCATAATGTGAGGTGGGTTGTGTGGTGGCGTAATGTGAGGTGGGGTGCGTGGTGGCGTAATGTGAGGTGGGGTGCGTGGTGGCGTAATGTGAGGTGGGTTGTGTGGTGGCGTAATGTGAGGTGGGTTGTGTGGTGGCGTAATGTGAGGTGGGTTGTGTGGTGGCGTAATGTGAGGTGGGTTGTGTGGTGGCGTAATGTGAGGTGGGTTGAGTGGTGGCGTAATGTGAGGTGGGTTGTGTGGTGGCGTAATGTGAGGTGGGTTGTATGGTGGCGTAATGTGAGGTGGGTTGTGTGGTGGCGTAATGTGAGGTGGCGTAATGTGAGGTGGGTTGTGTGGTGGCGTAATGTGAGGTGGGTTGTGTGGTGGCGTAATGTGAGGTGGGTTGTGTGGTGGCGTAATGTGAGGTGGGTTGTGTGGTGGCGTAATGTGAGGTGGGTTGTGTGGTGGCGTAATGTGAGGTGGGTTGTGTGGTGGCGTGATGTGTCACGTGTGTGGTGGCATAATGTAAGGGTTGTGTGATGGCATGTGGGAAGGGGTGTGTGATGGCGTAATGCAAGAAGGGGTGTGTAGTGGCGTAATGTGAGGTGGGTTGTGTGGTGGCGTAAGGGAGGTGGGGTGTGTGGTGGCATGTATTAGTGGTGGTGAGAGGTCGGGTGTGAGGCATGTCAGGTGAGGTTTGTGGTGGCGTGATGCGAGGTGGGTTGTGGTGGCATAGTGTGAGAAGGGATGTGTAGTGGCATTTGAGGTGGGCTGTGTGGTGGCGTGAGGTGGGGTGTGTGGTGGCGTAATGTGAGTGGTGGTGAGGTGGGGTGTGTGAGGGTGTCAGTGGGGTGTGTGGTGGCGTGATGTGTCAGGTGTGTGGTGGCATGTTAGGTGGGCTTGTGGTGGTGTAATGTGAGGTGGGCTCTTGGTGGCATAATGTGAGGTGGGCTGTGGTGGCATGTTGTGAGGTGATGAGTGGTGGCGTAATGTGAGGTGGGTTGTGGTGGCGTGATGTGTCTCGTGTGTGGTTGCATAATGTAAGGGGTGTGTGGTGGCATGTAAGAAGGGGTCTGTAGTGGCGTAATGCGAGGTGGGCTGTGGTGGCATAATGTGAGATGGGCTGTGTGGTGGCGTATTGTGAGGTGTGTTGTGGCATGTGAGGTGGGGTGTGTTGTGGCATGTGAGATGAGGTGAGTGGTGGATAATTTAAGGTGGAGTGAGGTGGCCTAATGAGAGGTGGTGTGGTGGCGTGATGTGTTAAGTTGTGATGGCGTAATGTGACGTGGGGTGTGGTGCCGTAAATGAGGTGGTGTGTGATGGCATAATCTGAGGTGGCGTGTGATGGCATGTGAGTTGGGGTGTGTTGGCGTAATGTGGGGTATGACGGAATGTGAGGTGGGGTGGCGTAAAGTAAGGTGTGGTGTGTGGTGGCGTAATGTCAGGTGGTGTAATATGTGGGGTGTGATGGCATAATGTGAGTTGGGGTATGTGATGGCGTAATGTGAGGTGGGGTGTGTTGTGCCGTGATGCGAGATGGCGTCTGTTGTGGCGTGATGCGAGATGGCGTGGGTGGTGGCATAAATTGAAGTGTGGTGGTGTAATGTGAGTGGTGGCATGATGTATGTATTGAGGTGTGGTGGCATAATGAGGTGAGGTGTGTGGTGGCATAATGTGTGAGGTGTTGGCATTGTGTGAGGTGTGGTGGCATGTGAATGGGGTGAGTGGTGGCATAATGTGAGTGGTGGTGTGAGGGGAGGTGTGTGATGGCATGTGAGGTAGGGTGTGTGGTGGCGTAATGTGTCAGGTGTGTGGTGGCATGTGAGAAGCGGTGTGCAAAAGCATAATGTGAGAAGGGGTGTGGTGGCACAATGTGAGATGAGCTGTGGTGGCATGATGTGAGGTGGGGTGTGGTGGCATGTTAGGTAATGTGTGTGGTGGCGTAATGCGAGGTGATGTGAGTGGTAGCGTAATGTGTGTGAGGTGAGGTGTGTGGTGGCGTACTGTGTGAGTGGTGGCGTAATGTGAAGTAGGCTGTGTGATGGCGTAATGTGAGGTGGGGTGTGTGGTGAAATTATGTCAGGTGTGTGGTGACATAATGCAAGGGTTGGGTGATTACGTAATGTGAAAAGGGGTATGTGGTGGCGTAAGGTGAGAAGGGGTGTGGTGGCATGTGAGTTGGGCTCTGTGGTGGTGTAATCTGAGGTGGGCTGTGTAGTGGCATAATATGAGGTGGGCTTGCGGTGGCATAATCTGTGGTGGGCTGTGTGGTGGCGTGATGTGAGGTGTGTGGTGGTACGATGTTAGGTGGGGTGTGTGGTGGCATGATGTGTCAGGTGTGTGGTGGAGTGATGTGCCAGGTGTGGTGGCATAATGTAAGAAGGGGTATGTGGTGGTGTAATGTACAGTGGGCTGTGTGGTGGCGTAATGTGAGGTGGCATGTGATGTGAGGTGAGTGGTGGCATAATTTAAGGTGGAGTGTGGTGGCATAATGTGAGGTGGCGTGTGGTGGCATTGTGGGAGGTGATGGCGTAATGTGAGGTGGGGTGTGGGGTGGCATAATGTGAGGTGGGGTGTGTAATGGCGTAATGCGAGTTGGAGTTTGTGATGGCGTAATGTGAGGTGGGGTGTGATGGTATAATGTGAGGTGTGTGGTGGAGTAATGTGAGGTGGGGTGTGATGGCATAATGCGAGGTGGGGTGTGATGGCGTAATGTGAGTTGAAGTGTGTAATGGCATGTGAATTGGAGTGTGTGGTGGTGTAATGTGAATTGGGGTGTGATGGCGTAATGTGGGGTGTGTGATGGCATAATGTGAGGTGGGTTGTGTGGTGGCGTAATGTGGGGTGTGTGATGGCATAATGTGAGGTGGGTTGTGTGGTGGCGTAATGTGAGTTGGGTTGTGTGGTGGTATAATGCGAGGTGGGGTGTGGTGGCATAATGTGAGTTGAAGTGTGTAATGGCATGTGAATTGGAGTGTGTGGTGGCGTAATGTGAATTGGGGTGTGATGGCGTAATGTGGGGTGTGTGATGGCATTATGTGAGGTGGGGTGTGTGGTGGCATAATGTGAGGTGTGTTGTGTGGTGGCATAATGTGAATTGGGGTGTGATGGCGTAATGTGGGTTGTGTGGTGGCATAATGTGAGGTGGGTTGTGTGGTGGCATAATGTGAATATGGGTATGATGGCATAATGTGGGGTGTGTGGTGGCGTAATGTGAGGTGGGGTGTGGTGGCATAATATGAGGTGGGGTGTGTGGTGGCGTAATGTGAGGTGGGTTGTGTGGTGGCGTAATATGAATATGGGTATGATGGTGTAATGTAGGGTGTGTGGTGGCATAATGTGAGGTGGGGTGTGTGGTGGCATAATGTGAGGTGAGGTGTGTGGTGGCATAATGTGAGGTGGGGTGTGTGGTGGCATAATGTGAGGTGGGTTGTGTGGTCGCGTAATGTGAATATGGGTATGATGGCGTAATGTGGGGTGTGTGGTTGCGTAATGTGAGGTGGGGTGTGTGGTGGCGTAATATGAATATGGGTATGATGGCGTAATGTGGGGTGTGGTGGCATAATGTGAGGTGGGTTGTGTGGTGGCGTAATGTGAGGTGGGGTGCGTGGTGGCGTAATGTGAGGTGGGGTGTGTAATGGCGTAATGCGAGTTGGAGTGTGTGATGGCGTAATGTGAGGTGGGGTGTGATGGTATAATGTGAGGTGTGTGGTGGCGTAATGTGAGGTGGGGTGTGATGGCATAATGCGAGGTGGGGTGTGATGGCGTAATGTGAGTTGAAGTGTGTAATGGCATGTGAATTGGAGTGTGTGGTGGCGTAATGTGAATTGGGGTGTGATGGCGTAATGTGGGGTGTGTGATGGCATAATGTGAGGTGGGTATTGTGGTGGCGTAATGTGGGGTGTGTGATGGCATAATGTGAGGTGGGTTGTGTGGTGGCGTAATGTGAGTTGGGTTGTGTGGTGGTATAATGCGAGGTGGGGTGTGGTGGCGTAATGTGAGTTGAAGTGTGTAATGGCATGTGAATTGGAGTGTGTGGTGGCGTAATGTGAATTGGGGTGTGATGGCGTAATGTGGGGTGTGTGATGGCATTATGTGAGGTGGGGTGTGTGGTGGCATAATGTGAGGTGTGTTGTGTGGTGGCATAATGTGAATTGGGGTGTGATGGCGTAATGTGGGTTGTGTGGTGGCATAATGTGAGGTGGGTTGTGTGGTGGCATAATGTGAATATGGGTATGATGGCATAATGTGGGGTGTGTGATGGCATAATGTGAGGTGGGGTGTGTGGTGGCATAATATGAGGTGGGGTGTGTGGTGGCGTAATGTGAGGTGGGTTGTGTGGTGGCGTAATATGAATATGGGTATGATGGTGTAATGTAGGGTGTGTGGTGGCATAATGTAAGGTGGGGTGTGTGGTGGCATAATGTGAGGTGAGGTGTGTGGTGGCATAATGTGAGGTGGGGTGTGTGGTGGCATAATGTGAGGTGGGTTGTGTGGTGGCGTAATGTGAATATGGGTATGATGGCGTAATGTGGGGTGTGTGGTTGTGTAATGTGAGGTGGGGTGTGTGGTGGCGTAATATGAATATGGGTATGATGGCGTAATGTGGGGTGTGGTGGCATAATGTGAGGTGGGTTGTGTGGTGGCGTAATGTGAGGTGCGGTGCGTGGTGGCGTAATGTGAGGTGGGGTGCGTGGTGGCGTAATGTGAGGTGGTGTGTGTGGTGGCGTAATGTGAGGTGGGTTGTGTGGTGGCGTAATGTGAGGTGGGTTGTGTGGTGGCGTAATGTGAGGTGGGTTGTGTGGTGGCGTAATGTGAGGTGGGTTGTGTGGTGGCGTAATGTGAGGTGGGTTGTGTGGTGGCGTAATGTGAGGTGGGTTGAGTGGTGGCGTAATGTGAGGTGGGTTGTGTGGTGGCGTAATGTGAGGTGGGTTGTGTGGTGGCGTAATGTGAGGTGGGTTGTGTGGTGGCGTAATGTGAGGTGGCGTAATGTGAGGTGGGTTGTGTGGTGGCGTAATGTGAGGTGGGTTGTGTGGTGGCGTAATGTGAGGTGGGTTGTGTGGTGGCGTAATGTGAGGTGGGTTGTGTGGTGGCGTAATGTGAGGTGGGTTGTGTTGTGGCGTAATGTGAGGTGGGGTGTGTGGTGGCGTAATGTGAGGTGGATTGTGGTGGCGTAATGTGAGGTGGGTTGTGGTGGCGTAATGTGAGGTGGGGTGGGTGGTGGCGTAATGTGAGGTGGGGTGGGTGGTGGCGTAATGTGAGGTGGGTTGCGTGGTGGCGTAATGTGAGGTGGGTTGCGTGGTGGCGTAATGTGAGGTGGGTTGCGTGGTGGCGTAATGTGAGGTGGGTTGCGTGGTGGCGTAATGTGAGGTGGGTTGTGTGGTGGCGTAATGTGAGGTGGGTTGTGTGGTGGCGTAATGTGAGGTGGGTTGTGTGGTGGCGTAATGTGAGGTGGGGTGTGTGGTGGCGTAATGTGAGGTGGGGTGTGTGGTGGCGTAATGTGAGGTGGGTTGTGTGGTGGCGTAATGTGAGGTGGGTTGTGTGGTGGCGTAATGTGAGGTGGGTTGTGTGGTGGCGTAATGTGAGGTGGGTGGTGTGGTGGCGTAATGTGAGGTGGGTGGTGTGGTGGCGTAATGTGAGGTGGGGTGTGTGGTGGCATAATATGAGGTGGGGTGTGTGGTGGCGTAATGTGAGGTGGGTTGTGTGGTGGCGTAATATGAATATGGGTATGATGGTGTAATGTAGGGTGTGTGGTGGCATAATGTGAGGTGGGGTGTGTGGTGGCATAATGTGAGGTGAGGTGTGTGGTGGCATAATGTGAGGTGGGGTGTGTGGTGGCATAATGAGAGGTGGGGTGTGTGGTGGCATAATGTGAGGTGGGTTGTGTGGTGGCGTAATGTGAATATGGGTATGATGGCGTAATGTGGGGTGTGTGGTTGCGTAATGTGAGGTGGGGTGTGTGGTGGCGTAATATGACTATGGGTATGATGGCGTAATGTGGGGTGTGGTGGCATAATGTGAGGTGGGTTGTGTGGTGGCGTAATGTGAGGTGGGGTGCGTGGTGGCGTAATGTGAGGTGGGGTGCGTGGTGGCGTAATGTGAGGTGGGGTGCGTGGTGGCGTAATGTGAGGTGGGTTGTGTGGTGGCGTAATGTGAGGTGGGTTGTGTGGTGGCGTAATGTGAGGAGGGTTGTGTGGTGGCGTAATGTGAGGTGGGTTGAGTGGTGGCGTAATGTGAGGTGGGTTGTGTGGTGGCGTAATGTGAGGTGGGTTGTGTGGTGGCGTAATGTGAGGTGGGTTGTGTGGTGGCGTAATGTGAGGTGGGGTGTGTGGTGGCGTAATGTGAGGTGGGGTGTGTGGTGGCGTAATGTAAGGTGGATTGTGGTGGCGTAATGTGAGGTGGATTGTGGTGGCGTAATGCGAGGTGGGGTGGGTGGTGGCTTAATGTGAGGTGGTTTGCGTGGTGGCGTAATGTGAGGTGGGGTGCGTGGTGGCGTAATGTGAGGTGGGGTGGGTGGTGGCGTAATGTGAGGTGGGTTGCGTGGTGGCGTAATGTGAGGTGGGTTGCGTGGTGGCGTAATGTGAGGTGGGTTGCGTGGTGGCGTAATGTGAGGTGGGTTGTGTGGTGGCGTAATGTGAGGTGGGTTGTGTGGTGGCGTAATGTGAGGTGGGTTGTGTGGTGGCGTAATGTGAGGTGGGGTGTGTGGTGGCGTAATGTGAGGTGGGGTGTGTGGTGGCGTAATGTGAGGTGGGTTGTGTGGTGGCGTAATGTGAGGTGGGTTGTGTGGTGGCGTAATGTGAGGTGGGTTGTGTGGTGGCGTAATGTGAGGTGGGTGGTGTGGTGGCGTAATGTGAGGTGGGTGGTGTGGTGGCGTAATGTGAGGTGGGGTGTGTGGTGGCATAATATGAGGTGGGGTGTGTGGTGGCGTAATGTGAGGTGGGTTGTGTGGTGGCGTAATATGAATATGGGTATGATGGTGTAATGTAGGGTGTGTGGTGGCATAATGTGAGGTGGGGTGTGTGGTGGCATAATGTGAGGTGAGGTGTGTGGTGGCATAATGTGAGGTGGGGTGTGTGGTGGCATAATGAGAGGTGGGGTGTGTGGTGGCATAATGTGAGGTGGGTTGTGTGGTGGCGTAATGTGAATATGGGTATGATGGCGTAATGTGGGGTGTGTGGTTGCGTAATGTGAGGTGGGGTGTGTGGTGGCGTAATATGACTATGGGTATGATGGCGTAATGTGGGGTGTGGTGGCATAATGTGAGGTGGGTTGTGTGGTGGCGTAATGTGAGGTGGGGTGCGTGGTGGCGTAATGTGAGGTGGGGTGCGTGGTGGCGTAATGTGAGGTGGGGTGCGTGGTGGCGTAATGTGAGGTGGGTTGTGTGGTGGCGTAATGTGAGGTGGGTTGTGTGGTGGCGTAATGTGAGGAGGGTTGTGTGGTGGCGTAATGTGAGGTGGGTTGAGTGGTGGCGTAATGTGAGGTGGGTTGTGTGGTGGCGTAATGTGAGGTGGGTTGTGTGGTGGCGTAATGTGAGGTGGGTTGTGTGGTGGCGTAATGTGAGGTGGGGTGTGTGGTGGCGTAATGTGAGGTGGGGTGTGTGGTGGCGTAATGTAAGGTGGATTGTGGTGGCGTAATGTGAGGTGGATTGTGGTGGCGTAATGCGAGGTGGGGTGGGTGGTGGCTTAATGTGAGGTGGTTTGCGTGGTGGCGTAATGTGAGGTGGGGTGCGTGGTGGCGTAATGTGAGGTGGGGTGGGTGGTGGCGTAATGTGAGGTGGGTTGCGTGGTGGCGTAATGTGAGGTGGGTTGCGTGGTGGCGTAATGTGAGGTGGGTTGCGTGGTGGCGTAATGTGAGGTGGGTTGTGTGGTGGCGTAATGTGAGGTGGGTTGTGTGGTGGCGTAATGTGAGGTGGGTTGTGTGGTGGCGTAATGTGAGGTGGGGTGTGTGGTGGCGTAATGTGAGGTGGGGTGTGTGGTGGCGTAATGTGAGGTGGGTTGTGTGGTGGCGTAATGTGAGGTGGGTTGTGTGGTGGCGTAATGTGAGGTGGGTGGTGTGGTGGCGTAATGTGAGGTGGGTGGTGTGGTGGCGTAATGTGAGGTGGGTGGTGTGGTGGCGTAATGTGAGGTGGGGTGTGTGGTGGCATAATATGAGGTGGGGTGTGTGGTGGCGTAATGTGAGGTGGGTTGTGTGGTGGCGTAATATGAATATGGGTATGATGGTGTAATGTAGGGTGTGTGGTGGCATAATGTGAGGTGGGGTGTGTGGTGGCATAATGTGAGGTGGGTTGTGTGGTGGCGTAATATGAATATGGGTATGATGGTGTAATGTAGGGTGTGTGGTGGCATAATGTGAGGTGGGGTGTGTGGTGGCATAATGTGAGGTGAGGTGTGTGGTGGCATAATGTGAGGTGGGGTGTGTGGTGGCATAATGTGAGGTGGGGTGTGTGGTGGCATAATGTGAGGTGGGTTGTGTGGTGGCGTAATGTGAATATGGGTATGATGGCGTAATGTGGGGTGTGTGAGTGCGTAATGTGAGGTGGGGTGTGTGGTGGCGTAATATGAATATGGGTATGATGGCGTAATGTGGGGTGTAGTGGCATAATGTGAGGTGGGTTGTGTGGTGGCGTAATGTGAGGTGGGGTGCGTGGTGGCGTAATGTGAGGTGGGGTGCGTGGTGGCGTAATGTGAGGTGGGTTGTGTGGTGGCGTAATGTGAGGTGGGTTGAGTGGTGGCGTAATGTGAGGTGGGTTGTGTGGTGGCGTAATGTGAGGTGGGTTGTGTGGTGGCGTAATGTGAGGTGGGTTGAGTGGTGGCGTAATGTGAGGTGGGTTGTGTGGTGGCGTAATGTGAGGTGGGTTGTGTGGTGGCGTAATGTGAGGTGGGTTGTGTGGTGGCGTAATGTGAGGTGGCGTAATGTGAGGTGGGTTGTGTGGTGGCGTAATGTGAGGTGGGTTGTGTGGTGGCGTAATGTGAGGTGGGTTGTGTGGTGGGGTAATGTGAGGTGGGTTGTGTGGTGGCGTAATGTGAGGTGGGTTGTGTGGTGGCGTAATGTGAGGTGGGTTGTGTGGTGGCGTAATGTGAGGTGGGGTGTGTGGTGGCGTAATGTGAGGCGGGGTGTGTGGTGGCGTAATGTGAGGTGGATTGTGGTGGCGTAATGTGAAGTGGGGTGGGTGGTGGCTTAATGTGAGGTGGTTTGCGTGGTGGCGTAATGTGAGGTGGGGTGCGTGGTGGCGTAATGTGAGGTGGGGTGCGTGGTGGCGTAATGTGAGGTGGGTTGTGTGGTGGCGTAATGGGAGGTGGGTTGTGTGGTGGCGTAATGTGAGGTGGGTTGTGTGGTGGCGTAATGTGAGGTGGGTTTTGTGGTGGCGTAATGTGAGGTGGGTTGTGTGGTGGCGTAATGTGAGGTGGGTTGTGTGGTGGCGTAATGTGAGGTGGGGTGTGTGGTGGCGTAATGTGAGGTGGATTGTGGTGGCGTAATGTGAGGTGGATTGTGGTGGCGTAATGTGAGGTGGGTTGTGGTGGCGTAATGTGAGGTGGGGTGGGTGGTGGCGTAATGTGAGGTGGGGTGGGTGGTGGCGTAATGTGAGGTGGGTTGCGTGGTGGCGTAATGTGAGGTGGGTTGCGTGGTGGCGTAATGTGAGGTGGGTTGTGTGGTGGCGTAATGTGAGGTGGGTTGTGTGGTGGCGTAATGTGAGGTGGGTTGTGTGGTGGCGTAATGTGAGGTGGGTTGTGTGGTGGCGTAATGTGAGGTGGTGTGTGTGGTGGCGTAATGTGAGGTGGGGTGTGTGGTGGCGTAATGTGAGGTGGGTTGTGTAGTGGCGTAATGTGAGGTGGGTTGTGTGGTGGCGTAATGTGAGGTGGGTTGTGTGGTGGCGTAATGTGAGGTGGGTGGTGTGGTGGCGTAATGTGAGGTGCGTGGTGTGGTGGCGTAATGTGAGGTGGGTGGTGTGGTGGCGTAATGTGAGGTGGGTGGTGTGGTGGCGTAATGTGAGGTGGGTTGTGTGGTGGCGTAATGTGAGGTGGGTTGTGGTGGCGTAATGTGAGGTGGGTTGTGTGGTGGCGTAATGTGAGGTGGGTTGTGTGGTGGCGTAATGTGAGGTGGGTTGTGGTGGCGTAATGTGAGGTGGGGTGGGTGGTGGCGTAATGTGAGGTGGGTTGCGTGGTGGCGTAATGTGAGGTGGGTTTCGTGGTGGCGTAATGTGAGGTGGGGTGCGTGGTGGCGTAATGTGAGGTGGGTTGCGTGGTGGCGTAATGTGAGTTGGGTTGTGTGGTGGCGTAATGTGAGGTGGGTTGTGTGGTGGCGTAATGTGAGGTGGGTTGTGTGGTGGCGTAATGTGAGGTGGGTTGTGTGGTGGCGTAATGCGAGGTGGGGTGTGTGGTGGCGTAATGCGAGGTGGGGTGTGTGGTGGCGTAGTTGATCAGTGTTACTGTCACCTGTGTACTGTGGCCAAGCTCTGCAGTTGTGCGTTGAGCTGCTGCACATACTACTGGTACTGCTGACTAGCCTGGTCTCTCTCTGATCCAATGGCCTTGATAGCCCTCTGCAACTGTGTCACCTGCACCTCTAGGGATATCTTCTGTTGGTGTAGTGGTTCCAGCTGACTGTCAACTTCTGAACTGTCAGTAGAGCTCAACTGTTGTACATGTAAGTCTTATGTATTATAAATCTTATATATTTAAATGAGCAATTCTGGTTTGTATATATATGTATATATATTCCGTGCAACTTGGAAACGGCTCTAACAATTCTGGTCATATTTTGTATTCAGACAGGGTTTTGCTTATTAAGTTTAGCTATACAGGTGTCATTCCTGAAAAAACAGTTTTACGCGTAACAATTATAATTAGTCTGAATGAACCTTATTTTGGCCAGAATTTCTCTGTTAATGGACATATTTCAACAAAAAAGCCATGATGTTAAAGGTATCGTCAAGACCTTTCAGAAAATCTAAACAAAGTTGACTTAGCTATATTAGCCCACGCGTAACAGTCACAATTATTCTAAACATTATTTTGGCCATAATTTCCCTGTTAATCGATTTCAGCAAACAAGCTAGCATTCTGAAGTCCTCTTCCAGAGCTATCAGAATACAGGAAGAAAGTTGACCTAGCTATATTAGTTTGTGTTACAGCTCCTCCTGTCTATATGAAATAGAAATACAACCTATTACATTTTATGGCTGAAATGATGGTGCTTATGAAATATTTACATGTACCTTTATATCTCTTGTATCTCGGAAATAACTAAACAATTGCAACAAAAATTGTTATTTAGTTAATGTTTTGCTTTTCAAGTTTATCTCAATAAGTGTCTTCTCCCAAAAAGGCAAGCTTTCACAAAAAAAAGGGGGGGGGGGATGCCGAGCTAAGCTTGGTCACCCAGGTACTGCAATACGATGCTACACATGCACAGAAACCATTGTTGAGTGTGTTAGCAAATACACAATCTTACCAAAAGCTGTTGTACAAAATGCCATAAAACAAATTACCAGAACCCTACATGAAAACCACTATTAATACCAGCTCATTATTTCATTCCGACTTAACTGAAATTCAAACAACAACATAATAACACAACATAATAACAGTAACAACAGCAGTAACAGTAGAAGCAGTAGAAAGAGTAACAACAGTAACAGTAGTAATAGTAATAATAATAATAATAGTAATAACAGCAACAACAGTGGTGGCGGTGGTGGTGATGGTGATGGTGGCGATGGTGATGGTGGCGATGGTGATGATGGCGATGGTGATGGTGGCAGTGGAGGTGGCGGTGCTGATGACGGTGACGATGATAGGTTTAATTTGTATAAAAAGTATTGTTACCTCAAAATATAAGCTGCAGTTCCTACAAAATCTCCTCCATCAGCAATCAAAATAGCATTGTCTGGCAGATGTTTTTCTACATTATACAGTACTGCTAGAGGATTTAAATATTCACTCACAGCTTCTTCAGCCATCTACAAAACAAAATGAAGCAATTTTATACAATTAAAGCGATCCAAAAAATGAGCTCTAGAAAAAGATTTTGAAAAGCTGTTTAACTATAACTTGAAATCTTTCTTCAGCAAGATTCTTATTTTGTTAGTCATTGGAATTATTTTAACACAGGAAAACATTGTACATATTTACACATTACAAAATGGTTACTCAGTTACAAAAACTTGGAAGGATAACCGGAAATGAAACCAATGATGCCCTTGCCAAAGAAGCTACAATTATAATCTCTCATTCTCTTCAATAAAACACTTAATTCAAGTGAAATATCTTATTTTTGGACATTAGAATTAGAAAAGCATACTGAATCTCAACAGTGGAGTATTTTGCTGTCCTCTTTGAGTGTAATCCCAACAGGTCCACGAAAACCAGCAGTAACAGCCTTCAGACTCATGACAAACCATGACTACTTGGCAAGTCACTAGTATCAATCAGGTATCCTGATTTCTCAATCATACTGAAATGCATTAAGATTTCTGAGAAGATTACTATAAAAAAACATTGGAAAGCTGGAATGCTAATGGCTTTGTTAAAAGAGTCTGAGAATCTGAGACTCCGAGAGGTCGCAAATCTGGGAGTCCGAGAATCCAGAAGTCCGAGGGACAGACTTGTTCGGTTGTCCAATAATATTGATTCCAGTTAAAAACTTGATGCAATTCAAGACTATCATAAATGCTTTTATAAATTATAGATGAGTCTTAATTCAATAAATCCAAAGTCACATTTTTCTTCTATTTAATTTACTGGAGTTTCCCTCCTCCTCCTCTCCTTTCTACAAACAGTATAATGAGGCCATGCTTCAATATGCTCAGACTTGCTCTTACTCCATTATTCTTTTTTCCATTTTTGTTTGTTTCCTTTTATTCTGTCACATACATCTTATATATTTAAACGAGCAATTATTGTGTGTGTATATATATATATAAATATATTCCTCACATCCTGGAAACTACTCTAATGATTTTGATCAAATTTTGTATTCAGATAGGTGTAATTCCTGATAAAATGCTATTTTACACATAACTCATAATTGCTCTAAACCTTATTTTGGGAATAATTTCTCTGTTAATGGGCCAATTTCAACAAGCAAGCCAGGATATTAAAGGTATTGTCAATAGCTTTCAGAAAACCTAAAGCAAGTAGACTTAGCTATTTTCGTCTACGTGTAACAGTCACAGTTACTCAAAACCTTATTTTTGCCACAATTTCTCTGTTAATCGATTTCAGCAAACGAGCTACCGTTTTAAAGTCCTCTTCCAGAGCTATCAGAATACGGTAAGAAAGTTGAGCTAGCTATATTAGTTTATGTGTTACAGCTCGTCCCATCTATATGTTTGAAATAGAAATAAAACTAATTATATTTTACAGCTGAAATGATGGTGCTTATGAAATATTTACATGTATCTCCACATCTCTTGTATCTCGGAAATGGCTTAAGAATAGCGACAAAAATTTTTATTTAGCTACCGTTTTGCTTTCCGAGTTTATCCCAATAAGTATCTTCTCCCAAGAAACAAGATTTCACAAAAAGGAGGAAAAAATGCCAAGCGAAGCTCGGTCACCCAGGAACTACACATTTACATACAATGGCTTATCATGCACTAGTGTCAAAGTTAACTTGGCCAGTCTTCAATAATTTGTTCTCCACATAATACTCCCACTGTGTTTTTATTGTATGAAGAAAGCACAAAAAGTGTGACAATTATGCAATCAAATATGAAAATGTTTCTTTCCTATGAGTAAATTATTAATATTATGAAGTCACACAATCTACATTGATACAAGTAGATTAAAACAATCCATATTGGGAGACCGAGAGTCCAGGAGTTCAAGAGACCTAGAATTGGGGAGTCCGAGAGTCCTGAATGTCCAAGCATCCGGAAAGTCTGAGCGTCCAGAAAGTCCGAACTTCCAGAATGTCTGGGTGTGCAGAATGTCCGGGTGTGCAGGATGTCCGGGTGTGCAGGATGTCCGGGTGTGCAGGATGTCCGGGTGTGCAGGATGTCCGGGTGTGCAGGATGTCCGAGTGTGCAGGATGTCCGAGTGTGCAGGATGTCCGAGTGTGCAGGATGTCCGGGTGTGCAGGATGTCCGGGTGTGCGGAATGTCCGGGTGTGCAGAATGTCCGGGTGTGCAGAATGTCCGGGTGTGCAGAATGTCCGGGTGTGCAGAATGTCCGGGTGTGCAGGATGTCCGGGTGTGCAGAATGTCCGAGTGTGCAGAATGTCCGAGTGTGCGGAATGTCCGAGTGTGCAGGATGTCCGGGTGTGCAGGATGTCCGAGTGTGCAGGATGTCCGAGTGTCCGAATGTCCTAGTGACGGGAATGTCCTAGTGACGGGAATGTCCTAGTGTCAGGAATGTCCTAGTGTCAGGAATGTCCTAGTGTAGGGAATGTCCTAGTGTCGGGAATGTCCTAGTGTCGGGAATGTCCTAGTGTAGGGAATGTCCTAGTGTAGGGAATGTCCTAGTGTAGGGAATGTCCTAGTGTAGGGAATGTCCTAGTGTCGGGAATGTCCTAGTGTCGGGAATGTCCTAGTGTCGGGAATGTCCTAGTGTCGGGAATGTCCTAGTGTAGGGAATGTCCTAGTGTCGGGAATGTCCTAGTGTAGGGAATGTCCTAGTGTAGGGAATGTCCTAGTGTCGGGAATGTCCTAGTGTCGGGAATGTCCTAGTGTCGGGAATGTCCTAGTGTCGGGAATGTTCTAGTGTCGGGAATGTCCTAGTGTCAGGAATGTCCTAGTGTCGGGAATGTCCTAGTGTCGGGAATGTCCTAGTGTCGGGAATGTCCTAGTGTCGGGAATGTCCTAGTGTCGGGAATGTCCTAGTGTCAGGAATGTCCTAGTGTAGGGAATGTGCGAACGAGTGTTTCCTTGTCCTTTCCACACAGTAATCATTTGCTTCTTCTACAAACATCCCTTCTGTTTCACAACTGCACAAATATCACTTTGACAGTGTCATTGTTTTTGCCCAGGCCTGACCTATATGCTGCAATGTATGAGCCCAACACAGGACTGTCAGTAAAAGAATGAATGTTGACAAAAGCGTACCTTTTTATTAGCTTCTTCTTTCAGTTTGTCATTTTCTTTCAACTTGAGCAGCCAATCCTCATCACATTTGAAATCAAATAGGGAAAGAGCCAACTCTTCAAGGTAAGACCCTACATCAGCACACACAGCCAGTGTAGGTTTCCAGAACATGTCTGCATTCTGAAAGTATACGTACACAGAAGTATTACCACACAAAGCAAGCTAAAGTTCTAGATATCAATAAAAACATAACAAATGCATTTATCTTTCTCATTTCTAATAACAGTTTTCATATAGAATCAAGTGATGAACAGACAGGAGGTTCTAACAAAACAGTAACTAAAAGCTTCCTCTTGTCACTTTTGAATCTTTTTCTTCATGCTTTGTTATTACCACCTTTACTGCAATTCTTTTATCACCTAACTCCTAAGAGGCATTTAATGTTTTCATGTATGTTACCTTGTAAAGTTGTTCTTTGCTCCTATTTATTATGATAATCTTTCCATTCTTGGGCAGGACACGACCATACTGAAGTCTAAAATCTACCATAGTGCCAGCAAGAATAACCAGGTCTGATTCACGAAGTGCATCCTTGCGACAATGAACCAAATGAAGTTTATTATTCTTCCCTAAAAGTCCTCTTGCCATACCTCCAAGATAACATGGAATGCCAAGATTCTCCACGCTCCTCCTTATTGCCTGGACTGATGTTGGCGGCAGTGTTGCTTGACTTCCTACTAATAACAGTGGGCGCTTAGCACGTGAAAGCAACTCTCCACTGAGTTGAACTGGAGAAACAAACATTGAAGAAATTATAGACAAACATTAAAATGAACTAGAAGATTTTCATTGCAACAAAATTTTACATTTCATTTTTCATCAATCAAAAGAAATGAATTTGTAATACCACCAATGAAAATTTGTAACATCACCTCATATGAGGATCACTACAAAAATTCTGAGATGTGAGAAAACAAAAGTTGATCCACTCAAATTGAATGCAGGGTGGGATAGCCCCATCCTTTTCGAGTAAACTGGTACTGGGTAGTGACTCTCCCCCTCCAGAAATTCCAGCAGCACCAGGATGAACAACCCACAGCACACAAGCAATCAATCCCTGCAACAGAGCTTGGAAGAGAGCGTTTTCACTCAACGATTTTCTATCTTAAAAGTGGGTTAAACCAGTGCCAAGGTCTTCAACATTTGCAACAGGCTTTTGGGGACATTACTCCTTCCCATGCCAGTTTTCTCACGGTGTCAGGGATTTAAAATGGGCCGAACATCTTTGAAAGATAAGAGCACATGTTCAGCAACGGCAGTGCTGAGGAAAACATTGCAGCATCAGGAAAAATGCTTCATGAAAATAATTAGATAATATTTGAAGAAATTGAGACAGCATTCCAGATAGGTTCGCCAGCAGTTTTGAAAATCTCCCATGAATTCCTTCATGTGAATGCCTCACAATTTGACAGAAGAACAAAAACACGCTCATGTTGAATGCAGTGAGAAAATGCTGACAAGATCTGAAGTAGGGGACTCCAGACTGATTTTTGACATTGTCACATATGATGAAACCTGTATTTATTAGTTTGATCCAGAGACTAAGTGGCAATCAGCGGTGTGGATTTTTTCTGATGACATCCATCAACAAACGTGAAGTGTCTTCAAAGTGTCCATAAGAAAATGGTAGCCTCATTTTTCCTAAAGTGTGGTCTTATGGCAACCATTTCTCTGGAGGAGCAAAGCACAATTACCGCTAATCAGTACACTACAGTTCGGTTAGCAAAGTTTTTGCCAAGCTTCAAGAACAGCGGCCACACACAGGTCTATGAGGGATCTTTCTCCATCATGACAACATATCTGCACACACGGCCAACATTGCCATTCAGTTCCTGAAGTCTACAATGGTCAAATTTATGATTTATCCACCTCTTTCTGCTCTCAATGACAAAAAATTGTATGCATGAAAAGAGATTTTCAACCCCTGAAGATGTTACCACCTACAAAGGGCAGCTTGCAGCTGTTGAAGTAAACGTGTGGCAGGAGTGCTTCCAGAACTGGTTTCAGCGAATGTATAACTGTATACAGTGTTGAAAAGTGAGGGGAAACACACATAAGAGGTTTAAAATGATGGGCATATGGACAAATTGCAGAGGAAAAGAATTAACAGACATACTAGTAGAAATTCAAGATGTGACAAGACAGGAAACAGAAAATTAATAAGTCAGCCGTATCACATTTTGAAGAACTGCTGAGACGAAAGTCTCATCACCTCAAGGACAGATGCGAGAGAGAAAAAAGAGGGGAAATTAGCAAGCGACAAGGTAACAGAGAAGGAGAAGAAAGAAGCTATGATTGGTGACAAAAATTTGACAGAGAAAAAAGATGGCAGCAGGGAACTGAAAATGTTATGAGTAATCCTAGATAGAGCGATTGGAGGCAAACAAGCTAATGCACGTTACTCAACAAAGGGGCAATTCCAAACTTGAGTAGAAATAAACAGGGTAAACAAGAAGTGGGGTATGATCAAGTAGAATGGGAGGACAGTGAGACAGGCATTACGTATGTCGGTAGATTGAAATGACAGAAGGGAGAGCAGAAAAGTCCAGCTCAAATTTTGAAAGATATTAGACCAAAAAAAGTGGATATCAGATAATGAACATGTGTTAATATATAGGAATCATTAAAAAAAAAAAAAAGGAGGAAAATGGTGCTTCACGTCGTGTGACAAGGAAGAATAAGTAATCAAGTGAATTGTGTTCAGGGGTGGTAGGGGGGATGGAAATAATTGTTTAGGGTTAATCTCAAGAAAGCACTTTAAAAAAAATGAAAGTTAAGAGAGGAAAGAAAGTGAAAGTGAAATAGAGCTAAGAAGAAAGTGAATAAGTGAAGTATAGGAAATTATTAACCAGGAAACAGAAGAAAAATGAGGGGGAAAATACATTTTAGAATGGAATGAATAATCTAAAAAAGTAATGATCTTGGGGAAAAGAAAGAATAAGAGAATTTGGTGAAAATAAGAGAGTCAAAAAGACAAAAGTTAAAAATACAGGTTTGAACAAGGTTAATCAACTGTTGTCAAAGAATAAACGGCACACATAAAAAATTATATGTAGTATATGGGCAGACCAACATGTATATGCTTTGCTACTCAAATTCATATTCATATTTATGCAGTATTGTGGCAAGTATTTTGAGAAAGTGCAACAATCAGAATAATTTTAAAAGAAAATTGCTCTTGATGTATCTCAAAACTTCTGTAGTGACCCTTGTAAAAGCACAAATCATTGTAAAGGTTAGGAACCAGATTGTCTATACACGGTGGAAGGGAAGTCATTACATTCCATCTAATATGTACTTCACAGAAGCATTACAAACAAAAAAGTCTAATGGCACTTTGTTCTTTGATCAGCTAATTTAAAAAAAGATTAGTAGTTTTTGATACCAATTGGATGCATAATTCCACAAGAATGCACAAAGATAACAGTTTGTTACTTGTAAGATGCGTAAAGTAACTTATTTCTGACAAAGCTTCGGTAGTAATTATGCGACATCACACAGGGTTTCGAAATAATTAATCACTTAAAAGATATGAAGGAATACTCTGAGCCATTCTCTCAGACATTAGGTAAGTCGACAACGTTGCACTAAGGTTGGTCAGGGAATTGACCTAGTTTGTGGATGTAAACAGGTCGGGCACTTTTGCTTTCATTGGGAGCTAAAGCTTGTGATTGGCCTACACTCCACAGTAAACACGGAAGGACAAGGCAGGGTATGAGTTTGTTTTTAAGACACACCGTTACGCTGTTTGTTTATGTACTGAGCCAGGGAAAGTGACCACCCACACAATCCGCAGTGTTGCCAGCTTGTTTTTGACAAAACTAAAGTATCTCTGCAGGAAATGGTCAGAGACAAAAACATAAGATACAAAATGTGTTCCAAATACGGAGATCTACCACTGGTTTAAATTAATTTAATGACTTCCCTTTCACCCCGTATACTGTATTTCACTGCATAATCGTCACCATTGCATAATAGTCGCACCTTGATTTATAGACAAGAAATCAGGACTCAAGCATTTCACTGCATAATTGTTGTATTAATATTCCAGGTGTTCACTATCAAGTAATATTGAAGAACAACATCCCACCACTGCAACCTGTTAGGTTCATGGGAGAGGGTACACGGTATGTAGCATATTTTAATATATTCCTCATTGTCAATGCTGAGTGTCAAGATGGTGAGTAGCCCATCAATGCATCTGATTAGTTCAAGTACTTAAAGTGTAGGAATTAACAGATGTGATTAAGTGACAAGCGAACAGAATGCCAAGGGATGTGAACCATTTGGTTAGCCTGTGCCAAGTCAATAACCATCTTATTCTTCAACTGTGTGTGCACTGCTGTTTGTTTCTATAATTACTCTCACAAGTGTTCAGATATACTAAAAGTTCAACACATGTCACCTTCACTTATTTACCTACTTTAACCTTCTTCCAGGCCAAATTACAGACTTGTTCAGTTGTCCGATAATATCAACTCCAGTTAAAAAGTGCACACTTTCATAAATGCTTTTGTAAATAATAGATGTCTTAATTCAATAAATCCATAATCATATCTTTCTTCTTTTTAATTTACTGCTTGAGACTGCATCTTCTACCGAGATGTAAAATCTTTGGTTGTCTAGAGGTAGTCCCTAATTAGAGCTATCACAGAGGCACTTCCGAGTATTCCAGCATGCCATATTTTATTAAAAGCATGCTCCATGTCTAAATACGGGGCACCTGTGGATTTATTTGTGTTGAATCCTTTGGTAACTTTGTCATTCATAGTAGTTGGAGGGTGGTAGAATGATGAGCTCTGAAACCAAATTGTTCCAGAATTAGTAAACTTTGTTTGTTAACGTGCAACTTTAATATTTTTTATGATCGACCATACCCAAATTTATTACTTTTAGGTCTGATCCTTTAATGAACCTCCTTAAGTTCACACTTTCATTAAACGACTGGTCTTCATCCAATCAATTCAATTTTCATTAAAGGACAGGTGTTCAACCAATCAGAGAATTCCCATAAAGCAATGGCAAAGTGCAATATCGATTAATTCTCAAAATGCAACTAGCACAAGTTTAGAAAATGCTAAAATGTCGGACACTACTGACAATGAGATGCAACTTAAAATTACTTTTTCTAAGTGAGTGAGTGATGTTTAAGGGCCCGTCAACAACTTGGTCATTTGGGCCCCACTTTTTCTAAGACTTTGCTTACAGTGTTGAGGAGGCTATTGGCCTATAATTGATGGGTAGGGAAAAATTTCTGTTAGCTTTTAGAAATAGCAGTATGTTGGCTTCTTTCCAAACTGTGGGGAAATGTATGCTTTCAAGTGTATAATACAAGATTTTGCTGGGAGCTTTAGAGCTCTGGTTGAGTATTTTGTATGACCCTGATGCTTTTCTTGTGGTTAGGTGTTTCATTATCCAGCTAATTTCGCCAGGGTTTGTCTCGTATTTTACTGTGTGTTCTGCTCGACTTATGTTTTTGACTTCTTTTTCAAGGTGCCTATTTATTGGGTCAGTAGTGAATACTTTAAGGGTGTCTGCAGCCTTGGCCTAGGTAGTCTTTGTTATGTTGTTGTTTATTTGTAGTGTAGGTATATTTGAGTGTGCGTCAAGCATTGCCACCTCAATAGGTGTGACATTCTGTGGGATTGCAGCGGTGACCTGCTGTCCAGAATGTGGCAAATCACAAAGGTTATCACGGCCGTCTTTGAAGAAAGCACACCATCTGGAGACATTGCTATGATCATACAGTTATTCCCATACATGCTACACATGTGACTGTGAATTTTGCTGAGGTTATGACCTTTAGTGCACAAAAATCTCACTATATTTTGCTGCTCTTCACAAGTTGACAACAGTAACTTGTTGCATAGTTTACATTTCTCTCGCTAGAGCTGCACATGAAAAACAAATAGCATCTGTAGAGAAAAGTTCAAACTACGTCTTTGTGAAATGTCAACACCTCAGCTACAATATCGAGTGTTGTGGTTACTTTCCAATCCACCCTCATATTTTTGCTTTCTGGACACTTCTGGGATTTTTTCAAACTGATCGTGTAAAAGGCAAAGATAGGAAAAGAGATTTTAAACTTGAAGGTTCCAGATAATGGTAAGGATTTCTAACACATAACTTCCAAGCTAAGACTCCAATGAAACATGCCTGTGCCTGATTTCCTCAACCGAGAAACATTCTCATTTGAAGTTTAAGTGAGAAAACAAAAATTACTCGAGCACAAGAATATAAAATCACCCTCACTGACCTTATGCCTTAATCTGCATTTGCATTACTGCCATGTTAACAGCACTTTTATAGAATAAGCTTCCCAGGCCTGTAATTCTGAGTAGTTGATTCAAAAAATCTGATGTGTTGCACTCACATGACTTTCTCTACTCTTGTACTAACCATTCTTACAAACTTTCATTCCTATATGTTTCATGTTATTGAGATAAACATTTGCACAAATTATCTTATTGCTTATTTCCTTGTAGGTGCAAGGGAAATATGCGAATACAGTAGGCTTTGTGCGATAGTCAAATATTTTAAAGCTTTCAAATTCCGTTCTCATTAAATGGCTAACATATAAAAAATTAATAACGATGTTCCATTTGAAGAAAGTTTAAGTTTTCCAAAACTCACATAAATAACAAGGAGTATCTTCGAAATGGTTCACTATACAAAAAAATTTATTTGGACATAAATTGTGTGTTTTAGCAAGATCTAAATTTTTGTATAGTAAGATTTGGTCCATCTCTTACGGTTTACAAGCTATGCAAGTCTTCCAGAGTAAATGGGACTACATGGGCTATAGGCAAAAAATTCAAAATATACATTTCATTTGTCATAAAAATATCTTAAACACATAGTATTTTAATCAACATTGTTAAGAGCCATTTTTTGAGAAAATAAGTTTTCAAAAAAATTTTCCATGTAAAGGCTAGTTTAGGGTGGTGGAATTTTCTTCAAAATCTTTGTGTCGCTTCCTTAAAAGATGTTAAACTTAAATGCCAACTTTGGTTTTTAACTGACTTTTGTTTTTGAGTTATGCTGTCTACAGACTGACACACACATGGGCCTTTTTCTAAAACGGCTTTTTTTTTTGGATTCAGGGGGCCTCAAAGCATATCTCTAGCGAAATCTCGACATCAAATTTTTGGGTGGAATACAATACTTCCTCTACTTACTATGCGTAGTAGAGAAAGTAAAAATACATAAAGCATTTATACCTATAAGATAAACCCTCAATCTGACTTTTTATGCATCCATCTTAATTAGGATATTATGTGGACTGCAAGAATTTTAAATTATTGTAGCACTTGATGTAACATATTCAGAGAACTGCTTGAGGTAAGTTTCAGAGGATGTGCTTCATGTGACATACTTTCTTTTGGTGATGCTCTCTCAATTATTGGAGGGAGTTGAGTAATCTCTCTTTCCTCCCATGCTCCTGCGAAAATATTTTGTAAGTAGTTGTTCAAGTACCTAAAAGAAACAACAAAAAGCAAAACAAGGGAATAAAAAGAAGAAAAACCAAATCTGAAAAAATGTTACTTTTAAACTGAAACTAGCTCACTAGTTATAGCTTACATTGTTACCATAGCCATTATGTCTTACAGTATGAAGGCAAGTCAAAAAATAAGTTTCCATTGATTTTGAATAGGTAAAAGGGTAAAACTATGCCTAGACAAAGAACATAGACTTATTACTGTACTTTTGTTTTTCTATTTGTATATTAGATATACATCGTGAGATGCATCAAAGCATATATCATAAGCAGGCATAGGAGTTTCTAAGCATTAAAGCCAGGATGAAGGGAAATGAATTTGAAATATTACTGGAAGTATGCAATGACATCAGTGTCACCCCTCGTACTGTCTGTTAGCATTTGCAGACAGCATTCACTAGACAATGTTTACCTAGCTGTCGTGTTTCATGACTGCCACTGTTTACATTGTGTTAACAATGGTTTCAGTGTGCTTCACTTAAAGCCAACTGCTTAAGAATTCCTATACTGGTCATAACATACAATCAGGCTCTCTATTCTCTGAGTACTGAAAGGTGCATTCTGCTCATTGAACCATTTCACCATTTTTTCTCTCAATTCACTGTCATTGGCAAATACAGTACATTCACAACAAAACTTGGCCAGCAGGAGCACGGCCCGTGTAACCTTCACTGCATCTCCCTGCAAACGTGTGCTGCATACATTCTAGTTGTCACAAGTACATCAGTCACATTTCTGTTAGGTAGGTGTTAAGTTCTCGTCCAGTTCACACATAAATAACATTAGGAGTGTTTACTTTTGGCTGAAGTGATTTAAAAATGAATCAATTGCAGTATACAGTACTACAAAGAGTATTTATGTTCAATATGTATGTGTTTACATCATCTTGTAGGGAATGAACACAATTTGAAACTAAATTTCCTGGCGTGTGTGTTCCAAGAAGAGACTTCGTTTGCTTGCAAATAAATTCAGGGAGACGGGAACAATTTGTGATAGGAAAAGAAAGGTAAAAAGGCATGCACTTACAGAACAAAGTGCAAAGTGTTGGTTGTGAACTGCAATTTAGCAGTTAATACTAGCAGCAGGACTACTTCTTCAACCTCTAACAAATAAGGTAACTTTATTATTTATACTAATTCGTCTTGTCTACTGCAAAGGGACACTAATTGTTTTAATTAAATAGTGCATATTTCTTGGCATATTTTCAAGTTTTTAAGAGCATATCTGCATGCATATTTCAGTGTTTTTTAGGGCATGAACTTCCGAGCCCTAGTCATCACAACACAACCGATATTATGCTACAGACAAACCCAATTTTGTTCATGAAACTCCCTTGCATGATCAAAAAATTAGGGTATGGTGCACAATAAATGTATACAAAATAATAGGCCAATTTTTTACGAGTGTACCGTAAATGCAAAAAGATACAAAAATAATACACTGGCACCATGTTTCAAACAGCTGACGAGCATTGAATATTTCTAGCAGGACTCTGCCGTCGTGCATACAGCTGATGACTCATTAGAATTTATTGAGGAAATTTTTGAGGATAGAATCTTTAGCAAGGTTTTATGGCCTGCTCGGTCCCCTGTTCCTACAGCATGCAATTTTTATTTATGGTGCAACTAGAAAAATAAGTACACAAGACTAATACCCACACATCAGAAGAATGAAAACAATATCAGGACAGAAATTAATGCCATTTTGGAAGCTGAACTAATGCTTGTTAATGAAAATTTCCTCATAAGATGCTCCCCTTCTTTTTTTAAAATTAACATCCAGTGTTATATCGAACAGTGAATGAATGAAATGGGTGAAATGATGCTCAAATGAGCCTGAGGTCCATAGAGCTTTTAGGTTACCTGACATTCATCTTCTGAGGATAAGGGAAAACCTTGGGAAAAAAACCTTATCTGGATAACTCACCCTAAGCGAGATTCGAACTCACGACCTCCTGGATGTGTCAGAAGAGTGAGTGTGTCATGTTTAAGGGCCCACCGACAACTTGGTCATGAGGGCCCCGAGTCCAAAGATAAAATCACGCAAGTTCAAGTGTTAATACGTCACCCTTAAAATGCTAAAAACTGAAAGTTAAAATAGATAAAAACAGCTCAGCTCAACTATTAAAACTTCACATTTAAAAAGCTAAAAAGTGAAACTTAAAATTGCTAAAAGTTAAAGCAGTTAAAATGGAAGAATTAAAACATTAAAAAACCGTGAAGTAAAACATCCTAAAATGCTAAAGCCTCCAAAATAAAATACACCTTACACTTGCTTACAAAAATCAATATTGGCAACAAACTGCAGCACTGTATTGACATCTACTGGGTCGTTGCCTAAAACTGAGCACAAGTAAGATCCACGCCAAGGGACTGGCACTCACAACGTATCACGGACATTTCAGAAGATGTCATAGACGTACAGAAGCAGATGGACGGCATTTCCAACATCTCCTGTGATAAGCTGTTTTGTGTTTATTCTGATAATTGTTAATTTGATTTGAGATTTGAATTGATGTTCATGAATGTGTGACTGGCAGACAGGCCAGACGCTGCTGGTCAAGTTTTGTAGCATAAGTACTGTAGTTTCTTTAATTCTGCAGACTGAGGAAAGTCTAAATGGACCACGCATGGTGCTATGGCACAGACAACATTGAGCCAATAACTCTATTCCATGATCAGAAGATGAGGTCTCCTGAAAAGCTGCAGTGTTCAGTCATAGCATGAACCATGAAGGATAGCTTCCTGAATATCCCAGAGAGGCTATCTGTTGAATTTTCGCATGCAAGTATGCTTTAGTAATAAAATATAGGGAAACTCATTTTTTGACTTACACTTACGGGCTGCATTTACTAAACTATGACAATTAGTAGAATTAAGTATCTAATTATTTGAGCAGAGAAGGTAAAAATGCATCAACATACCAGTGAAAATACCTCAAAATGGGTACTACTTGTTTAGAGAAAGGAAAGGTGTCAAAAAATAAGGAAATAATATACATTATTATTTTAGCTTAATTTTCTGGAACTACTAACAAACTTTAGGATCAGTAATAAATTAGATACAATTTTTCTAAGATTTATTAATATAAATGCACTCTAAATTATACTGAGAATACACTAAAACAAGTCCAAGTAAAAGTAATGCAAATTAACAGGCATTATTAAACAAAATTAAAATACAGGATGCAGAAAAACAAAAGCACAAAACTGTAGAGTAGAAAGACAGTAGCAAAATAAGTATTTTGGGATTAGGAGCATGGGCCAGCAGATAGAGTATAATATTTTGTTTGTTAATGGCGTTTTTAATTGTGAGAACCACACCAGCACTCCCGGTGAGCCAGAATTTCAACCCACAGGAGCTTTTACATGCCAGTAAATCTACTGGCATCTAAACTAATATCCTGAAATACTAAACTTTTAATGTATAAAGTTTTACTAAGACCAGTTCTGATGTATGTGTCACAAACATGGCATGGACTAAAATGGATGAAAGGGCCCTTACAATATTTGAGAGGAAAATATTGCACCTCATATTCGGTCCAGTAGAGGAACAAAACATCTGGAACCAGACATGTTGCTGCTGATCTAATGTGTAGGATTTTGATCCATCAGTTTTTCCCTAGCCAGCCAATATAAATTATCTATCTTCCCATCTGGTACAGCTTCCCTCAATTCTGGACGTTCCAGTAGGTGTTCTCCATTTAAAGTCTTGTCAGCATTGCAGATCTTACATGCGTTGTCACTTATAAAACCAAACCTATGCAGATGTTCCATGTCCAATGGCTAGTCTGAAGTGAGCAACTGCCTCTTTCCTTGGGAAATTTTTTATTTTTTATACTATTTCTTTTATGTTGGAATAATTTTTATTGGAAATTTCCTTTTGAATATTATGTTGGCATTTTTGCTCTATACTAGTTTTGACATCTTTTGGTTTCGCATCTAATCCACAAGATATAGGTTTTGAGTGTACCACTGCACCCGTTTTGGCTAGAAAGTCTGCAGTCTTGTTACCAATCACTCGCACATGTGCTGGTATCCACTGTAATATTGTCTGTTGAAATTTTGTTTGGAGTAATCTCTAATAAGATCTTACATCCTTAATATAAAATTCATATGGATTGTCATACGTTCACTAGCTTGAATGGCAGAAACCGAGTCTGTGAGAACAACTACTTTATCTTCTTTTATATCAGTCCTATAGTATGTCTGTTTTAATGCTCGTATTGCAACCACTTGACCTTCAAAATTTGTGGATACTCTAGGCAATATAAAATAACGTGAAAAGTATTTACAATATACAATGAACCATTTATTGTTACAACTATTAAAGTCCAGAGGCTACAATGGGTCAGACATGTTTTCTGTGCGGAATATCGAACTATTAAGAAAGTCTTTGCAACCCCAGAGGGGACAAGGAAGGTGGAAAGACCGAAGCTGAGATGGGAGGATGATGTAAGAAGCAACATTAGAACTCTGGGAATAAGGAATTGGTGAGGGAAGAATGGTGAAAACTACTACAGAAGGCTACGACCCACACAGGGCTGTCATGCCAATGAGATGAAATCTACTGACATGGGGCTGTCACTTTTAAGCACACCTAACAACCATCACTCTGGACCAGATTTGAATGTGAGACCTTGGGGTCAGTAGGCCAGCACCTAACCAAATGAGCCAACCAGACTAACAGTAAAATAACACGAGTCAGATTTGAATGTGAGACCTTGGGATCAGTAGGCCAGCACCTAACCAAATGAGCCAACCAGACTAACAGTAAAATAACACGAGTCAGATTTGAATGTGAGACCTTGGGATCAGTAGGCCAGCACCTAACCAAATGAGCCAACCAGACTAACAGTAAAATAACACGAGTGCTCCATGAACATAATTGAAATCTGACTTTATTGAATAGCTTCATTTGCCACTTAAAATAAATTGGCCAGCTGCAAATGATTTGCTGGCTGGAAGAGCTGCTGTATTTATGCTGTAGCAGGAAGGGCTTAGCCATTTGTCCCTGTTTGGTTTGTAAGATTTCTCACTTTTTGTACATGATTAATATACTCAACTTAGAAGTTTTGGTCGGTTGATTTTGGGTTTACCAGTTGCATCACCTAAGGGAGTAGTACTGCTGGAATTGTACCCTAGGAGAGCTAACCTGACACTTGACAGCCAGTCACTCACATGGCTCGTAAGGGGCAGGTAAGGGAGCTTGGCTTATCAACTCCAATCACATTACAAATACATCATGTGACCAGAGGTGCATACTCACCCATGTTGCAATATGTGCATGTATTTCTGGCTTCCGCCTTAGCGTGTTTTGTCGCTCACAACAATATATTATTTAATTGTGTAATAAGTACAAAGTGAAAGAAGGTGACTTACGGACAAATTACACACAACAGTTATCAGGAGGGATTGTAGTTTCACTAGTTCATATACTTTATATAGTTTATCGTTGTATATTTCAGTGTTTTGTTGCATTCGTAACAGATTTCAGTGGTCTTGGTTATGCTGCATTTTGTTTAAAAATGATACACTCTTGGTAAAGCCAAAAAGCATGTATTGGGTACAGGAATAACCCTAAAAAGTCTAGTCCGGGAGAGATAGGTGCTGTAAGAGAATACTTTAAAAAAGAAAAGGAAAATGGTGGACCTCTTATTATACTGGAACCACTGGCCATGGACAATAAGTGAAAAAGCAGCAACACTGCGACAGAGCAGCCGGCAGGTGCTTAAACATCAAGTGCCAGGTTAGTTCTCCCAGGGTATAGGTAGACCACGAAGTAAAGGTCTACTAATTGAAAGATTGATATAGTTTTGGTATCGGATTAGAGGACTGGAAGACCAGAATATAGTAAAGCAATGTATGACTATGCAAGAGAAAACATTAGTGTCTGATAGTTGGGCTTTATACAAAATATTATAGAGGAAACAGGAATGGGGAATGTATGGAGGGACAGAGAAACTTTAGAAGAAACTCCTATACAGAGATCAGACAGAGAATTGAGGATATTGAGGATACAAGAGATATTTAGCAGTATTAGGGATATGAGGAGCTTGGTATTTTTCAGGCAAATCAAAAAAGATTGGGGAAGAGAAAAATATATTGAAGTGTGTAATAAATTGGAAAGGAAAGGGTAGGCACCGTTTAGATCTTGGGCAGTGAAATTAAGGGGAATGAAATGGGGAATGTACCCACAGAAGTGTCCATTATGTGAGGAAATGGGAAATGACCATTTTATTTTGGATTGTAAAGAGGCAAAATTGTGGAGGGATAAATGGGTACCAGTTAGGTGGTTAAAATTACCAAGAGATATAATTAAAATGAGAATTAGAAAGTCTAACAATACAGAAGAGATTAGAAAGTTGGGTGAATTATTAGGAAACACAAGAGAGGCATTTTAAAATTATAAAACTGTATATTTGCAAGGATGCCTATCAGGAAATTTGGTATATTTAGTTACAAGGAAGTATTAAAAATAGGTAGATTGTGAACCTGGTGTATAATGTACTAATAAGAACTGTGTTTATCTATATTTGTTATATTTCCTTAATAATATACTCAACTGCCAAGTGCCAATTTTATGTATGAATTGAGGCTGTTGTGATGAAGGAAATCAAGAGCTCATTCTCCTTGTCCATGTGTCATTTACGTAATGGGATGAGATTGACAGTTGAACTGGTGCAGAACTTGGTGCTGTGGATTCAAAACATTACATGGCAACTACCGGGATCAGAGGGCTGTTCAAGGAAACACTTACAGTAAAACCTCGTTTATCCGGGACTCTGGATCATCCAGATCAGATTTGTAGACTTTCTTTTTAATTTAATGTTCACATTAAATAATAAATTTAACTATGTTCTTCCTTATTCGGGGTAACCAAAATGTAAGGGTTAGGGTAAATAACAAAAAACACAGTTTATTCTCTGAGAAGAAATTAATAAAATTTGAATATAAGCTAAACAAACCTGTTTTAAATAAGTAACCCCTACAAATGTAACTGTAAATATGTATGCCAAATACTCGCTTTTTAGTTTGATTCAATGTATGGTTCCTGCATAAATAGCACAATAAATTATGGTAATACGTACTGTCCTGTAAAATGCTACCTGTTGATGAGTAGCTGGAAGCTTTCATGACCGGAGTTAGAATTAAAGCTAGAGATTTCTTCCGGGCTTAAAAGTCATGGTCTGCTGGAGTTTAGAGGCCCAGACACACCTGCAGTGGACATCATCGGTGGCGTGGTCCGAGTCTTCTTGGCAAAGATTCAGTTACAACAGAATCGATGGCTGGAGGTGCCGTATTAATATCTGAGCCACTCACAGGGGATTGGCTGGGCTTGAGCAGGTGTGTGCTAGGTGGGCAGGGCTTCTCCACTCTGATTGCTGAATGGTTTGCAGAGAAATCACGTAAACCATTCAGCAATCAGAGTAACTGAACCTTCACCGAGAAGACTCAGACCATGCCACCGATGATGTTCACCAAAAGAAACGGACAAAACATCTGGACCTCTGAACTCCAGCAGACCACGGCTTTTAAGCTCAGAAGAAATTTCTAGCTTTAATCCTGTTGAGTTTAAGAAAGATTTAGTAGTATGTCACACGGTGCTGATCTGGTGTTTTACCAGCTATAAATAGCACTGGAAGAAAGCATTGGTCTTGATCCCTACACATCACATCTCCTTCAATCTCCTCAGTTTTCCTACTGTTTTCAAAGGCCACATGTCATTAAGTTTATCGCGTGTGTTTCAACCAGACTGTTTTTGTGTCCTATCTAAGTGTTCGGGAGTATAATTCAGTGTACAAGTTTAAAATGACATCAAAGCAAAAGAAGGTCATGGTTTCAATGCATAAAAATTTGGATGCTATTGATCAAATTGATAAAGAAAAAATATTGAAGAAAATAGCTGCTGAATTGGGAGTTGCTGACGAACACTAAGGTGTACTTGAAGCGTCAGCCTGACCCACTCCAGCTGAACTATAAATGATGAAGCATTTGCGTGACCGTACTTTGTTCAAATATCACACATGTTTAAAAGTGAAGATTATGGATCAATTGTTTAAGAAATTATGTGATTTTATATGATTAAGATTTTTACATTTTTTAATGTCTTGTAAGCAATACATACTATGTACTATACGTAATTTTGTTACAAGACAGTTTATCTTCATAAACGGCAAGTCTGGTTATTTAAGGACTTAAGAATTTTGTTTTGCTTATTACCCATATAACCCTGATTATCCAGATTGCCTTTGGTCACAGTTAATCCAGATAAACAAGGTTTTACTGTATTCAACTGAATTCCTAGGTAAGGAAGTGCACACTTATTAATGGGGCACTATAATTTTTTATTTCTGATGCTGTTTTGTCTTTCTTCAAGAATGGGACAATTATTGCTTTTCGTCATTGAGCAGGTACAAATTAACCAACTTACAAAGGTGGACCAAAGAAAATTTAATGACTGTTAATAAACAAAATCAAACTACCAAATCTTTTCACTAAGAAAAAAACCACTAAAAATAAAACTAAATCTTGAGGGTCAACAATTACCAGAAACAAAGGAAGCAAAGTATTTAGGAGTTACATTTGATACCAAACTTACATGGACCAAAAAAATAGAAAATGTAATACAAAGAGCAGAGAGGCGCCTTTCACTGTTAAAACGTCCAACAGGAATGAAGTGGGGATGTTCCAGAGCAACTCTTAACACAACATACAATGTATATATAAAGCCATTATTTACTTACTGCAGCGAAGTTCTTGTAACAGCAAACACAAAAAAAAAATTCAAATCTTTCAAAACCAAAGTCTGAGATTAATTACAGGTGCTATCAAAACCACACCAATAGCAGCTATGGAAATACTAACCAACCAATTCCCCATTGAATATGAAATAGAAAAAGCGGCTCTTATTCAACACGAAAAGTTGATCAGACTCCCATTCAATACATAGCACAAGAGAAATTTTACACTAAAGACTCAGGAGAGCTTTCTTTCCAAAATTCAAGACATCAAGAAGAATGTATACCTTCCTAATCCGAAGGAAAACTTCATATCTAAAGTCAATCCAACACATACATTAGACATCACATATTATTTACACCTGACAGAAGTTAAGAAAAGTGATACTCCAACCAGTGTTCTAAAATTATTGGCATTAGAGACAATCCATACTAGATTTCCAGAACATGAATGGCTCCATATTTATACTGATGGATCATTGATATCAAATCAGGATGGACCGGGTGCTGGAGTCACATGTCACCTCTTTTCCTATTACAAATCTTTAAGTTATGGAACTACTAACTTTGATGGAGAAATTGAAGCAATTCGAATGGCCCTACAAAATCTTTTGTAAAGAATTTCACATTTTCAGCAAGTGGTTATTCTCTCAGATTCCAGGGCAGCAATTATAGCAATTACTTCCAAGTTGTCACCAAAAAACCAAACAATTATAGAATGTTGGAAAATCCTTAGCCATCTAACAGCACTTCAAAAACACCTAGTCTTCCCATGGATACCAGCTCACTGTGGACTGAGTGGTAATGAGAAAGCTGATTTTCTTGCAAAAAAGGGTACCAGTAGTGTACAAAAATCTATAGTTAATCTACCATTTTATGCAGCTAAAAGATTAGTCAACTCTGAATTTAAAAAAATTATTGCAAAATATTACTATGAAAAATCAAAGAATAGAAGATGGGAACTGCCAAACATTCAAACAGTAATCCCTGAGTATCCTCGAAAAACAGCAGTTGCAACCTTCAGGTTGCTTACAGGACATGATTGTCTGGCAAAACATTTAAACAGAATTGGGATATATTCTTCACCACTCTGTCCTCTATGTGATCTGCAAGAGGAAATGGATCGAGACCACCTTCAAATATGCCCGGCTACTTCTAGTGCCCCATCCATCAGTGTGAGACAGAATATTGACCGATAGAAAATCATTCATGTAAATGTTTTTTTAAAAGTGTATAAATTTCTAGTTCTTGTTTGGGTGTATCAGGGACTTATTTTTAATATTCAAGATAGCCAATGTTTTCTTGTCACTTTGTGTTCAACCAATAAAAACTATTTGCGCGGATGAATACAAAAAAATGGCAGTGTTGCGTCAGAGAGACGCCAAGGACTATTTTCATTAGCGTCTGTGTGCTCAAGATGAAAGGACGTGTTTTTTTGGTAGTGTGTGAACATGGAACTTTCACCAAACTTTTATCCAGTGTAGATTCTACTAAATCATAATTGTGAAAGTTGTTGATTAATTAATATGGTGCTGAGAGTGTAAAATAACGAAATGTTAATGAATAAATAAGTTGTGATAAAGGAACATTGATTTATGCATTCCATTCTGTAACCACGACCCTGAAGATAGGAATCGCGTCTGCTATCACAGTACTTCATCTTTCAGTAAGAGCATTATTCCTGCTGCTATGTAATAATCTTTATAAAAACAGCACCAAGTGAAAAACATTGGAGAGCAAGAGGATTAATGACTTCATTGTCAGAAATCCAGCATTAGCTAACAACAACATTAATGGGGCACTTTTCACTCCTCTACCTACCTCTCTCTTACAGACCACACACTTAACAGTTACAATGGTTCATCCTCAACAGCCATTCCAGCTTTACTGCAGCTTTCTTTCTTCCTCAAGCCTTTTATGTATTAATTTTGTTACTTAGCATTTATATATGCTGGTTCTAATTGCTTTCTGGCATGACATTTCTGCAAACATATTTGAATACCAAGAGGCAGCTTAACCAAGGGATTGATGAGGTCTCTTCACAGCACTCTTTCATTTCACTATTTTCATATAAAGCACCTCAAAAGTCTGAAGCATGCAACCTACTGATAAACTTAGGAATTTAAACATATGCACAAATTCAAATTCATTATTTTAGCCTTTGGCACTGGTGTCCAATCTGAGAAGCTCGCCTATTGGAGAGTGCATTAAATTCAAATCCACGACCCTTCAAGCCCAAAGACAAACAAACATCTCATGTAAATGGAAACCCACCAGTAAGTTGAATGAGGATTTCTGCAACTCTTTAACATACAATAAACTAAAATAAAAAATATTTTATGACCAGGATGAATTATTCATTACTTACCAGTATGTGATGCGATTTTTTAAACCAGCTGTCTTTCTGGCACTTAAAAGTTCCTTCTTCACAAGCTCATATGGATATAAAACATCAATTGGAAACTCCACAAACACAGGTCCTATAGGAAAAAGCAGTAGAGCAATTAAAATTACTTAAAAATCAATATTAAAAACAAACATAATTTGCTGTTGTAATTATTCTATTGAGAGCTGAAACACTGAACATCACTTATTGCAACTAACTTTGAATGTGTTTAATAGACTTTTGCTCCCAGCCTCAGCAAATACCCAATTGGTTCTTGATGCAGGTGCTTTCAGTAGAAGTAGTGTCTTATTTTCAACCTTGATCTGCAGGAGGGTGCCTGCCAGCAGCATACCAGTTCTTTCTCCCTTCCTATTTCACCTGCTGCCTGCCAGTTGAGCAAGTTGGTTCATTGTGAGTGCACGTGTTCCAGTGTTGTGTGTTAGGGCTGTAATAATGCCAGCAAGTGAGTTTACTTTGGAACACAGAAACTTCAGGAATGATTCGTATGTGGGAACAAACTCTAGTAGACAAGTGACACTGCTATTTGAAGACAAATTCCCTGATGTCTGTGCACCTCACAAAGGCACGGTTCGTAATCTTGTAACAGATTTAAAAACACGGGTTCTGTTCTTAACCAGAAACCAAAAGTAAAGCGCCATGTTCTTACAGAGGACAAACTCGAGGAAATAGGACAAAAGTTACAACAAAGTCCAAGAAAATCTCTAAGTAGGGTAGCGCAGGAATCACGGGGGTTTCACAATTCTCAGCTTGGAAAGCCACCAAACTGTTAAAATTAAAGCCCTATTGGATAACTATAGTTCAGGAATTACAACTATGGAATGTCAGTACAGTAAATTACCTGCAATAGTGTTTTAAATAAAGTTAATAAAGCACAATTGACCCACATTTAAATTTCTTTACAAAGGAAGCATGGTTTTATTTAAATAGCTATATATCAACACAAAACAACGGATACTGATGTGCAGAAAAACCAAATCTTGTAAACCAAATGCCATTGCATAACCAAAAAATTGGTGTTTGGTGTACTGTGAATGCATACTGAATTATAGGGCCTATATTCTTTCAATAAACAGTTAATGGACAGAGATACAGGGAGAACATTACCACACCATTCCAGGAAGAATTATTGAAGGTAAACAGGCATATTTTCACCAAGATTTGGCCACAGCACATACAGCTGATCTCTTGTTGCAATTAATTGAAGAAGTTTTTGAAGATAGTCATCAGTAAAGGAATGTGGCCAGCGCAATCCCCAGATCTTACCATATGTAATTTTTATTTATGGGGGAACGTAAATAATAAAGCATATTGGAACAACCCTCATACGTTGGAAAAACTGAAGGACAATATGCAAACCATGGTCTGCTGGAGTTTAGGAGTCCAGACGTTTTGTCCACACCTGCGGTGGACATCATGGCCTTACTCTTCTTGGTGAAGGTTCAGTTATAACAGAATCGCTGGCTGGAGATACCGTGGTGCCATTTTGAAACACTTCTGGCCCACAGCATCTCCAGCCAGTGATTCTGTTGTAACTGAACCTTCACTGAGAAGACTAACCAGGTGTGGACAAAATGTCTGGACTTCTAGACTCCAGCAGACCACGGCTTCTAAGCCCAGAAGTAATTTCTAGCTATAATTCTGACTCCGGCCATGAAAGCTTCTGACTAAACATTTGAAAAACAAAACACAGTTCTACAATTTGTATTTTACCAAATGAATACATTAAGTGTGAGTATCATTCACTATAATTACCTGGTGTGCCTGAGCGAGCTTCCTGTATAGCATACTTCAGCGAAGGAATGATATCTCGCACAGTATTCACCCTAACTGAGTATTTACAAACTGAAGAGAACAGCGCTATCTGTTCTATATCTTGAAGGGCTCCTCTTCCTTTCAGTAATCCTGCTGCAGCTCCACCTGAAGCGACATTGGTAAAATTCAAATGCATCATAATATTTATCACATCTTGGAATAAGTAAATGCAGTGGTTTAAAGCCACCAAATAATAAATTATACCTCATGTTGAGATTATTCCTTTATATGATCTTAAATTTTACAGAAATTCAATACTACTATTATATTGCTACATTCATAGATGGACCTGCTGCATGACGATGGCGACAGTATCAATGGTAACTAGAAGTAAAGTGCAAAAGAGTACAAAAAATGAAAAATCTGGTTAAGGATAGTGAGAGAGAAATTGACAGTGAACTATATTACATAGTAAGTGAAGACGAAAATCATCTTTATAAAGAAGCCGAGAAAAGTGATAAACCAAAAAAGTCCCAAGAAGAAGTGACTACGATGCTACAGATGGTGACTGGTATTTTAAATAAAGATTCAAAAAAGCTGTTGAAATTAAAGTGCTGAAACAAAAAAATCAGGAATTATGGATTTTAAATTAAGAAAACAAGAACTCTACGAAAACAAAAAGAATGCAAACTAATAAATGTGTTAGCACATAAAGCACAGCCATCTCAAAACATTTTGTGGCTTTAAATAATCAAGAGAACGAAACCAGAGCAGAAGCAAAAAAAGTTATACTGAAACACACATATTATTTAAATCAAGATAAAAGACAATAAATAAACAGCAGAAGAAAATTGAAGAAAATGTGCATGGAAACAACAAAAAGAAATAAGTAAGGTTATGGTGTATGGTGACTACAATTAAAGACAGTGTTGAAGAGTGAAACTACAAATGTAGAAATGGTTCAGGGATGAATATTTACTAAATACATTGGTAAAGGGAACAGGTACAAAAGAAGCAAAAACAGCAGTGCAGCATGTTGGTAATAGCAATAGTGTAGATGAAGCAGGACTGCAAAAAAGTGCTTTCCATGGCAAGAATTGCAGTGAACAGCGTTGTACAAAGAGGAGACATGGAGTTAAAACAAAGGATACAAATGCAGGAATTCAGTGGGCCTGTAATGTATTGCATGCAATTTTTGTTGATGTAAATCATTTTGTACATTATATTTCCGAGAAAACAGCCAATCACATCATAGAATTACCCCATCTCGTATCACTACTTGGACCATCAGGCAGTGCCATTGAAAAAAAACAGCCTCTTAGATTTAAGTAAAGTGTTTGATTATGCAAACTTAGAACTACTAGTTGAAAAATTAAATAAATATGGGTATGAAGAATAGCACAACCGAAGATTGGCTCATATTTAATAAATTGAATTCAAATGGTTGAAGGAAATTATAAAAAAGATGAATGAACTGAAACGATAAAGCCGAACTGGCGAATTGTTAAACACTGGACCATTTTTCTTCTTACTTTGCATAAATAATAACAGAACCATTAGCAGACAAGAATATGAGAGACATACCACATCTTTAAACCTTCACTCCTGCTGTTTGGTTGTATAACACTTGTCAATATTGAAGAAAATTGCCTGTGAGAAACCTACCTGCCAGGGACACAGGTGCAGGTAGAAAAAACAGAAATGTACATTTCTAATAGAGGCATGCTTTCTCATGACAAAGATAACTGTGCAACTTTATGTTTAAACTTGGTTATCTTGTATTTTGGATTAGACTTTCTGATTAGGATTTGAATAATATGAAAGATAGAAGCACTGTTCCTAATGCCTACTATTTTTAAATAAGACATGGTTTCACTTGAGGAAAAATATGAATTCCTAAACCTGTCGATACCAGAGCTTTATTTAAAAAAAAAAAGAGAGAGAGAGAGTTTAATATTTTGCTTTGTATGGAGCATGAAAAGAAAATATATGCATGGTGCACTTATATCGGTGATAGAATAAAGGAGCCAATGTAAGGACCTAGTTTTGAACCTACCTATAATTAAAACAGGAGACTCCGCAAGTTGTGCATTCTTTACAGCTGTTATAGTGTTTGTAACCCCAGGACCTGCAGTAACCACAGCAACACCAATGTTTCCAGATAATCTTGCTACTGCATCTGCTGCAAATACTGCTGTTGCCTAAAATCAAAAAGAATACTTGCCATTTGCAGCCGCTTTATTTCATAGATAGAATAAAGTAAGTGATCATACAAGTCAGCTTTTCAATCTTATGAGAAGTAAACATGTTTATCAGATCTATGAAAAGGTTTACTGAATTTCTTTAAATATAGGCTAACTTTGGGTAAACCCATGCAACGTAAAATTTCAAAGGGATCTTGGAATCTTGCATAGTTAAAAAAAAAGAATGTTCATAAGTTGTAGAAACAATAATTGAAAGCTAAACTTTTACCAGCATGACTATAAAACTGAAAACTTCATCAGGCACTGATCACATTTGGTGCAGACCACAATAACTTCCGAAGTAAACTAACAGAACAGAAAAAGCAGTAGAGATGTGGAAACTTGAGTGTCTGATCTCTAGTGAATGCATTACAGAATAGCTTTGCCACAAAATGGGACTTCATTCACACAGTGGATTTTGCAAGAGAAAGGAAATTATTACTACTTTACAAAAATATATACTATATTGCAAATATTTATCACATGATTACAATCTTAATACTAGGCCGAAATATACACTTCACTGTCTTTTGATGCCTTTATCTGCATCCAATGTGAGATGCTATATGGTATCAATTAATACATATCATCAATATGTGCAATGTACGAGGTATGTCTAAAAAGTATCTGGCCTGTGACCAGGAAAAATAGATTATTTACCTGATGGGATTGGAACCCTAATCCCCTTCAAAATAGTTCCCTTGCATGTTCACTCCTTCCACTTCTGAAAACAATTCAGGAAAGCTTCTTTTGGGACAGTGTTCAATTCCACCATCATATTTCTCATTATCTCTTCCCTGCTCTCAAAACAGAATCATTTCAATGGCATCTTCAGTTTTGGAAACAACCAAAAGTTGCAAGGAGCCATGTCCAGAGAGCAAGGATGTTGGCAAACAACCGGAAGTTCATGTTTTGCCAAAAAAATCTGGATCTGTTGCGATGAATATGCTGGAGCATTGTTATGATGCAACTGCGAGGTTTTCGCCCTCCAGAGGTCCGGTCTTTTTCGCAAAACTGTATCATGGAGACTGCGGAGAACATTTTGATAGTCACTTGTTTGTCACTGTTTGTCCTTCTAGAGTGTATTCGTGATGCACAACTCCATGGATATCAAAGAACACTGTTAGCATTACCTTGAATTTCCTTTGCACCTATCGTGCTTTTTACAGCCTTGGAGACCTGGGACGCAGCCACTGCGATGACTGTGCTTTTCTTTTTGGGTCGTACCCATAAACCCAAGTCTCATCTGCAGTTATCACAGTGTTCAAAAACTCAGGTTCAGTGTTGCAAATGTCCAGCAGGTCTTGTGCAACCTCAAGATGGTGTTGTTTCTGTTCCACTAACAGAAGCTTGGGCACAAAATTTGCAGCCACTCTGTACATGTTCAAATCATCGCGCAAAACTGCATATGCGCAACCTTTACTGTCAGCAATTTCTCATACGGTCAAATATTGATCTCCCAGTATCAAATCTCTCACTGTCTAAACAGCAGCAGCATTTCAAGTGGTTTGTGGCCTCCCAGGACGCTCATCACTCTCCACCGAAGGGTGGCCATTTTTGAATTGGTTGAACCATTCTCTAATTTGTGTTACCCCCATAGCCTCATCTCTAAATGCCCGCTGAATTTTACAAATTGTTTCTTTTTGAGAATCACCTAGTTTTTGGCAAAAATTTGATGCACTATCTTTGCTAAATTCGTTCAGTCATCTTGCGAGAAAAATAAATCCAACAAACACTAATAACAGCACCTCACTTGACAACCTGCAGCCAGCGACTGACACATGCAAACACGGTGAGAAAATTCACGCATGTGTATTAACTTTCCTCCTGCCACAATGCACAGTTGCACTGCTATAGCATCACTACTTTGCACAGCAAAAATTAAGGTCTGATACTTTTTAGACAGGCCCTGTATAAAGAAAAAATGTTTCCTTTACCTAAGGTTAGAGTTTATCTGTATTATGTATGAGGTCACCACAAAATTGAGATGCTTAAATAGACAGCACTAAGAGATAGCCACATTTTTTTGAGTAAATTGATCTAGCATATAGTAACCCTTCTCACATTCCACATCACAAGGGTAAATAATCCTGTGTGTGCTGACAGCTAGTTTCTGGAATGGCAGTGGAAAGAGCACTTTCACTCAATGATTTTATATGATTTAAAATAAGTTTAGCTGAGTCTCAAATTCTTGAGCACTTACACGGGGTATTTGGGGGTGTTGCTCCCTCCTGTGCAACAGTTTGAAATTGGTTTCAAGAATTTAAAAGAGACCAAACTTCATTACAAGATGACGTTAGGTCATTTGTCTGCTGCAGTGATTTAAGAAAACATAGTTGCTGTGGACAATATGGTGCACGAAAAGCATGAAGTGACATTTAAAGAAATTGAGGCAGCTTTGCAGATTGGGTTGGCACAATCTTCTTGGGGGAAGATTTCATCCTGCTGAATGCCCCACAATTCAAGTGATGTGCAAAAGTGCACCCTTGTTGAATGGTGTGAATGCTGGAGGTAATTCTCGGTGGGTTTCTGACATTGTCACAGTTGATGAAACTTGGATTTACCATTTATACGTTAAATTTGTCGTTTTATTACTCTAACTTCACTTTCTATACCAGAACTTACTGGAGCATGAGCATTGTCTCCGTTATCAATCTTGGTTCGCTGATGCACTTCCTCCTGTGACTTGTACTGTCTGTGCACCAGCTCATGGTCTTAGGGGACTGAAGGGGCATTCCATGATAGTGTAACCCGAGATTTGTAAACATCGTAGATAATGCTGGTGCTGGTTAGGTTGCCAACTTACCAGCAATGTTAGTCCCACTATATTTGCTCACTAATACTCTAATATCTTTTAATTTCAGTTAAAAATTGGACGAGTTACTAATGTTATTTCAGAAGTAAAGAAAAGAGGAGCATAAAAGTATATAAATCCCCGCCTAGGAGTGCCATGAAATTTGTAATAATATTGTGGTTGTAGAACAAAGGTGTTCAGAGTGACAGTTCCATATGTACAACGATTTTTACAGTATGATAGAAACGAACAAACCTAAAGAGGTTTCTAAAGCAGGCACATTTTTGGTTTCATTGGGCCACACTGTCGTTTGCTTGTCCCCATACATGTGTGATTTCAATTACTTTGGGCCAAGGTAAAACGAATAGTTAAATGTAACAGGTGACTTATCCTTACAGGAATTGCATGATATAATGCTCAAGGGTGTATCACTTGTGACTGAAACAGGTTGGCAGGGTTTTTGACAACATATAGAAAAGGTAGAAAATGATCAGTGGGAGAAAGACAGGGTAGTTAGTGCCTGTGTTAGTTCTTTTTTTGTTTTTTTTATTAACGTCCTCCAACCTAATGTCATATCGGACGGTTGCCTGTGTTAGGTTAGTGTGTGTATGAGTGTGGTGACAGGGTGCTGTGTTATTGGAATGTTTACAACTTGGGCAGCACTTATGCAACAATTTCAACGTAAATACATTACTCAATCATTCTAGCATATATTATACTCATTTATAAACATTTATTTGTTAAATATCCGCTGCATAAGCGAAATAAAACTGCTGCAACGTACGTATGGAATTTCCTCATTAATCAAAAACGAAGCTTGACCGCCAAATAAAACTTTCAAAATCGTAATCAGCAATAAAAACTGCATCCATTGCACCATATTTCATTCGTTTTCTTGAGTGGCCGATTTTGTAAACATTCACCAAGAGGTTTTCAAGCCTTGAAGAAGCAGTTACACTGTACAGTGAGATTAAAGGCCCACATGAAAATGGGTGGCAGAAGTACATACTTCTAGAAGTGGCTTGAGTGAATAAGAAAGTGGCTAGCATGTGGTGGGGAATACTCTGAAGAACTCCAGCAGTCAGATAGATTTATCAAGTGTAGTTTTTGTGTATCTCAAAACTCTCATAGTGAACCCTGTAAAAAATTATTTTATTGTTTAACAACGCTGTCAATTGCCAGGATCACATCAGCATCCCAGTGTGTCGGAATTTTGTCCTGCAGGAGATCTTTTACATGCCACTAAATGTACTGACATGGGGCTGTCGTTTTTAAGCACACTTAAAAACCATCGGTCTGGGCCGGATTTGAACCCGCGACCTTGGGATCAGTAGGCCAACATCTAACCAACTAAGCCACCCAGACTGACATGAACCCTGCAAGAATGGATTTAATGTACCTGTTTTTTGATACTGAAAATGCCATGATGTAATTGTATGTGCAAACCAGTAGAATAAACTTTCTTTTTTTCCTCCTGAACCTAAAACAAAATTACTTCATCCTAAATGCTTTACAGTGCAACTTGTGGATACTTAAGGATTTAAGTTAACCTACCTCATGTCTGGTGTCCACAACTCTGATTCCAGTCTTCTCTGCAGCTACTAAAATAGGCGATATATGTCCTCCAACAAGTGTGAAGAGGTGTTCTACACCATGCTTTTTAAGGACTTCCACAACAAGCTCACCTCCATGTTTCTTTGATTTTTCATCCACCTGCAAACAGCAATTTTGAATCAACCTGACAAAGCTTTAGTTAAAGCTAACTTTCTTAGAAGGAAATGTTGGTAAAACAAATATTTTTTCTTCACTATAATTTTATTTATGTTACTGAAGGCTTTTAAAGCATAATTATTTACAAACTCAAAGTCATCAGCTGCACCATGCTTAGGAAAGATGTAGAAAGACTCCAATAATAAGCCTAAAGTCACATAACAAATAGTAAACAAAATTACTACACTTAATTCACATGAATTAACGAATTACTGAGATAATAGAGCTGAAAATCCTTAAGGTATGCAACACAATTTATTTAGGTACATTAATCCCTCATAGTCTGGTGCAGCATATTTAATACAATTATCTTTTGTTCAGCTTCGACATTTTTATTATTATTATGTTGTTGTTGTTTTCTAGTGCCTTGCATCTGGCAATGAAGCCATTAGCATTCGTGCTTTCCAATACTTTTGAACTGTAGTTTCTTCTGATCTTAATGCTTCACAGGTCTTCAAGTGGTCTTCGTTCATTTCTGCTGGATCGTTACACAGGACACATATTGGTGAGGCTGAGATACCTATTCTGTAGAGATGACTTGCCAAACAGTCATGATTTGTCAATAGTCGGAAGGCTGCAACAGCTGTTTTCCTTGGTCTCTGGGGGATTATATCTGGATTGGAAAGTAGTGTAATCCATTTTTTATCTTTGGCATTTGTTTCTATTTCTTGTAGATATGAATGACAAAATTTTTTTATGATCAAGCGTTTTATTGAGGAATATGAGAAATTGAATTTAGAATTTTGTTTTATTGTTGTGCCTTTCTTTGCAAGTGAGTCTGCAGCTTCATTCCCCATGACTCCACAGTGTGCTGGAATCCATTGGAGATGAACAGTCTTATTAACTTTTTGGAGTTGTGTTAACATTTTGTAGCATTCTCTAATTTTTGTTGACTTCTTTGTAGTATTTGAACATATTCCCTGAATTGCAGCTTTAGAATCTGAAAGAATGACTGCCTTGTTAAATTTATTTAAGGGAAGATTTAATAATTGTCGGAGAGCAATGTATATAGCCTCTATTTCTCCATCATAATTTGTTGTGTCTCTGCCAACAGAATGATAAAAGGAAAAATGTGAACAAGTAACTCCAGCTCCAGTAAGGTTTTCCTTCGAGGATCCATCAGTATATATGTGCAGCCATTCTTCTGTGGGATACCTAGTATTGATTGTTTCCAGAGCTAGAAGTTTTTGTATTTCTTTTGGTGTGTCTGATTTACTTATTTCCTCTATTAATTCCAAATTGAAGGTAGGTTGCAATAATTCCAATGGATTTTCTCTTATAAGTAGATTTTCTCTGGTGTTAGGAATGTTCAATTTGGATTTAATCTGTGTTACCTTTTCTAGGAAAATACTATGAGTTTTAAGGATTGAATGGGGGAGGTTCTCTTCTTTCCATTTAGAGTTTGGCAGTCGTAACATTTTCTCGTGTTGGAGCAATGCTTGTTCTTCTATTTTTGTTGTTATTGATGGGGTATTTTTTCTAATTTTTTGCTATTCTCACCTTCTACAATAAAATACAAGTACTTACAGCACTTTTAGATTGATAAAATATTAAATCAAAATTTCAAACAGCTTGTGTGTGTGTGTGTGTGTGTGTGTGTGTGTGTGTGTGTGTGTGTGTGTGTGTGTGTGTGTGTGTGTGTGTGTGTGTGTGTGTGTGTGTGTGTGTGTGTGTGTGTGTGTGCGTGGAGTGGGGGGTTGGCTGGGATATGGATGGTTGAGGACTTATGGGTGGTTGGATACGAGGGTTGGATATCAGCTGAGTGATTTTTGGCTGGCTGGGTAGGGGTGGATTTGTGGGTGGGTGGATGAACAGGTGGTTGGCTGATGGGCGAGTGATTTATGGCTGGATATGGAGGGATGGGGATGGGGATGGGGATGGGATGGGGTTGGGATGGGGTGGGGTGGAATGGGGTGGGGTGGGGTGGGTGGGTGGGTGGGAAGTCGGTGGGTTTGGGAGTAGGTGGTTGGGTGAACAAGCGGTTGGCTGATGGGCGAGTGATCTGTGGCTGGCTGGCTGGGTGAAGTCGGTGGGTTTGGGAGTAGGTGGGTGGGTGAACAGGTGGTTGGCTGTTGGGTGAGTGATTTTTGGCTGGCCACATGGGTGGGTGGGTGGATGAGTGGGTCTTGGTTGAGTTGTGGGTTGGAGTGTGCATTTGTGTGTTGTAGGTCCATTAGCTGCAGCCTAGACTGCCTGCATGTAAATGTGCCCCACAAATCCTTCACTGATTGTCCCTTTCTTAAGAGATGACATGTGCATCATTTTGATACTAAGAACATTCAACTAAAAAATAGTCCTTGCATTACTTTAAGATCTGAGTTATTATATCAACTATGACAAAACAGGTTTTATTCAATTTAAAACAAAGCTTTAATAAGTACATAAATTGACAATCAGATGCAACAATTATACTATAAGTAAAAGTATCTGATGCAAAATTTCTAGGGTTCCAAATAGATGAAGAGCTCAGCTGGGTAAAATAAATAAAAATAATGCTACCAAAACTTAGTTTGGCTTAACAAATTTAAAGAATCTGCTATGACAAAAATGCTTTAAGATCAGCATATTTTGTGTAGTTTCACTCCCAGTTAATATAATGGAATTGTTTGCTGCGCAATTCAGCTCACAGTAAGCAAGTATGTATATTACAAAAAAGGGTCATATGTATTACTTGTGGTATTGCACCCTACCATTCCTGTAGGCCATTATTTAGAACCCAAAATATTCTTACTCTTGCTGGTGAAACATATATTCTCTGTTGAACTAACTTACAGATAATTATAACTTCACAGCAAACCTTGCTGGGCATGACCACAGTACAAGGCATACAGGATTTGCTTAGACCAGTAAATAGCTTAACTGTTTCAAAAAGGATGTTATTATTCTGCAATAAAAATGTATAACAACCTTTCATGTTACCTAAAGCTATTAGGCAATCACAGTCAATATAAAATCTTTGAAAAAGAAATGTATGGTCATTCTTATATACTCACTCCCCATATACTGTTGAATCTCATTAACAGGTAGATATGAAATATATAGGGCAGATAACACATGATTGTGATTTACAGCAGGTTGTGAAGTTTACTGATTTTCATTTTTCCCCCTTCTTTCTTACAGAATGAAAAATAGAGGGAATTTGGTAGCAGGCATTTTATGTACTAGTCTTGATGCGTGTTCCAAATTGTATAACATGTTCAATGTCCATGAGCTCTGCTCGCAGTGGGATCAAATGAGCAAACAGTCATTCGCTGGGTTAAAACATGCTTACAGCATATATCTTTACTGCTTTGCCACTTCAATGAATACAACATAGCACAATGACTCCAGTGTTAAACTTGTGCTAAAATTGTAGAAACTGAAATGTAAGTGTCTACATCCACATTAGGCAATCATAAATGCACTAAATATATTGGAATTTCAAACAAAAGTTCTAAAAATTCAAAAAATTGTGTCCTTGAAGGTTAAGCAATATAATGAATGTAAAGAATGATTTTCTAAATTGTATACCATTAAGGATTCAATTAGGCAAGGGGAAACGACAACATTCAAACTATGAAAGAATCTACAACTTTCTATAGAAAATTCCAAGAGCCTTAGTTTTGGTCCCTCCTCTGATTTAGGTTGTGAATTATTGGAATTTAAAGTGGCTATTTAGCAAAATCACAGGTGGAGAAGATAAGTGCTCCACTGTCATTTAAACCTGAGAAACAGTTTCAATCTGCTAGACATAGACCCCCAAATTCTCAGTATCAGGTCTATAGCTCTTCAGTACAGAAAAACATGTAAATCTTGTTGCATATGAGCAGTCAATTTAGCACCCTATCTAAAAGAGAAATTAGGAAAAGTTTTTGAAGTTGTAAAGGTTTTTAAGCTGTGTCGGACTGATGTCATCTAAAATCTGGCAAAACTTTGCTTGGTTTCAAGAGGGACCATACTAATAAGTGTGGAAGCCACAAAACAGCAAAGTCCCCTGAATAGGCAAGCAGATGTCCAAATGACACAAAGGGAACTAACAGATCAAGTAAACTAATACCAGCGATCACACGCTACGGCAGCGAATATAGCTGCTGCTTATTGATTTTTGAGGTTTTCAGTTCCAGCCCCGCAAAATTACGTGGAAAGTAAACAGCGTGCCGTACCGGTGGTCGCGTATCCTGTTGTACTAGGTAATGTATACATACTGTATATATCCAGCGATAGAGAATCAGCAGGACAGCAGTCGATAAGTTAACGTTATCTTAATTGTATTACATACAATTGATTGGTGTTAGTGCTGTATAACATGACGTATTCCGTATCCCTGAGCATCGCCATCATTGAGATCCGAAGAACAAAAACAAACCAGGAAATCAGAAACATAATCTAAACTTTTTTGTTGAAATACAAACTATTTAATAATTACAGTATGCTTATAGAAGCTATCACAAATTACAGTATGCTTTTTACTCTTTCTGAGGTGTGGGCATTAAACAGAATGGCTTCTCTATAGACTTTTATGATACTTGCCTGATGAAGTGAAATGTAGACAATGTTGAACCAGCTCACAAAAAAACCAATAAATATACCCAAAAATACGCTGGCTATGAACAGCACAGATACAAACATGCTGCTTTCTGCCGGCATTTCTTCCTGAGAGTTTTCATCAAAATCCATTGTAAAATATAAGCTACAACACAATCATACAGAATAGTGGCTAGCCGTCTGCTAGTTATATCAATGACTTGCCGCAAAGCACATGACAGCCAGTGTTGTCAACTCGGGAAATGATAATGCACCGAATCCATCGTTGTAAAGCACTGGATATATTATCGGCGCCAAACAAGAAAGGGATTGTAAGATTTGAAGCATACACGGCTGATCACCCGTGAAGCATTGATCAAGAAAGGGATTGACAGTTCGCGATGAGATAGAGGCGATAGAGGTTAATAGGGACCACATGGAGAGCGCGTTAGTATTATGTGTCAGAAAACGGTTGGATTGCGTTTGGAATGTAGAGCAGATGTAATTTATATTCGTATCGGAAGACAATAGTAAAATAGTGAATCTACATGCAAAGGATAGCACATGCAAGTATATATCGCTGTAAAGATTTACGTTAACAAAAGAAACATATCTGTGAAATATATTATTAGGAAAATGCCGCTGATATCCGAATCGCTTGTACCATTGCTGTTGTTGCCGGAAATACCTGCGGAAATGACACTGTTCTATCCTTGCTTCTAAAGCTCCATTTTCACACGTTGCACTTATTACGCCCTTGTATCAGTAACCACTTATTCACAGTTTTTAGCTTTTTATTGGTAGCTTTATTACAGGTGGCACAGAGAAATCTTTTTGTTTCGCCCAACGTAACCATTTACTTCGGCCCAAATTAATTAAATCGGATTAGTGTAATCCTAGTGTAGGAAAGGGGTTTCCCTCTTTCCGACACTAGCATTACACTAATCCGATTTAATTAATTAATAACAATTTTTCGACCATGATCTTCATCAATACTATCAATTGCATAATCCTTTAATTGGGATATGTAATTACGTGCCAAACACAATTTTATTTGCTTCCCTAGTAAGTAAAGTTTTTCGTTTAGCTCTGCTGTCTTTGTCAATATTTTTGGGCATAATTAAATATACCTTAAAAGAGCATGACAATTGTAAATGCTCAAAACATACGCATAGATTCAGACACACGAAATACAAGGCAAATAACCACATAAATAGAATGATGCTAACGAACTTGTCAGCACACAGTCAATCTCTAATTGATGCAAGCTGGAGCTGGAGGGAGGCATTGTATATATTGCAGGGAAAACAGAACATGAGACGCACAGTTTATGTTACTGCTGGATTGCAGGTCAGGTACATGCTTAAATACCGACAACAGTGGTTAAATGTTGCTATGGAAACGTCTTGGTTCTAATTGCTACATCTTTTCGTTGCTATGACGATCGCAATGACGCATCCATCCCCTCTTGTTCATTTAGACCTTTCCACCACGTGGTGAACAACTGTCAATCACCTTGTTTGGTGCCGAGTATAACAAGCATGGTAAGATTCGTTATCCCTTCTGCCATATAAAGAATTTTGACAAAGTAGAAAAACTAGTAATATAAAACGTATTAAGTTTGAATCTTGAAAGGTGAAAAGATGACTGCCCCCGGATGTAATGTTACAAGTATATCACGTCATATGATGAGAAACAAATAGACTATTATCGCCGTGTATGTATATTACACTCACTTTAAAGTCGTCCTCTTCGTCAGAATCTGCCACCAAAAACATGCGTTGTCCTTCGAGATTATGATTCTTAGGTACTGTAGCTCTGCAAGCTTTGAATTTTCTCGTGTCCTTGGGTAAATCATAAATGCAGTGCTACATTTATAAACAGGTACATACAAATGTTATTGCCAAAGGTTCTCACTTGCGTTCTATTTCGCTGTTTTATTTTTATTACACTTACTTGGATGAAGATGCTTTCAATATCCGCATTTAGATGTAGAAGGAAAATTATGGAAGCTGCAATTTTAACTACTGCAGCAAATTAGTTTTCTCCACTAGCTTCTCTATATCACACAACTTCACTCCAAAATTTAACGTGCCAGCCACTTCAGTCCATTTTATGTGGGATTTCCTTAACGGAAAGTTTGCTCGAAGAATTTTTGCTCTGGCATTTAAGTCCAAATGGCTTCAAATGATCCTCAACTTTGGAATTCAGAATTCTAACTGGAATCCAGGAATCGCAATTCTTGAACACAATGACTCAATAAGAAGTATTTGGTCATTCAATAGTTTTGTGGGATTCTGACTTTGGAATTCAAATTTCTTATTGACATTCTGATCTTCCTGTAGTACAGGCTTAAGAAAGAAAGGGAAAAAGAGCTACAAGTAGTTAGTTTCCTTCCTCCTTGTATATAGAAAACAAACGTTCAGCCGTATAACAGCGCTCTCTAAATCTTGAGATTTCAAATTGAGTTTTGAGCTCCAACCACTGCGGGTTATTGCACCTTTAATGGATAACCATCTCACCACCTCGTGTGACTCATTTGACCTAGTTTTAACGGTAAATCGCCGTCTTTTATTGTAGCAAAGAATTCCCTATATGTAGGGCCTACAATGCAGGCAGCCAGGGGCTTTTGGGGGTCCGGTGAAAAGCAAATAAAATATCATTGTTATTATTAAGACCAAATAAATATACTTATTCTTCCCGTATCTCGTAACATTTGGTCTGCACCATATTCCTCAGTCAAAAATGAGCTGTGAATATTAATCATTATAGAACAATGACAGCAAAGAATATACGTACCAAAATATTAAATTTTAGGTGGAAAATTATTCTTTCTGGATGTGCACTGTACCTGAGATTGTACTATACATATTTTTGCCAAATATTTAAATTTGTCGCACCTTTATTAGACAAGAATGAAAATTATCCTATAAGACAGGCAACAGCCCACTCAGTTTCAGAAGAGCTGTCTTTTGGGGAGTTTGAGCGGGCCGGCCTCTGAAAATATGCCAAAACATGCAATTTTTTTGCTTATTGTATTTATTCTTTGTAGAATCATACAGAGAAACTATCTTACACCAATACGACTTTAAATCCCCCCCCCCCCCCCCAAGTAACAATTTAAATGACATTGCACGCGCGTCATGGCTGCACTGTTACTTCCATTTAGATCCATAAATACTACCAGAATGTGTTACACTACATTGCTATGTGATGAGGATGCAACAACTTTTAACCAGCTCAATGAAATAAAAGTTTATGGTTCATATTATGTAATCACCAAAGAGGAATGCACAAACCATGTGGCAAAGCGTCTGGGTACAGGCTAATATTGTAAAGCATTGGAGAACAGATGGAGTAGTAATAGGACGGGGAAAGTAAGGACATTTGAAAGACGATAGTACTGTTAAATTACGAAATTACCACAGAAGTGCACTAAAAACTAACATTCCTAATGTGCAAGATATAAAGAGAGCCATACTAGCCACCTTGTATCATTGTATGTCTACTCATGAGTAGCCCAAGCACTACCGTTGCCCAGTTGGTGAGGAATATTGGTGGTTCTACAACAGGGCACTGGTAAAATCAGAACAACCAGGAAAGAACAAAGAAAATATGAAAACCAAAATTTCTCCAATTATTGCCCGCAAGATAATGCCTGTATACCAAAGGTTAACTGTCAGTGAGATACTAGGTGCTCAAGGTGGAACACATAATAATGTTGGAAAAATGCCTTAAGACTATGTACATTTGTGCCAAAAACTAAACTGGAAGATGCCATCTTGTAGAGAGTTCAACATGGGGTGTGAAGCGTGTATAAAAATAAAGGAAAGTGTGACTTGAACCAAAGTGAGTCCATCATCACTAAAGCCAAGTCAGAGACTAGTGACACGTACTCCAGTTGAAAGGCCACCAAAGGTAAGAAGAAAAAAGCTGCAATTCCAAAGGAGAGTGAGGAAGGAAGCAATGAAGTCATTTGTATTTTTAGTCTTACTTATGACTTTAATTTTAAAAATTTAGGAAAAAACATACTTTGTTTTTCAAAATGTTTAAATGCACTTGCAGAATGAATCATAAGCCAACTCATAACTTAATTTTTATAGACTAAAACAAACAATATAAACATAAGAATAAAACTAAACCACAAGGATCTTTACATAAAACATATTTTTTTTAACATACACACACATTTATAAAACACTTTAACTGCTAAAGAAGCTAACACTCTGCAATGTGCAATGAGTTCAGGTTCTTCTTCTTTAACTGATTACCCTCCCCTTCTGTAGGACTTACACTCCCTAGGACTTACAAGCCAGTCCTAGGGTCAGACACCTGTCGGGGAGCACAGGAACCTATGGACCGGACAGAGTGAAGACCTGGAAGCGAATGGTCAGCGCAGCACCAGGTATGAGAGTGAGGAAGAGGGTGATATGAAATGGAGTTGGAATGGATGATTTGAAAGGTGATGGAGCCATTAATGCAATGAGTGGTGGGGAAAACCACAAATCCCGGAGAAAACCCCCAGATGCCGCTTTGTCCACCACAAATACCACATGCGCGTCCCTGGAATCGAACCCGGGCCGCCTAGGTGGTAGGCGAATAGTCTAATCGCTTGGCCACGGCGCCACCATTGAGCTCAGGTACTGCCATAAAATCTTTATCTTTGATGCGCACAAGCTGTAAGTACTTTTCACTTTCTAACAAATGGAGTTACCTTTCTATTTTAATACCATTTTTAAAATCCTCAAATGACAGAATCATATTGTTTCCACATCATTCTATGAAAACTACCACTTCCTGAATTTGTCACTGCTGTCTTCTTTCACCAGGATGCTTCCGAATTGATGCCAAGATTGTACTTAAATATTTAGAATGGTTGTCAAAGATGGTTGGGTATGCAACTTCTGTGAATCCCAATTTCTTCCTCGGCAATGTTAGCACTGACCCATCCTCAGAAAAAATTGTCCTCTCGAACAACTAACATCTCGGGAAAGTGTTTGATGCAAACAACGCAATATGACAAAGGTTTGAAATCAGCTCTATTAATACATTCAATCAACAGTTCTCTCCTTTAAAATCAAAATAGAGTACCACAGAGGCGTGAAGGCAGCCATTGAGGAATGAGGCTTCTCTATAAGGGCTGAATACCCTTGTTTTCCTAATCAATTGAAATTATTTACTTAATAATATCTATTATTTTCAAAAGCACACGATAAAGCGCAAATTATTTATTTGAGAAAAACACCATATTTCTGCCATGGCACTTATCATAAATCTGGCGCCACAAGAATTAAAAAACACCAGATTTACAACGCTGCTCGTATCTTATACACCGTTGTGCAAGTTGCTTCATTTTGAGTGTATGCAATCAGTATTTGTGATCATTTTTTCATTGCCGTTTGTTGCTTACATTGAGAATTCACAATGGCAAATATGAGGGAAAAGCGCATCTGCATAAAAGTTTTGTTTAAAAAGCGGGAAACTGCTGCAGAAACACATGAACTGTTAAAACAATCATTTGGAAACAATTATGTACGTCGACTTAAACCTATGAGTGGTTTAAGCACTTTAAAAATGGTTGAATATCGGTTACTGCTAATCATTTTACCCAGCCAACAACTGGCATTACACTAAAAAGTCTCACCACATTTCAGGTTGTGAAAAAATTATTTACAAGCAGTTTGTCCTTCCTGGTACGACTCTGAATGCAGTGTTCTACTGTGGAGTCTTGAGGCGACTGATGGAGAACGCGAAAAAATACTAAGAAATGTGGTGCATGGGTAATTGGTTTTACTATCACAATGTAAAGCTGCTTACAACTTTGATTGTTAAAGAATTCCTGGGGAAAAACAAAATGAGAACTACTCATCATCCATCATGCTTGCCAGGTTTAGCCCTAGGCAACATCTGTAACTGGCCTTTGATCCCCAAGATGAAAATAGGTTGAAAGGTAGAAGATTTGAGACAGTTCAGGAAATTCAAGCAAAATTAGTGGCTGAATAAGCTCTCCGAAACGATCCTACGGATGACAGCACTTGAAAGAAGCACTGGGAATAGTGTATACATTCATAAGGGGAGTACTTTGGAGGGATGTTTGTGCACAAGGTCACGTATGGCATATATAATTGTGGTTGTCGAAGCATTTCGAGAACTTTTGAGAGCACCTTATACTACATACTTATGTGTGCATACATACACAATACAAATAATTAAAATTCTCCTACATATACATCATAGTATGAGGATAAATACTGTTGCATGACAGTCAACTTTCTTTCATTCTCTTTGTATATCGCAAAGATGATATTTGGTCATAGAATTCAGGAAAATGTTTGCCTTTAAAACCAGGAACAGTGAGGGAACACAGTTACTGACAGCCATAGCACTATATGAAATTTTTTGAGAAAAGTGAAGCTACAAAATGTCAACTGAGAGGCCAGAAAGAGAAGTTAGTCTAACCGTGTATTTACATAAACACAAAAGTACATTTGAACTAAGGGCATGTCATATTTCTGATTTAAGGTTTCAATTGCTCTATTTTTTTTGGGGGGGGTATAGATTTGGCTCATAGAGCTCTGACGAACCTGGTGGACTGTATATCACTCCTAAAGCTAAATTTTGGCTGGATTCTGCACATTTTGTGATATGATCCACAACACTTACAACACTTTACCTGAACCTCTGTTTTTCTCTTTTATCCAAAAATTTCTTTTCCTTCTAACAAAAAGCCCTACACCACCTGTTTCTCATCCTTTCCTTCTTTTTTCACCTCGCTTCTCCCAAAGTAGTCAAAACTCTCAACTTTACCACTAGACCCAGGGAGTGCGGACCCTAATACGGCGATTGCTATTGGCTATACGGATTGCATAGTGTGACGTATGTCTCCTCTCTCGCTGTATAGTTCCGTGCATCGGAGTCCCACAATTCCGAGTGCATTTAGCTATCATAGTGAAGAGTTGCACGTGTCAAGTAAATTATACTGCAATGCCTAAAACAACTAGCTCACGAAGTGCAATACTAAATGATTTAGTGGAACGATTCGGACGCGATATATTTCTTCGAGGAGGTGTTATATGTGCCGTGTGTAATCTCAAATTATTACGAACTAAGAAGTACTACCTTGAAAGACACTGTACTAGTAAAGCAAATAAGGAAAATGATGAATGTAATTCAAACAAGAGCGGGTTTAAATAGACGGTCACAATTGAATAACGATTTATATAACATTATACGCACAAACAGTCCATTTAGAGCGTTGAACAAACAAACTTTACATCATTCCTGGCATACACAGTACACACAATACACAAATTAGCACATTCCAGAAGCAACAATATGTAAAGAATATTTACCAATTTCGTACTAGAACACTTGCCAAAATTCGAGAAAGAGTTAATGATTAGAAAATATTGATTCCAGTTGATGAGCCTACAGAAGTGGTTGATATGTGGCCAGTGTGGTGGTCGATATTTTCCAAGAACTGTGCAGGAAAAACATTTGTGCTAACTGCAGAGCAATTGGTAAAGGTAAACCACTTAATTATTGTCCAAGTTTTTTATAAGGCTATGCGCCTTTTATGGCTGGAAAGGATTAAATACACTGGTGGAAAAAATGCAATACCAGTAAGGACTGTGTTTATCAACACATGGGCATAGTATGTGGATATTGAGAGGTTACAGAACTGATAATTGATGTGTCATGGCTGGGGGACAATAGATGGCACTGCACAGCAGTCTCTATGCCTTCCGTGTCCACGGTGCAGGCAGTCACTGAGGTACCCTAACAGTTGAATGGTGGTGTTAAACGACACTCTAGGGTATAGCGATGCCACGACAATGCGCACGAGCTCCTGTCTCACAGCTAAAGCCATTTGAACGGGGTCGAATTGTTGGCCTCCGCGAAGCTGGATGGACCCGTCGACAAATTGCTCCACATCTTGGGCGCAATGTATCGGTGGTGTGTCACTGTTTTCAGCAATGGTCTGTGGAACATTCTCACTCCCGTAGACCAGGTTCTGGGCGACCACGTTCTACAGACGCACATCTGGATCAACGCATTGTACGGGCATCAGTAAGTGCCCGAACAGCATCCAGGGAGGTGATACGGGCTCAGGTAGCACCTGGAGTGTCAGCACGGACTATTGGAAACCATCTTGCTGCAGCAGGACTCAAATCACGTGTGCCCCTAGCCAAGGTACCACTTACACCACAACACCGTCATGCACGTCTCCTCTGGTGTCGAGAAAGGGCTCATTGGACAATGGAATGGCACTCTGCTGTCTTCAGTGATGAGAGTAGGTTCTGCCTGTATGCAAGTGATGGTCGTGTACGCATACGGCGTAGAGCTGGTGAGCGAACTCGTCCAGAGTGCATTCGCCCACGACACGAAGGCCCAACTCCTGGCATCATTGTGTGGGTGTCATCACTTACAACTCGCACTCGCCTTTGATGCTTGTGCAGGGACGTGAAACCAGTGCCAGCTACATCCAGCAGGTAATTAATCCTGTGTTACTGCCATTTCTTCAACAGGAAGGTGATGTGCTGTTTCAATAGGATAACGCACGTCCCCATACAGCTGCAGCAACGCAACGTGCTCTGCATGGTCAGCACGGTCTACTGATCTCTCTCCCGTTGAACATGTATGGGACATGATGGGAAAGAAACTGACTGGGTCTCCACGGCCAGCCACAACCATTCCCGAACTGTGACAACAGGTGCAAGATGCTATCACAGAATGCCATTCGCCATCTGTACGAATACATGCCTGTATTGCTGCCCAAGGGGGTTACACCAAATATTGATGCAACTATTGGGAAACACCTCCTTGTGACATTTCTACATCATTTGTGCTGATTTTGTTATCATATAATACCATCATGACATATTACCGCTCACTTAACTCTGTATTAAATTTAAGCAATCCTTGATGGTGTGGCATTTTTTCCGCCAGTGTATGATAATGTACTTCTTTTCGTCACCGATACGGCTCCGTGTATTATTGAGGCAGCAGAACACCTTAAAGAGTGGTATGCCAACACGGTGCGTTTTACTTACCTGGCGCACGGACTACATAGTTACCGAAGCTATTCGTGATGTATATAGCGACGTGGACTGTTTTATACCGTTTGTGAAAAAGATGTTTCTCAAATACCATTCAAGAATACTACGATTTCGACTCCTTACACCTCAACCCGTAGTTCCAAGATGGGGCACCTCGCTGGAAGCTGCCGTATATTTCGCAGAACATAAGAATAAAGTCATACTAGTTATTCCTGCATTAAATGACACAGATCCAGTTGTCATTACAACAACAAAATCCCTAATTTAATAAACTACAATTCATAAAGACCAATTACGGATACTTGCCACAAGCCAAAACTCAACTGGAAACGCCAGGTCTACAAATGTCCGAGGGTATTAGATTAATCGAGAAAGTACGGAAACAATTAACAGGGTACCCCAAGGACCCTGTTCTGATAAGGCAAAACGCAAATAATGTAGTACTATTATATACAGTATAGAACAGTTTGGCGGAGAAACACAGGACAATAACTTAAATGACAACGTGAGTCTTTTCACGTACGCTCCATTAACCCCATGCAATGTCGAAGGAAGCTTTTCGCAGTATATACTTCAACACAGAAGTTTCACCTTTGACAAACCTACGAGGAAGATGTATATTAACAATTCATGATGCAACTTATTTTTTTTTCGGAAACTTGTAAAGAAATTCAGTAGTTTCGTACGAAAGTAGGATTATGCATGTAAAGCAATTCACAGTGTGATAAAATGACAAAAGTCCGTCCAATCTCTTTTTCTCACTTCATTTTCCTCTAACTGAATGCACAAATACACAGTTCTCTTTTACTGGCGTCAACACAGTCTTGTCATTCGTGACATTACAACTCACAACTGTTTCCTTCTCGTAATCTCGCCCCAGTCCTTCCTATTACTTTCTCTCTCAAACACGAACTCCGACGATACAATCGCTTAACACACGTTAAAACTTCACTTCGACGCGAAGTATCTTTCACAGCTGTTTCGCACTCACTAACACACTGGCCGGCTCAAAAACCTCCCGCTTCCATATAGCCATATTTTTCTCGAACGCCTACAAGCAAGCCGGGTGACGGAAATTCCTCGAATGCTCTGGAAAACCCTTTGTGTTGCCGCTTGATTGTTGTTAGTCACGTGTTCGCTCGCGTGAGTGGTGTGGGGAAGCTTGACCTTGAGCGCCTTGTTACGCGCCGCACCACTGAAGTGTGACAGCCCGGCGTCACAATATACTCAGGACTGTACGAATGACCCACACACCGTGAGCTACTTCCTTGCGAGGCCATTCACGCTCGCCAAGGAACGATACAGGCACTAGAGATCTGCACGGCCTTGAGCCAAGTACTCTGACAAAGACCCGGGCTGGGTTCGAGCTTAATTTGAAAAATGTCTGTCAGACTCCGGCCTGGCCCAGGCCTGAAAATTATGAAGTACAAAATAATTTATATATTTTGGTCACTGGTGTCGAAATTCTGAGAACAGTATAACTATCGCATTTCGTTACCAGGAGTTCTATATTATTCTGCTGATACGTTTCAAATATAATAATAATGATAATGATAATAATAATAATAGCTGCAAAATAATTTTCATACAATTGGGCCCACAGAACCTAAGAATGTTGACCCATGCACACAGAACTGGTGGTGAACACCTGTACTTCCACAGTTTATCACAATTTCCTTAACTGACCACGTTTCTGTCACTGCCACCACATCCCATTTCCCTAATTGCACAATTTCTCTTCCTTGATTTCTTCCACTACTACTGCCAGGGTTTTTATATCTTATACCGGCCCCTTTCTATCGTAAATTGGTGCAGCTTTGCCTCTGTCCTTGTCAGTCTTGCCTCTTTTATCATTGCTCTCATTTTTTCGATTTCCAGAATGCTGTCTTCCTGTGTTGACACTCTATTAGGGTCACTACAAAAGTTTTGAGATGTAAGAAAATGAAAGTTGGCCAACTCAAATTGGATGCAGGATGGGAGCAGGGTTACCAGGTCTACTGATTTTGAAGATCTACTGATGTACTTCTAAAAGCTGAATGCAATTAAAAATCTCCTGCTTTTTATGTATTTTCTATTTTTGAACACTATTTTACTTATATATTTCGCTCTTCCAAAAAAGATTTTCAGGCAAGGCTTTTCCCTTGTGTTCAAAACAAAAGATTAATATAATCACCTGTGTATGTAAACAGTATACCACATCTGTTGTTTCTGCATTGCGAACTATCCTTGACTGCTACATTAAACCTGAACATTTGAATTCCACTGAAATAGATAAAGTTGAATACAGAATCCAAAAATATTTCTTCCTGTGGAAAACATGTATTTTGGTGCCTAAGTTCAAATATCTCTGACAAAATCATCTCTGTCCAACAATATGTAAAAGTTTTCAAATTATGCTGTGTTGATTTTTATGTTGTCAGTTCACGACAAACTAAGCCATTTTTCAGTAAGTGATCTACTTCTCACAATGTTGGAAGTGTTAGAACCAACTAAAATCCAAACAGTTCAGTCAATTGCACCACTTGCTTCTCGGTTTCCTAACTTGGTGAAAGCAGAAGAAATCCAACGGATACAGAATGGAGGCTATTGTGCAATACTGAGGTTGCATGTGGCAATAACTCTTCAGCACAAGAATTTTGGAGCAAATATCATCATATCACTGTTGTTATTGTTATTATTATTATCATTATGATTATTGTTTTTATTATTATTAGTACTACTACTGTCATAAATATGTATACATTAAGCAAAATTGCCGGTTAAAAAATCTGTTTTCTTCTGCTTTTTTAAAATCAAATCTGCTTTTCTTCGGCAGACATGGATGGGAGAGCCCCATGCTTTGTGATTCAACTGGTATGAGGTAGTAACACTCGCATTCCAGGAATTCCAGCAGTGCAACAATGAACAACCTACGGTGACTTAAATTTTTTACTGTAGATTTTTTTCGTCTCTAAATGTTATGAAATAGATAACATTCTGAGATTTGTGAAAATGAAATAAACTATCACTTCTAGTCAAAATAGCCACACAGTTATCTTTAACAGTAAAAATTGCACATCACATTCAAATAACCTATTCTTTTTCTATGCATAAGAAATCTGCTAATAGGGTAAAGAAACTAAAAATTTGGTCCAAAATTGCTATTTTAAATGCATATACATACCTTCAATGCTTACAATGCTCACTCTTCAACAGATACAATAGCTAAAATATGATTTGAAGCTTTCCTGGCGACGAACATATTCAAGATGCTCTCGGGCTTCAAGCCAGGTGTAGTGATGAAGAGACATCGACGTTTCGGGAGTGTACATCTCTCCCATCTTCAGGATGAATGAATAGCAAGAGTGAAGGGACCAGTATATGTACTGTCTGCTAGTACGTACCAACTAGAAAATACCCAGTCTAATATGGAGGTACATAGAATAGATACAATAGCTATTTGTACGCACTACACATTGTTGGACATGTCCCTCCTACCAGCACTGCTGAATGTGGTACACACATCTCACACGCTCTTATGTACAGAACCTCTGCCAGTACACGCACAACACTTGGCAACAGTGCTCCGCTTGAGCATTGGCCAACATTTACATGACTAACTTTTGCGAGTGGTATAGCACTGTTGCTTGTTTAGTCCATGCACTTATGATATATATATTCTTATGATTAAAGTCTAAATTTTGTAAAATAACTTCAAATAACTGCTGAGATAGTATTTGTATGTGCACCCCTATAGTGAACAATTTAAATGTGAATTTGAGTTCTGTTTAATGTATGTTTGACTCTGTCTAGAATCATTCTTTTATTGTCAGGAAGATTATCAATTAGTGATAGTAAAAATTGTAAAGAGTATGTTTTAATTGTATTTATGTAATTGAGAGTTGTTTTATGTATGTATTTGGTCAAAAATGTTAAGACACATTATGTTTCTTTTAGCGAGTTTGAGACTGATAATTCTTAAAATATGACACAGAATGACACTACAAGTAAGCACAACAAAGCGTAATATTGAATGCAGTACCCTAGCAACGCAGGGATGTTGAATTCTCTCTTGGTCTGACAACTTCAGCGAATGTAGATGCGGAATGTATATGCTGCTATACTAAAAGGATTATTAAGTGTTTTAAATGCTTCCGAGCCACGGTTTTGTTGTGAAGAAGTAATTCCTTCAGTGATTCTTCGAAAAGTTAAATATATTATCTAAACTAAGACAATACTATTGAAAGAGGCGAGAAAAAGAAGATAGTTTGTGTATTGTGTGAAAACTCGCTAAATCTTACGGCGTGCAATCTCGAACTCGCCGAAAAGTTTATCTCACTAAAAATCAGCAATTGTGACTTTCCATATAAGTGTATAAAGTATAATGACTGAATTAAAGCATGATTCAGACTTGAATTTGCCTTATTTCTGTACCACACCCGAGATAAGAAAAGAGTACTCATTGCTCCTGCAGACTGATGCTAACTCGTCCTATCGACGCAAAAACCAGCATCTTTTACAAAAGCCTGTCGCACCACTGAACATGTTATCAGCTATGGCTGGACGCATGTAATAAACAATAAATCAAGTGCTGAAAACGTAAGGGTTAGTTTAAGTAGAATAATTAAAAGTGAGAAAATATGAACTCCTCCAAAGTCTATAGGATGTTTATAGACAAGTTTAACTGCAAATGTAGTGAAAAGCACTGATTACATACTTCATGTTTATGTTCAAAAAAGAGGCTGAGTGCAACCACACAGGATTAGATTAAATTATTTTAACGAACCTGTCAATTACAAGGTTCATATCAGCATTGCTGGTGTGTCAGAATTTCTTCCAGCAGGAGTTCTTTTACATCTCAGTAAACCTAGTGACATAGGGCTATTCCTTTGGGTTGGGTTTGAACCTACGAGTTTGGGATCAGTTGACCAGCGTCCAACCAAATGAGTCACCCAGACTGTCTGATGCACTGCTTTAATATTAGTTACAGAGTAATTCATATTTGTGTCTTTTATAAGGGAACTTCAGAGGTAAAATGAAATTTAGAGCAGAGTTAATTAGACACAGAATATGAATGGTTTACTTCCACAATCCCATGATGCATAAATTTCACATAAATTTTATATATTATGATCAAAGCTACAGACACAAGGAACCACATTTACAGAACACACAAAGAACAAAGTAGCATCAGCTGTGAAAGCCATGTATGATATGAAACACCTGAAAAAAATACCTCTAAACACAGTGATGAAATTGTTCAAAGAAAAACTAGCGCCGATAAGAACCTACGGACTGAAACTGAGTGCCTGACGAAAAGAAATTTAGAGAACATAGAGAAAGTGAAGGCAACACTCATGAAGAAGATTCTGTATATTGAGGTACTCACCGTCCAGATTGACATATGAAATGTGCAGAGACAATGTGGGTAGAAGAACTCCGACTACAAATACTGTTAGTGGCAACAGAGGCGTACGAGCAAACAGTGAAGGAACACTGAAGGAAAGAAGCTGAAATATGGGAAGATTTCTACATCACGGACGCAATGACCAAGGAAGACTGTAAGGGCCCAAACTAGGAACTATGGCATCTTGTAAGAAGGTTTGAAGCACATGGTTTCCATCACTTGATACGTAAGAAAAAAGACACCATGAGCCAGGCGAAGAATGTATGTGCGCGTTATGTGGCAAACAAGGAACAAGATACCACATGGAAGTGTGTGAAAAGAGAACAATATCTTTAAGAAAATTTTGCTGTGGGGACAAATAGACAAAGCAAAAGTGAAGTGAAACACGAAAGATGATAGAACATATATAGATGAACAGGACAAGCTGCACGCAATATGTATTGTTTAAATGTACCTGTATCAATGCACATTTTGTGCTTCCTAATATTAAATTATGACCAATTTCACACTCATCTTCAGCTATACCCATCATAAACCATACTTGCAGATAGTAAATTAATTTTTGTAACGACAATGCTTATAGATTTTCATTTTGTTTCCCATTCACAGTTCACATTCTTTTATTGGAACCCTGTTTGTTGCTTATTAAATGTTTACATTAAATATACCATCTTTTTTTTTTTTGGGGGGGGGGGTGTGTGTGTGTTAATGTCCTCCAACGTAATGTCAATTCGGACGATGAGTGACAAATGGGTGAAATGATGCTCAAATGAGCCCGAGGTCCATAGAGCTTTAAGTTACCCAACATTCATCTTCTCTGGATAAGGGAAAGCCTCGGAAAAAAATCTTATCCGGATAACTTACCCTAAGCGAGATTCAAACTTGCAACCTCCTGAACGTGAGGCAGACACGCTAACCATCATGCTACAGAGGCAGGCAAATACACCATCATTGCCACTGTTGTGATCACTTTTGCAAAATGTTAACAGGATATCTTCTAGGATGCTTTGTTATAGGGTGCCAGCAGGGGCAGTGGTTATGGTAATGATTAAAGCAATAGAGCCATCTATTAAAAAAAATGTTTATTTGCTTACGGACAACAAATTTATGCTTTCAATGTCAGATCTGAATATATAAATATACATAAAACAAAGTTTGAGGCAAATTGAATAAATACTGTTGATTATATCCAAAGGAAATATTTACATTAATGCACAATGTGTAGTCCATAACAGGAATATATGAATGCTGACAATTGTTTAGTTGTTTTGATTGCATATGAATCACATTTAATATCACTTTAGCACAATGTTTAACATCAAATGCATATATCATCCTGAATGATGCCATTTCACATGAATAGTATAGACATAATAATAGACAATACGCCTGCTTCTTTATGCCCCTATGTGAGGGTTAATTAACTATCACAAACCATATTTGACTCTGAGAGATGATTTTAAACCACTTATTTTGTGCTGATGCGATGACAACAATGCTTTTTCCACTAGTCAGTTTGTTAATAAAATACCTGCAGGTCTTCCCTAAATGGGGAAAACATTCATATTTGTGCACATATGAAACACCGGCCTGTTCATCCTTCCATTCATTCCGTCATCAATTCATCACATTCATTCTCCAACACTCATGCTTGCTTGCTCTTTCTCACTCTCTCTTTTTTTCTCAAATTCCGAGACAGCTAAAATGCTAGCTGAGCTGGGGAAGGGTGGGGGAATTTACACAGTACAGAAAGCTATTCCTGAGAATTATAAGCGGATTTGCAGCCTTCAGTTAAAAGTTGCATTTTACTGGTATTCACTAACATTTGATGCAGACAAGCGTCACATCATAACTGCAGTACTAATGCACGCAGCTCGTTCATCATCAATATCTGCATCATTACTCATCTCACAGTTTTCTACCCCTTGCAGTGGACTAGTAACTTTGGATTTTGAGTCTATTTCCTCTTCAGAAGGTAGTCTTTTAGGCAAACTGCAATAGGAGTTACGTTGGGGTACACGTTTGCTGCTTGGAGAATGCTCTGGATCAGACCATCGTTTTGTGCAGTTAGGGCAGTTGCCACACATTCCCATGTTACATCGATCATGGTTCGTGTGACGAGGATGAAAACTGCTTCGCAAAATAGGTGTGGCAACACTGTCCAGTCCATTAGAAACCTCCCTCAATATTATGTGGTTGGTTGCTTCTATACTTTGATTACTTCCTCCTAATTAGAAAAAAGAAAAAAGCAGAAATCAAGAGCATTAGTACACTTAATATTTACAGGTTTTTAGTTTTGTTTCTATTCAGTTCAAGAAATGACATGCTAAAACACACATTTAAGCGAGACACTACAGGCCGGTTGTATGAATTCAGTATACATATTGGAATAGCTATACTTGGAATACACTACTATGGTAGCCGTAAAATTTAATGGTAGCTGATAGCAGACTATTACTATTATTTTTCCTATTGTGCACATTGATTTTGTGGGTACAAATGATATCTATACCACCGGCTTTACAGCGTCATTTCAATGTGTTTAACTATACAATGCCACAAGGTATGGCAAGCCTAGGATTGGATTTTTTATAGAGCCATCCACCATTAAATTTTGTGGCAACTTTAGAGCATCAATGAGGCAATGACTTCTACTCCTTGGATACCTATTTGACTACTCACATTTAAAACTAATACAAGCTACACTGTGAATCATTCACAGCCAGCTTATGTGCATACTTATTTGAACTGTTTCCTGTCTTGTGTAATATTTGTGAGTGCTCCCAAGTGTGTTTGGTTGCAAAATTATAATTTTGTATATACTTTACACAAAGTACAAGCACATGATGGAAAGTACATACACAGACATTGACTTCTTCTGATAGGAGTGAGTATGGGAATGACTAAGCTCCCGTTTAGTGCACAACTGTGTTTCATGCTAATGATTTGAAGCTTTTCCAGCATTGGTTATTGATGATAGTTTCTCGGGCTAGTAGCCAGGTCAAATTTGGGTAACTGTCCAAGCTTTCAGCAACCAACTCTGCCACCATCCTCAGGGGAACTGAAGCTAGACTACTGATGTCACAATATTTATACCTAGCCAGCTGTGGATATGATCCACTTACTTTCTTCCCATTGGTTGAGCTCTGGCTGATGGAGACAAGTGTGAAACCAATCAGGTGACCGCTGATGCTTCTTTGCGCTAACAATTGAAAGCGCAATTTAGGACAGAACTATTAGTAGGGATTTGTGGCACTCTCGGTCTCCTGACCTAACCCCCTGCGATTTCTATCTCTGGGGTAACATAAAACAAAGTGTACAAGACAAACCCACACACCCTGGAAGAATTAAAATATCTGCCAGGAAATTGCTAGCATTTCTCAACGTGAACTATGGCAAGTGATGGATAGTTTCCTAAGAGGTGCCAAAATGTATGGACAACAGAGGCCAGTTTCAGCATCTCTTTTCATAAATTTGGTAAGTAAAGCCTTTAAAAAATAGTTTTAAAAATGTTGTGTGGTTTTATCTGTATCTTTCTATGATAATGGCAGACAGTGAGTGCCGAGGATGTGGACAGGCAAAATACTGTGCAGCTGGTTTGTAACTTTTTTGTTCTCCCATTATAACTGTGCACTACATTAGTGCTCTATGATGTTACTCTCGATTTTGTTCTCTAAGCAGATGATCAAAATTGTCCTTTAGTGTACTCCAGCATTCCACTTGGCATTCTGTCCAGCTTTTAAGGTTGGTATGCAGAAGGTTAAAACGATGGCTAAAGTAGATATAACTATGGTAGCAGCAAAATTTAAAGGTGACTGAAAGTTGAATATTGCTGTTCTTATTCCTGTTGTACAAATAAATTTTGTGGATGTAAATGATATTTATATCACTGGCTGTGCAGCGTGATTTCACAGCATGTTTAGCTACTTAATACTGCAAGGCATGGCAAGCCTATGTTTGGATTTTGTGTTGAGCCATCTGCCATTAAATTTTGCAACAGCTATAGTTCACAGGTCGGCAACCTTTCTATGAGCCAGTTTATCAGTAGGTATTGTTGAGGTGGCCTTATAACTAATGTTTATGCTGCCTACTGCACTCATTAGGAACTTGGTTGAAATCAACCAATCATGTGCATAACAATTTTAAAATTTCAACCAATGACAGCCTTCATTTGAGAAAAATTTATCACATTTCATTATCACCTCCTTTGAATTTTAGATATCACCTCCTCTGTTGTCTTATGTTATGATCAGGTTAGAGAAACAACTGACGTAAGTTGACACAACAGAGCCATTATTCAAATGTCAAAAATGGGTGACTAGCTTCGGTAAACCATTTTATGCTGAAATACATAACATAATTTGAAGAGAGACACCTCAGAACACAGAATACAACAGGGAATATGTTTGGAATCAGTTTAATAAATTTTGCATTGAACGGAAGTATAAATTTAACAGCAGATACTCCAACTTCTGACATTGCCAAAATCTCAAAAAACTGAAGCATCAATATGATAATCATGTAGGCCGCACCAATGGACGCTAATGTATGTGTTCATGCTACATATTTCTTTTAAGAGGTTAGTAATAACAATACACCATTTAAATAACATTTCATAGCCTATATCATCCTTTAATTCATGAAATAGTCTTAATAAATGAAACTCATGATAGTCAAATTCTCTGGATAAATTTGAGAATCACTCATGGCTTTACTTATGAGTACCTGGGTGACCGAGCTTCGCTTGGCTTTTCTTTTCCTTTTTTTTTTTTTTTTTGGGGGGGGGGGGAGAAGATACTTATTTAGATAAACTTGAAAAGCAAAATGTTAACTAAATATAAATTTTCATCCTAATTGTTGGATGCCGTTTCCGTGACGAGACCTTTAATATCCTGGCTTGTTTATTGAAATTGCTCCATTAATATAGACATTATGTCCAAAATAAGGTTTCAACTAATTGTGACTGTTACGCATAGACTAAGATAGCTAAGTCAGCTTTCTTTAGGTTTTCTGAAAGCTCTTGACAAGACCTTTAATATCCTGGCTTGTTTGTTGAAAATGGCCCATTAACAGAGAAATTATGGCCAAAATAAAGTTTAGAGTAATTGTGACTGTTACACATGAAATTGTGTTTTTTTCAGGAATGACAGCTATATAGATAAACTTAATAAGCAAAACCCTGTCTGAATACAAAATTTGATCGAAATCTTTAATTGTTTCCAAGTTGCGCTGAATATATTTATATATATATATATATATATATATATACACACACACACAAGAATTGCTCATTTAAATATATAAGATAAAGGCTTCATACCTGTTAAATTGAGAACTAGAGCACTGATCCCATTATCTAAAAGTAGATTGTCACTGCTCCGCTTGCCTGCAGAGTCTCCTGTTCCGCTATCCTTACTGCCACTGGAATGTTCAGAATTAGTATCCAAATAGAGATGGGGTGCTGACTCCTTATCTTCTGACACTGTAGTAGCTGGAATTATGGTGCCAGGATAGCTTCCATTCTCACCTCGAGCTCGCACTTCTGCCATACCCATACGTTTGCGAGTTTGGTAAATGATGACTACCCAAACAACTGAAGTGCCTACAGCACAACAGACTACAGTGATGATGATAATTCCTGTCATGTCACTCTCATTCGAACTGGGACTGGAAGCTGTGAAAAAGTAACTACATGTAAAACACCACCATTTTTAACAAATACACATCAACACACTACAGTTTGTTCACCAGCTTGTGTTCCTTGGCAGGAATGCAGCGAGCCAGTATGTGAGTAAACATTCCAGATAAACAGATCTCAAGCGACGCTGTGCTTCTAATTGCCTTTATGATAATGTTGCCAACTTTGGAATGTGCATTCACACTAGATTAAAGCAAAGAACTTGCTCAAAATAGCACAATTTAAAAGTTATTTTGAGTTCATGCAGTACATTTAGCTTATAAAACGTAAACAATGTTTTTAACTACTCCATCTTTCTCCCACTGATCAGCTTCTGCCTTTTCTATACTTTTCAAAAACATTGACAGTCTGTTTCGGTCTTAAGTGATATATCCTCGATATGTCCTCGAGCGTTATATCATGCAATTCCTGTAAGAATAAGTCACCTGTTACATTTAAGTATTCAATTTACCTTCGCCTAAACTAGTTCTATGGGATCGAGATCACAAATGGGGCCAAGTAAACGATAGTGTAGTGCAATAAAACCAAAAATGTGTCAGCTTTAGGAGCTTCTTTAGGTTTCTTTGATTCAGTCACCCTAGAAAGACCTGTTTTACACATAGAACTGAACACTCTGGACTCCTTTGTTCTGCAACCACAATATCATAGCAGATTTCACAGCACTCCTAGGCAGGGGTTAATCTACTTCTACACTACTTTTTCATTACTTCCTGACATAAAACTAGCGATTTGTACGATTTTACAACTGAAATTAACAGAAATTGGCAGTGAGTAAACATAGTGCAAATAATATTGGAGGTAAGTTGGCAACGTGACCAGCAGAGCAATGTTTGCGCAGAAGTTTACAATACTCGGGTTACACAGTGGGATTTCTCTCTCCTGCCCTTCATTCCCCTTAGACCATGAGCTGGTGAACAGACAGTAGTTTAAGAATATAGTAATCCCAAATTTTAACTACCAGACAGTTAAAATCCATAATACATACATGGTAGTCTTGGATTTCAAAGAAATACGAGGGTGGATCAGAAGGTAACAATGATTTCTTTTTTTAAAAAACGTTTAATAGATAAAAATATAAAACAAATGCACAAATGAACTGACTTCTTTTAGCTACTTTTCTATTTAGTCGCCGACTTTCTTAATACATTTCTTTCATTGTGATACCAATTTAATTACACTGTTCATAGAAGTTGGTTAGGTTGGAGTATAGCCATCTGCAGGCTGCTGATTTCACTTCTGCATCTGTAGCAAAGCATTGATCAATCAGAAATTTCTTCATGATATAAGCCCCATGGTGAAAGGTCTGGACTGTATGGTGTGTGTGCCTGTAATTACCTTTCAAAATTGCCACCTCAATGGGTGCGACATTCTGTGGGATTGCAGCTGTTACCTGCCGTCCAGATCATGGTGAATCACTAAGGTTATCACTGCCATCTATGAAGAATATACACCACCTGGAAACATTGCTATGATCCATATGTCATCCCATACGTGCCATCCATGACCCTGTGATTTTCACCCAGGTTATGGCCTTTAGCCCACAAAAGTTGCACTATACTTCGCTGTATTTTAAACACTTCATGAGTTCCTTTAGCCTAGTTTCCAGATTTCTTTTTGTCTTATCTATATACTTTATTACAATCGGAACAACAGATTTTCTAGATTTCAGCCATTTTATTTTGTGGTATGGGGTCTTTTAACTTATTGCAAAGTAATGTAATTAATGTTCTTCCACACAATAGCCGTGTGTAAAGCAGGATCGGAAAGGGTAGAGTGAGACTGAAAAATTCAATGCCATGACAAGGATCTGAACCACAGATATAGCGGTTACAGTCCGGCTGCTTTAACCACTAAGCTATCATAGCAATCGAGTTCGCCTTGTGTGGCTTACCAGAAAAATGCGAGTGAGTTGGAGAATTTGATGTCATGTTGGCTATGATAGCTTAGTGGTTAGAGCAGCCGGACTGTAACCGGTAGATCCATGGTTCAGATCCCGGTCATGACATTGAATTTTTCAGTCTCACTCTACCCTTTCCAATTATTGCAAAGTAATTTTTCTCTGCTGAATTTGTTCTGTGAGGCTAAGGTGATGTGTTTCATGAAAATCTTCTTAAATTTGTAATATGTTCTTGAATGATACATAAATTTCTTAAACTTCAACTGTTTTTCTTCTTCTTTTTTTTTTTTTTACTTTGTTGTTTAATGATGCTGTCAATTCCAGGATCACATCAGCATTGCCGGTGTGCTGGAATTTTGTCCTGCAGGAGTTCTTTTACATGCCAGTAAATCTACTGACATAGAGCTGTTGTTTTTAAGCACACTTAAAAACCATCAGTCTGGGCCAGATTTGAGCCTGTGACCTTGGGATCATTAGGCTGGCATCTAACCAAATGAGCCATCCAGACCAACATTTTTCTTCTTTGATGAGGTCTGTGGTGTCTGATGAATTTTGCAATTATCTTGTCTATTGTTAGTTTGGAACCTGTTGTTCTCATCTGTGTTTACTATATGTTGATACTCCAGTTATATTCTTGTTTATTCAGGGGTGTGTATTCCAGTCTGTGTGTTGAAATGTTTAGTACTGTATGTTTGTGTGGTATTGGACTATGACTATTGTTCTTTATATAATTTCCTAATTAATTAATTATTTTGTTGTTTAACGACGCTGTCAATTGCCAGGATCACATCAGCGTCGCCGGTGTGCCGGAATTTCGTCCCGCAGGAGTTCTTTTACATGCCAGTAAATCTACTGACATGGAGCTGTCATTTTTAAGCACACTTAAAAACCATCGGCCTAGGCCGGGTTTCAACCCGCGACCTTGGGATCAGTAAGCCAGCGTCTAACCAACTGAGCCACCCAGACCAACATATAATTTCCTGAGTGTGGATTTCCTGTATATACCAAATGTTATGTATTTTTGTGCTCAGATCATTGTCAGGTGTAAGAAGGGTGAGCTCAAGCGATGTCAGTATTACTAATTTAGATTCAACATTATAAAAAAACGAAAACCATCACTGTTTCTAGCTTCTTTTCATATATTAATATGTATTGCTTATGTTGCCCTACAGTTATTGACCATTAATAAATTTTAAGAATAGCTAAGATGTGGCAGATTTAATTATCCATGATACACCTGAATGAATTATTTCCATGATTCAAATTTGAATGTGCTTTATCTTTGATCAGACTAAATGTTCTTATGCACAGCCTCTCATGCATAGTTTAGCTTAGGTCACGTGAATACGGTTCAGAAAGCTTGAAACAGAACCACCCTTCCCCTCGTTACTTGCAGTAGCTAAGTGAAAACCAACCCACAGACTGGTGAAACCTGTTTTCTAAGGCTGGCCTGGTTTGAACTTTGACTTGTAGATGTGGACACATGCATAGCAGCAGGAGTCACATTAGTAAGCAAAACATTTGCCTCTTCAGTCATACTTTGTTGCCAAACTGCAGGTAATGTATTCAATTATGTTTAATAATGTCCTTTACCTTTCATGATAGATGATTTGTTATAGGACTTTTTTATTCATATTTGAATCTACCATCATGCAAAATCTGTGCACTCATATAGTTAACACCTTGTATAAACCTGAACAGAAGACTGCATCACGAATGAAAGAAAGGGGCTACAATTACAAAAGTGTGTGGCAAAGAAATGCTTAGGAGTGGAATACAAAGCAGTTGAAACTGACTGAAATATGTAACTCCAAGAAAATAACATGTGAAAGGACAAGAGACTCATGTGTAAAGTACCAAGATTCCTAGTTTAGTGTTTTGATGCATGCTTTAGTGCAAGGACAGAGACTCAAATACATCTACTCTACACACATACTGTTGCAACTTTGTGTAACTTCCATCTTGAACAGGTTTCACTCTATTGTAAAAGTTTGCTTTTGAAATATTTTCATCTAAATATACAATGGCAGATTAACAAACAAAATGCTATGTGTAATTAATATGATCATTGAAATTCAAGTAGTTCAACTGTCAACTACAGAACATGTTTCGTTTAGACATTTATTAAGGCTGGCTTGTATATTTTAAAATGTTGAAGAGTTCATAAAGGGAACAAGAAGCTTGATGAAGCTTCAAATTAGTCATTTCTTAATTCCATTACTCATCACAGCTTAATGTGTGTGGCTGTGTTTGCTGAAAGTCACCACATGACTAGAAACCGCTAACCTTTAAGTCAGAATCACCTTAATACACGCCTTTCCAACTGAGGTCCTGCCAGAGCCTGGCCAGCACCGGCAGAAGCACTGGTGCTGAGCTGGGCACTGGAGAGGTGGGGGAAGATGAAGTTGCAGAGGCAGCACCAAGAAGGTATTGTGATAGCAGTAATCATAGTACAGCCAGCTCCAAATGTTTTCCGATGGATGAAAGGGTGTAGGGGAAGGAGACAAATTTTTCTTATGAATTAGTTGCGCCTGGTACGCCTGGCCCAGGAGCAGCTTTATCAGTTATTTACTTTTGTTTGTGTTCTTCTGACGTGTAGTCGTGGAGAGCAAAACAAGAAGCTAAATATTCAATTTTAATCTATCCAAACGAAAGAAAACGGCACTCTTTTCTGCACATGGTAGCGTTAATGGTGTTTAAGAAACACATTCAAAGATAATGCATATAATGTATTTTGCATTAATAATAATAATAATAATAATAATAATAACAATAATAATAATAATAATAATAATAATAATAATAATAATAATAATAATAATAATAATAATATACATGGACTATTATGCAGATATTAATTTTTGATGTAAAATTGTAAAATATTTCACACAGATCAATGTTAAGCACAAAATATAAAGCTTCCTTATGATGGTACATTCAGTTCTAACAGTTACTTCCATTAGATTTTGAAATACAAGAATATACATATCGTCCTCAAGCCTTTCTGTAATGAATAAAATAAAAATAACAATAATAACCATAATAAACATGTGACAAGCATAACGTAATGATCTATTTCCCATAAAAGTGTAGATATGGCACCAGGAGAAATTATTTTATACCCTTTAGTCCACTTGAAAAACATTTATTAAAATGATTTAAACGTTTTTACATTTAATTTCATTATGGAGTGATACTGAATATTTAGTTTCCATCCTCGCTTATGTTGCTGCGAGTTCGTTCTGGATTTATAACAATAATGTTGTGTTCTTTACACTGAGATTACTTTCCTACGACCAAGTGTGAGGGGAGTGTTGGAATATTTTCTTTGGGCTTACAAACGCATTATATCTTTCACCCTTGTAGTCAGGTATGAGCTGGCAAGTCAACCTTTGAGACCACCTGACAGAAGTAATAGATAAGCCATCCCTTGCCTTCCAGACGCGGCTGGGAACATGTGGCTCAGAAAACATTTAGAGCTGGCTGTACCTGTGGTTTGGTGAATGTTGTGTTGACTGCTGAATGGGACAGGTCATCAAGTCAGCGTGCACTTACCAAAACAATTATTAATGACAATTTTGTGAACACACACACACCATTTATTCTCCACATATATTTTGGTTACCGTTGTGTAATTTACCATTTAGGGCAAATTCTGACATTTTGCCGCAACTAATTCACCAATATTTGGTACAGATTTGGCAGTAGAAAGTTGCAGTACCGCCCCTAAGGCAGCAGAGACATCCTGCTTTTACTTTTATTTAAATTCGTAATTGAAAACATCTGTTTGCATGCGTAAGTTGTACTGAACATTGACACAAATATTAGTGCTAGCATTTGTCTATGCTTAGAATGCAATCACTATACAATAAATTACATCCCTTAAACAGACATATTTTATATGAATATCACAAGTTTTGCTATATCCTGTGATTATTTATTACTAGACCTCGGATTTCAGGTAAAAACCTACTTTTTTTCCTCATGATATATAGAATATAAAAGTTGTGTATATAATAATTATGGACATATATGTTCAAAAATGGTGGTCCTATACAACCTAAAAATACCTAATTTCACGTTAGAACCTATTTTTACCTAATTTTACATTTTTCAGTTTCTTCACTTGGTAATATGGAAAGTCTGTGTAAGTCTGTATGCCAGTCGTGCCTTGATAACAATGACAGTGAACAATGCATAATATGCAGGACATTAAGAACATTGTTTTGAAGCTGGGGGAGGATGCAGTGAGCAGCTAAAGAGCTTCTGCAGGACCCAACAATTGTCCATGATACTGCATTCATCAAATCACATTACGTATTTCTAGTCCTCACTATTAATGTTCTAGAGCCTTCAGGCAAACCGGTCTACACGCAACTGGGATTGATAGAAGAGGTGACAGAAAAGATCAACTTGGTTCCTGGTTATGCTGGTGAAAAAGTTCCTGAAAGACTCAAATCAGTGGTTCAAACAAACCCAGACTGACAGTTCTCCACACAGTGGCTGACATCTTGTCTGGCAAAACACCTTAACATGAATGTGCTGTTCCCTTGCATCTAATACCAACAATTAAATATACTCTGGTGACATCAGTTGATGTAGAACGCTTATTTTCAGCTTATAAGATGGCGTTATCTGACAAGCGATGCAGCTTCTCAATGGAGTACCTAGAAAAGGTGTTGGTTGTTTACTGCGACTCCAATTATGGACATATACAATAAAGACAGTCAAATGTTTCAGCTAATTTGTAATGGGAAATAAAAAATAGCATTTTTTGTTCACCTATTTTTGCCATTTTAGAACCTATTTTGATTTGTGATAAACCTATTTTAGGTACCTAATTTAAGATTTTTAGGAACTAAAAGTCTGAGGTCTATTTGTTACCAATAGTATAGTAATTGGTTTAGCGTTGGTGAATCAATGTTACCAACTTTCTATTTTGTGTTTAGGTTATGGTTTATGATTTATGAATTATTTTGTAATTAATTTTGTGATATTCTAGTTACTTATATTGTATTGATTTTTTTCTACTTAATTATGTAATCTGATATTGTGAAGTTTAAGTGAACACTGTAATTGGGATTTTTTTTGTGTAGTGTTTAACGCCCGCTTTTACTACTACGGCACCACAGGCGGTGACACTGATGATACATGGAATGAAAATGGAGCACCGGTGGAATGAGATGGCGGGGGAAACCGGAGAACCTGGAGAAAATCCGCCCAGACTGTAATTGGGGAAACCTGTAATGCTCACATCACAGATAAATAAAGTGCATGAATTTTGGGAAATTTCTATTGGTAAACACCTTTGTAAAATTTAATAAAATCACCACAGTAGTGGTAGTACCTGTCTTTTAGGATTGTGTTGCACTGTAGTTTTATCAGCTGTTTGCAAATTTGATGGGGCTTTTTCAGAACTAAAAATGGAGGCATAAAAATTTCAAGTTTAGGTGCCATGTCATTAATTTCAATGACAAGTTAAGCATTAGGCTTTCTGTTCTGTATTGACAAAACATAGATGTTACCACGAAAAATTAAACAACATTTTGTAATGAAGGACAAGCTATAATAACAGCTCTGCTGTATCTTATGTAACCCCACCTCTGTTGTGAGAAGAGAGAAAGAGAGAGAGAGACAGTTTGTCACTCTTACTGTCTGTCGTACACACACAATCGCAGTGGCTGCTACATGGGGAAGGCACCGGCATGCTCCAGCGCTAGGTGCTCAAGTTGGAAAGGCCTGCCTTAATATATAGTCTGCAGATATGGAAATCAAACATGATTACAACACTTCTGAAGATATTAACTATCTCAAGGTCCATTAACCAGCAGTATGTTGGCTAAATAGCAAGCAAGTAAAGGTTATTAGTCAATCACAAACATTTGACAATTGAATATCCAAAATTGATTTTCCATATTGCTTTTGATGTATCATTTTTGTCCCCAGTTTATGAATAGAAAGTCCTTCAAGTTAACATTCAATTACCACTGTTGCTCTGTTTATTGTGAATTAGGCTTTATTCAAGCATTATGTGAAATCTGTATCTACTAATTGGATTCTATTTGTGGAAATTAATAGTTTTTGTTCAAATACTGTCAACAAACCAAAATTATTTACACTCTACTGAATACATCTTTCAAGTAATGAAAAATAAATACGCACAGTCACAGTATTTTCCCTAAATAAAAATTGGTTTCTTCACAAGAATTAGACCAGCTCATGGTAAATTCATACAGCTCGAATCTGATGTTTTCAGAAGGCGAGGGCTTGAGGCACTAATTTGTATAACAAAGGGATTAAAAATTATTCAATTAACATGATGCAATGTCATTAGTACAACTACCGTATGTTCACCAGCTCATGGTCTTAGGGGATTAAAGGGGAGAGGAGAGGCATCCCAAGATAGCGTAACCCGAGTTTTGTAAACTTCGTAGATAACGTTGTGGCTGGTTGGGTCGTCAACTTACCTCCTATGTTATTCCTGCTATGTTTGCTTGCTAATATGCTAATAGCTCTTAATTTCAGTTAAAAATTGGACGAGTCACTAGCGTTAACTCGGAAGTAAAGAAAAGAGGAGTGTAGGAATAGATAAATCCCCACCTAGGAGTGTTGTGAAATCTGCTATGATATTGTGGTTGCAGAACAAAGGGGTTCAGTATGACAGTGCCATATGTAAAACAATTTTTACAGGATGATTGAAACAAACAAACCTAAAGAGGTTTCTGAAGTGGGTTTCATTCGACCACACTGTCGTTTGCTTGTCCCTCACACACGTGTGATCTCAATCCCATAGAACTAACTTGGGCCAAGGTAAAACAAATAGAGAAATGTAACAGGTGACTTTTCCTTACAGGAATTGCATGATATAATGCTCGAGGGTGTATCACTTGCGACCGAAACAGGCTGAAGGGTTTTTGAAAACATAGAAAAGGTAGAAAATGATCAGTGGGAGAAAAACGGAGTAGTTGAAAGTATTATTTGTTTTATAAGCTAAATGTACTGCATGAACTAAAAATAACATTTAGTCGTGTAAGTGAGATTAAAGGCACGAACGCAGCTTCAGATATCACAATTGTTTACTGACGTACTGGATCACTGCATTCCTCCCAGGCACCATTAGCTGGTGAACAAACTGTATAATACTGTAGGAAAAAAGGTGAAAGGAATTCATATCTTGATGCAATGAACTATGCTCACAGAGAACAAAAGAACCCCATATAACAAATTTGTTTGGAATAAAATATCTTCCGGGCTTGCAGGCTGTGGTCGAATTATAGGAATTGCTCCTGACGTTTCACTCATCTCTGCGTTGAGCATCATCAGAGGACCCAACAATGGGGTTAGGTCCTCTGATGATGCTCAACGCAGATTTGAGCGAACGTCAAGAGCAATTCCTGCACATCGAACATGGCCTACTAGCCTGGAAGATATTTTATTCCAAATGGACACCGGCCATGAAAGCCTAAGCACATACATAAACAAATTTGTTGCTAAAACTGTTAAAATGCACAACTGTTCTACTCACCAGGGATCACTGACAGCTGAGTAATGCCCTGCTCTTTACCCAAAGGGTTCAGCATCACACATTCATAGATCCCTGCATCAGATATATCGGTATCAACAATGATGAGAAGCTGGTCATCAGCAGTAAAGAAATGTCTTTCTGTAACAACAAGATCCTTTCCATCTTTCTTCCATGTCAGTTTGGGCTTTGGTGAGCCTGAAGCCATGCACTCCAAAACTATTGGTTCTCCAGCAGTTATTTCTTTATTTTCCATCGGTTTCACAAAAGATGGTGGTTCTGTAATAAATAAATTGTTTCCAAAATGCTTTTCTTTACATTCCAAATACTGCTGCTCTAAACCAGCATCAGACATATCATAGAGGTTATCAGAGACTTAAAATATTGGAATGTTAGATGCGGGCTTCTTCTACTCAAAATAAAAAATTTAAAAAAGTTAAGGGGGGAAAAAGCGGAAGCTAATACTTCATTGGTATGACCCTGGCCTAAAGCCATGTCATATTCATACGTAATTTGCTTAGCATAAATAAACAAAAGAAACAAAATTAAAAGAAATAAAACTAACAATTCCACTTAATATATACGAAGTGATATAGACAGTGAGACTTCTCAAATATTTTAGAAGTATATGAGTCGACCTATAGACACTTATACTTACTTACCTTTATCTGGACACATTTCGAAAAGTGTCTCCATTGTCAACGGTTCCTCGACTGGCAGTTGAAGAGGAAACACCTGTTGTGGTAGTGACTGTGCTGCTATCTGGTTTGCTGGATGTAAACTTCAATATGTCGTCTGCTTGTGGTATATCAAAACTCACGGCTATGTGAACATTCTTCATTATACCGGGTGGAAGGGAAGTCATTACATTAATTTAAACCAGTGATAGATCTCCATATTTGTAACACATTTTGTATCTTACGTTTTTGTCTCTGACCATTTCCTACGGAGATATTTTAGTTTTCTCAAAAACAAGCTGGCAACACTGCAGATTGTGTGGGTGTCACTTTCCCTAGCTCAGTACATAAACAAACACAGCAACGGTGCTTCTTGAGAACACAAACAAATACCCAGCTGTGTCCTTCTGTGTTTACTGCACAAGTGTAGGCCAATCACAACGTTAGCTCCCAAAACATTAAAGTGAAAGAGAAAGTGCCAGACGTATTTACATCCACAAACTAGCTCAATTCCCTGACCAACCTCAGCGTAACGTTGTCGACTTACTGCACGTGTGAAAAAGCTTGGACTATTCCTTTACATCTTTTAAGTGATTATTTCGAAATCCTGTGTGATGTCACATAATTACTACTGAAGCTATGTCATAAATAAGTTACTCTACGCATCTTACAAGAAACAAACTGTTATCTTCGTACATTCCTGTGAAATTACGCACCCGAGTTGGATCAAAAACCATTTGTTTTTTCAAAATTGGCTGATCAAAGAACACAATGCCATTAGACTTTTTTGTTTGCAATGCTTCTATGAAGCACATATTAGAAGGAATGTAATGACTTCCCTTTACGCTGTATATATTTTTCCCCCAATTATCAGTTCCACTGCTTTTATATGCTTTAGTAATTTTATAACCTGTTCTATGGTGTGCTGAGTTGGCAACAAATCGATAAATCAGCCAGAGCCCATTGCTTCTGGTCAACTCAGCACACCATAGAACAGGATGTAAAATTACTAAAACACGTAAAAACAACAGAACTGATAGTTTGGGAGAAAATACATATAATGAAGAATGCTCACATAGTCATGAATTTTTATATACAAGTAGATGACATACTGAAGTTTATATCCAGCAACCCAGATAGCAGCACAGTCATTACCACAACAAATGTTTCCTCTTCAACTGCCATTCGAGAAACCATTGACAATGAAGATGTTTGTCTTCAAAACGTGTCTGGATAAAAGTAAGTGAAACTATAAGTGTCTATAGGTCCACTCACACACTTCTAAAAACTAACAATGTCTATAAAACACACCTGAGTAGGGTTAAAAGTTTTGAAAATGCTAATATGGCACTGAAGCAGACTAGGTTTTGTGAGACAAAGCTGTATTATATAACTCATCTACCATTCACCTTGTTACTCTACTTATTTATACTTCCCTAAAGCCTGATAGCTCTGTTTAATGCTGATGTAGTCTTCTATAAGCATTCTGTGAATCTAGGCAGGACATGCACATGTTTGTCCCGATTTACATTCAGAGGAAATGAAACTAGAGATTTGTCAACATTAAAAACAACCAGCAGGCTTATCTGTAAATCTCAACCTGGAATTACACAGATACAGATATGGTATATATAGGGTGTGTCAAAAAACGTATATGCACTTAAATGAACAAAAATCTTTGTGTGTTAGTTCTCAATTATATAACACAGGTTTAATATGAGCTTTATGCACCTGTTCAATTATTTTGGTTCTCAAAATGGTTGCTGTTGATAACCAGACATCATAACAGTGTTTGCTTGAACAATATTGACAATGTGTCTGCAGGGAGTCCTGCACATGCTGATGAGTCTCCAGTGTAGGTGATTTCCAGCGCTACACAGCCCAAAGGCATAAGATCACAAGGCTTAATCTGATTATGCTGAGAGCTCAAACACACCACTTAATTCTATCTTGTGTCCATACAGATTCTCATCCAGGAAGGTCTGCCCTCCTTAGTCCTAATATTTGGTTGTCCTATCTTGTTAGCAGAAGAACTAGCTGTATTCATAATGACCATCTGAGAGCCAACAGCTTTACTGCTCTTCCAAAAGGAGCCATGTTTAAAATTTTTATGTCCAAGAAAATAGTCACCTGTCAGGTTCGAACTTGTAACCTTGGGGACCAGAGGCTAGCATGCTACCCTTAAGACAATAAAGGACGTTACATATGTGGTATTTAAATATGCTGTACCATCCTGGGCAGGTTTAAATCTTGAGATTTAGATTTGGTGTTTATGTGTACATTTTCAGTAAAACTGTTATAGTATGCTATAATTATGATGCTGTCACACACAGTGAAGCTATCTTCATGCATTAATGTGGAGTCAAGTTGAACACTCTTGACTGTAGCTGATGTGAGTGCAAGCTCATGATACATGTCTTACATAAAGAAAATACGAATGAAGCAATTAAGTGTCTTTAAGTTGACAAACATACAGTAGCCACAGCTTATTGAAATACCCCAAAAAACCTTAACATTTCCCCCCCATTATGGTGCAGTCTGGTTATATTTGGTGATATTTCATCCGTTAGGTTGCATTAGCACCGCCAACTGTTCGCAACATATAACCATGGTAAAGCTACGGCTATAGCAGGTGTTATTCTGCTATGTTGCCACAGAAGCCCCTCTTTATGAACATGTTGCAGAGAGGCCAACCGATAGATTTTAAAACAAGATCCTGTTTAGACGCCGTATTAATTAATTAATTAATTAATTAATCTGTGAACGTACTGCTTGTGTTGGCTAATTTTGTCTTGAATTGTTTTAGAGCAGTATATGCAGTTATAGTTACTGTTATTTTTGTGTTCGCAACACAGTAGTGCATTAAATATATATTATGATATTTAGTGCTAGGAAGTGATTTTATGCAAAAGTGTTATTGCACAACAAGATTTGCTGAAGGTGTGTATGTTCTTAGTTGTGTGGTAACAATGTTCAAGCAATATTATCGCCTGAAAGCGTGATACTTTAACTCTGTGATATTTGAGGTTAAAAATGCCTTTATGTACTTGACAGGACTGCTTTTTGGAATACTTTTGTCTGCTGTTTATGTTGCTATTGCATAGATGTTGCACTCTTGTGAACTGCCAATAAACTGTGTCCACTATAGGGTGAATGAGTTTTGTTTAAGGGCCTGTCGACAACTAGGTCATTAGGGCCCATCCACTATAGAATCAGGACTGAAAAATTCAATGCCATAGTCTGGATTTGAACCATGGATTTTCTGCTTCACACTGGCTGCTCTAACCACTGAGCTACCATGGCAACTTGCCAGTATGACATTAAATTCCCCAACTAATTTGTATTTTCCCAGTATACCATTAGGCAATCTCACACCAGAGATAAGTACCCCAAGGGGGACTTACAATCGTAAGTACTCATATCCCTGGTTTAATTAAATAACCTTTCAATGAATTCGTGGTTCAAATCCCAGCTATGGCACTGAATTTTTCAGTCCTGATTCTACCTCTCAAACAATGCCCACACACGGCTTGTGTGTTTAAAACCATCAGTAAATTGGTTGGCATAAAATAACAATTACCATCTATAATGCACTATTGTTAAAGTATATATACTTTTGAAACTATTGCCACTGGTGAAGGCTTTGTTTTGTGTTGCAAGTATGCTAACCAGTTAAAAATCTGATGTGTTGCACTCGCATGACTTTCTCTACTCTTGTACAATCATTCTTACAAACTCTTATACCTATATCTTCGTGTTACTTGAGATAAGCATTTGCACAAATTATCTTATGTTTATTTCCTTGTAGGTGAAAGGAGAATATTAGAATACAGTAGACTTTGAGCGATAGTCAAATCTTTTAAAGCTTTGAGATCCGGTTCTCTTTGCAAGCTTAAGATATAAAAAATGAACAATGTTCCATTTCACCAGTTTTAAGTTTTCCGAAACTGACACAAATAACAAGGAATATCTCCAAAATGGTTCACTCTACAAACAAATTTATTCAGACATAAATTGTGTGTTTTAGTGAGATCAACATTTTTTGTACAGTAAGAGTTTGTCTATCTCTTACTGTTTACGAGTTAATCAAAAGTCATCCAGAGTAAACAGGACTAAATAGGCTATAACCAGAAAATTTAAAATATACATTTCATTTGTCATACAAATATCTTAAATATATGGCATTTTAATCAAAATCGTTAAGAGCCCTTTTCAAGAAAATCAACATTTTTTAAAAATTTTCCATGTAAAGGATAGTTTAGGGTGGGGTTATTTTCTTCAAAATCTTTGCATTGCATCCTTGAAAGACATTAAACTTAAATACCAACTTTGGTTTTTAATCCACTTTTTGGTATGCCGCGCGCACACACAGACCTTTTTCTATAAATGCTTTTTTTTGGATTCAGGGGCCTCAAAACATATTTCTGGTGAGATCTCAACATCAAATTTTTGGGTGGAATACAATACTTCCTTCTACTTCCCAGTAGAGAAAGTAAAACTGTGCTATAATGGCTTGTATTATATCACCAATTAACAGATGATAGTTAACCTGTAGTTATTGCTGTCAGTTAAAGGGAGTGCATCACATTATGAATGCTACATAACTGTAGGTTAGTTAACCTGGAGTTTGTTAACAAATTGGTATGGTTGCTTTTGTGTAGGACTTTGCCACTTAGGTGGAAACTTGTAACATTAGATCTTAAAAAAAAACGAAACATTCTGTTTTCATTTTCTTGAGCCTGCAGTCTGATTTATGTTGATGTAACACACATCTTTTACTATCTTGGTAAGCAGGGCTTTGTAATTAATATTATATTGTTTTGGGTAGCTTGATAATAGACTGGATGCATTCAGGAATATAGTAAATAAAGCCGGGATTTCTAAGCAAAATGCTTAATTTTTTCCACTCTTTTAGGGATGAGCAGAAATGCTATAATTCGTAAGACACACCTAGATGAGCGGTTTAACTGTTTGTGCTTATATACGCTTTTATGGAGGAAAACGTTTTTGCTTACTTATCTTATGTCTAATTAAAACAGCATGTTTTATCCAAAACTGTAAACTTGAAGCGCATACGTCACTGTTATTCGTGATTTAACAGTGATTCGCTATTTTCTCAGCTAAATTCATAAGAAAGAAATGCTAGGGTATAGCCAGAAGTTGTGAAATAATACTGCAAGGAGAAAAAATTTGCTGTGATTGGCTAGAGAGTCAACTCCTCAGTCAGTTATTGCCTGAGATATCGCAATGATATCATGGACAACGACGGTGATTCCCCAAGGTCCAAGCAGCAGCGTGCTGTGCAAGAATGGTATTTCTCTAAAATACCTGAAATTTTAAAGCAGCTGGAAGCTCGAAATAATTCCTTGGAACATTCACTTTCTCAGATTGGCAAAATTTCAGTAACATTGTTGTTAAGAATACATGGTGTTGCAAAAATTGCGTTTGACAAACTCAATCAGGTGCTACAGAAAAATTCTGGTTATAAAATCCTGTGTCAAATTTCTAAAAAGCTTTCTGGCGAAGAAACACATTGAACAGGAATTCAGCGAAGAACTGTAGTACTTTTCTGATTCGACATTAAAAGAACGTTTTCACTGTATAATCTTTTTCACTGATAAACACAGGAGTTTTACACAGGAAAATCTTTGGATGACCTTCGTTATGTACTGTAACTGCCCTCAATAAGTTAAGGGTTCTGTGAAACTATTTATATTTGCATATATTTGTTTTTGCTAAATTTGGTACTTATTTTCATCATTTTTCATGCTTGTTTGCTTGCCTATTTTACTATTTTATTGTGCTTAGAAATCCGGGCTTTAGTAATAAAGCTTACTTGCTATTAATATTGTGATTTGTATAGGTGAGGTAGCAACACATTTTTAAGTAATGAACAACATGTACAAAGATGTCATTAGTTTAGTTCACATGAGTTTGGAGTGGGCCTGGTTAAGTGTGATGAAACGCAAGAGGCTTTAACCAAAATTAAAATTTTAACTCAAAGTAAGTGAACTTTATGTTGGAGCATTTTTAACACTAGTTGATGAAACCAGCCCTTAACGTTGTTAGAACATCTTGGTTTTAAGCTACGACCAATGGCTGGAGCTTGTCTGTTCCAATCATACCCGGACAGAGGAGGGCATGCAGTTTACATTTCCTGCCACCACTGCACTTCTCTCCTTCAATTAATAAGTTTCCTATGGCAACAACTGATATGGAACAGATCAGCATTATAGAAGTCATCTGGGGCAAACTTTTCCATTATTATTTTTGTCTTGTTTTCCCCCAAAGAGTTGCATCATTTATGATTTAGATTTCTCTTCCCCATAAACCGTTTTGAAGGTCATGCCATAGCAATCTCTGAAGTGTACTAATCATCCATTTCTAGCTTTGAACTCCTCTATACTAAGCATATTTGCAAACGTTTTTGCTTGATTGTAAATTAGAGGCTCATTTTTTAAATGTTTTGGGCCACGTTTTCTTGAAACCACTTTCTTGATGCATCAACTAAATTTGAATTTTGTTTTCCCTATGTATCTTTAGAAAAGTTGCCACAGTCGACAGTGAAAATGCAGATTTTTCACCACCTCTTTGTTTCAATGCACTACCAATATCACACATTACACTCAGTTTCTGTTGGGAGACATTTGCTTCTGTGAAGCTGAGGACATACTTGGAATTACATAGTGAGATAATACACTTACACAGGGAAGTAACACTAGTGGACAATATTAAAGTTTGAACACCTTACTGTAGTGTAGCGCAGCTGAGGGTAACAAATGAGGGTCTTGTATGTCAGAACCAGAGCCCAAATGTCTATGACATGTCATAGTTTTTGTTTGCATTTTTCTTCTCCATGGAAAATATAAGCAAAGCGCAATTTATCAGTGGTGATTAAGGTTATACAATTCTATTTTCTTGTCACTTTTCATATTACAATCATATGTTCTCTTATGTTTTCTTATTTTTGTCATATTTTTAAATTTCTATTTCAGTTTCACATATGTACTTGTCGTCCCAAAGACATCACATCTAGTTGTCTGTAATATTGCATCTTATTATCTTTCTTAGAACTGTATGTTTCCGCGACTATGGAAGGCAAGCTGTATTGTATAGAAAGTGACAGATACGAAGAAAACATGGACGGTCAAATTCTAATGATACAACATTTCAATTATGCCCCAATAACATCCTGCAATGTTGAGACGTCTTTTTTCTATTATAAGTTAATGTTGCATGCAAATAGAAGATCGTTTCTTTTCGAAAATTTTAAAATGTATATAATTTGCTATTGTAATGCTCCTTTCTGATCGCCCTTCAAAATGTGACATTTATTTCATTCTGTGCAGAACTGAGGGTTAGCTCTGAATTGAGCAATTAGATCCAAAATTCAACAATAAAATTAATATTTATTATTGAGTGTGCTAGATTTTTAAAGTAATTTTCAATATAATGTTCATTTAAACAGACTTTTTGAAGATTTCGAAAATGTACCCAAATAGTAAAAAGATTTAGGTCATATTTATCGTCATATTTTCTAATTTGTTTGGTCATAAGTACTTACATATTTCTAACATTTTTACGTCATAAACATCTAGACCCTGGTCAGAACTATTGAAAAATGCAGAGAAAAGTTGGCCCAACTTTCCAAAGTAATGTGATGCTAGCAGAGGGAAAAAAAAAAAAAAAAAAAAAAAAAAAAAAAAAAAAAAGTCCCAAGGTCAAGTTGGCTCACTCCACTGTACAGTTCGTGAATACATGACTGACAACAGAGTGGCAGAACAAAGAGTTTCCAGAATGTTTGCGAGGTTTCTGGCAAGTGAGTGAGTGGCATTTAAGGGCCTGTCGACAGCTAGGTCATTTGGGCCCCAAGTCAAGTTTTTAAGGCTAAAAGTCACAAAATTCTTGGTAAAAGGCTAAGTTAAAACATAAAAATAAAATGGTAAAACAGTTGAAAAATTCAAACAGCTAATGTTAAATTGGTAAAACAATTGAAACATCAAACAGCTAATGTTAAAACAGTTAAAATGTTAAAAAGTGAATGTTAAAACAGTAAAGAGTTAAAATGCTAAAAACAAACAGTAAATGAATACAAATCTGACTTCATATTCTAAAACCATAAAATTAAAAACCTAAGAGTAAAACACAAGTAACACAGGTTTGGCTAACCCAATCTCAGCGACAAACCTTAGCTACAGGTACTGGGTCGTTGCCTAGAATGGACCACAGACTAAAACCCAGGCCAAAGGATTGGTGCTCCGAAGCATATCGCAGACTATCAAGCAAGACATGCGACAAAGACAGTTACACATCGCACGTGGGACACACAGGGGCTGGGTCACCAGGCAAAAGGTGACCACGAATGGCACATGTATGACCTATTCGTAATGGTGTTAGAATAACCTCTGACCGTCGAGAAGCCCTGCATGAGGTCAGCCAGGTTTGTACAGTGTTCTTAATTGTCTGCAATTTAGTGAGAGATATCTCTTCCCAAGACTGCTGCCAGAATGAAAAGAGATGGCGGCAGAAGTAACACTGCACATCCCGAAATGCATGTGTGTGTGTGTGGAAAACTTCGGCAAGCGTCACGCAGACTTTGCAGCCGTATCTCCCGCCTCATTGCCAGGAATACCCACATGGCCTGGGATCCATGCAAAAACAAACTGGTATCCATGTGATAGCAATTGAGAGATGGGTATCTTGCTTGTGAAAGGTTCAAAAGATCTGTGCTACACCATTCCTAGCATAAAAGCTTGCAGTAACTAAATAGACCATCAGCTATAAAATCTGCATGTACTGAATGCACACATTTGCTATTTCAACACCACTTGCTTCCAAGAACAGTGTATTGTAAAGAAGCCTGTAAATAAGTTTAAATTCCTAACCTGTTTATCATACACAGATACCTAATTCCTCCTGTTAGATCCTCTGAGGATCTTAAAATAAATCTCCTTAGCAAGTGCATTTCCTCTATATCCAATCTCTAAATGCATTAAAAGAAACAATGCATTTTGTACCTGGATTCACTGTTTTTACTCCTAGTTTGTTTTTCCCCCAATATAAATACATTTTGTGCCTTATATACAAACTTAGAGAATTCAGTCATACAAATTTTAATGGTGGTATAGGAAACTAGTCAAAATTAAGATAACTTAAAAATAGCAAGGTTTAAGTTCCAAGGTATGTGCAAATTAAAGCACTGAGAACTGGTGATAATAATCTGGCATTAAAGCAAAGTGTAAATCTTCAAAAGACTAAAGTAATTAGGATATAAATCTAAAATACTGTTTAGTGAGTATGGTTTAAGGGCCTCTCGACAGCTAAGTTATTAGGGCCTGAAGTCAAAAAGATAAAAACAGGAGAACTCACCAATAGTTAAAACGTGAAAGTTAAAACAGATAAAAGTTAACAGTTAAAATGTAGAAGCTGATCTAAAAAGGTAAGCCATTAAAATGAGATAAAACATCCTAAAAGTTCAAAATAAAACCACGAAATAAAATACAAGTTAAATTTGCTTACCAAAGCCAATACTAGTGACAAACCTCAGCACTGTATTTACAGGTACCGGGTCGTCGCCTTAGATTGACTTCAGAAACATACTGATGATGTTTAAAACAATCAAAAATACTTAAAACTGATTGACTGTAATGTTCCTCCTTAATAATTTCCTACTTAAACTACAATTGAAAACACTGGATATCACAGTGGAGGAACAGAAAGGCTTACTTACATGCACACAGCTTTGGACATTTATTTACACCACATGCATAAGATGTTAAAATAGGTCTCTTGAAATTGTGTACCCAGATTGTGTGGTTTAAATGTATCTTACAGGTTTGCCGTCATTGCTAGGTTAGCACAAACGCGCATTACAACAAAACTGTACTTCAAAATTCTCCTGTACCTCTGCATTATGAGAACTAAACAGTCTGTCAATGCAAAATGTCTGATTTGATCTGAATAATCTCAAATGGTAGCAACATCATCTTCATACTTCTGTAAGAACATTACACATTTTAATATAAGGTGTTCTGATTCTATCTTCATGGCCTTTGGTGCACTAGTTAAGGCAAGTACTCCAGGTATAGAAGATTAAAGTGCATTGCTTTTTTCCTGTGCCTTCATACCAAACACAATGTAGATCTCAAAACACCATTACAAGCAGCGATCATATAGTGCTATCTTTCAATGTCAAAACATTGAAGGATTGATATATAATATACATGGGTGTCAAACAAAAACCGGAAATATTTTTTGCAGCTCCTTTATTACAGAGTTGAAACAAGTACACTATTTTTTAATGTAGTCCCCCTGCTTTTTTATACACTTTCGCCATCGAGTCAGGAAGGCATGTATTTCTTTGGAAAAAAAATTCTTTTGGCTGTGCACGTAGCCACCGTCAGTTTACCTGAACTGTCATCAACGTTTTTCTTCAGTTCTTCCGTAATAAGTGATGGCCTCCCACTCTGATCTTCATCATGCATGCTAGTCCTTTCTTCATTGAACCCAATGCACTATTTCCTTACTGATAACTGCATTTTCATCGTGAACATTCTTTATTTGCCTATAAATGTCAATAGGCTTAACATTTTGAGCATTCAAAAAACGAATGACATTTTGTATTTCACATTTAGCTTTTGATGGGTGATGCCATTTCAAATCGCTGCAAAAACAATTAGTTACATAGCAACGAGACTCGCCTCACACTGAAGACAAGGAATAAGCTACCTGCTGCTAACACAATCACAGACGTGGGGCATCTGCACAGACCACAATGCATTCTTTACTTTCTGGATAACTCTCGTATATGCTACACCAGGCTCTAAAGGGTTAAATTGAAAATGGTTTCGATTGAACATGTGCATTTTTAGTGCAGGATGTTCGCAGAGGAAATGATAAACATGTGAAAAAAAAGAAGCAAAAATTTAAAGGGCAGTTACCAAATTGTAGATTAGTGTTAGAGAATACTGCTTATAATTAAATACATTTCATGAAACTGGTTCTGTTCATGATGCTGCAAGAAGTGATAGACCCAATTGTTTCTTTTAGGATGCTGCACAGCCCACAGCATGTAAAGATAATCCGAAAACAGTAGCTGAACAAAAATTGGTAATATAATACTCTAATTCAGAGAAAGAAGACAAGAACTTGAATTAAATTAAAAGTAGGATTGGAATCAATAACATTAAAACAACTCACTTTTTCAAATTTCCTGGTACATGTTTCAGAGGCTAGCTTTCCTCCATTATCAACCGGACATCAACTGAACTGTAGAGGCTGATATCTCCTGTAGACTGCTCTGGTGGTGGTTTTAAGAACTTGTATAACAGATTGCTTTGTGGTATATCAAAATTGAAAATTCTGTCTTTGTTTTTCCAGATGAAGATCTGTTCCCACTTTGACAATTCTTAGTTTTCTGATATGTGTTTTAATAATTTTGGATCCAGATTAATTAATGTTGTGATTTTCTTTCCAAAAATGGGTGGCAACTGCTGATTTTTTAAGTGTTTGTATTTTACACATCTGAAATGTTTTGTTATTTCCAAATTTCTCTTAATTTTTCCTATATAAATCTGGTTGCAGTTATTGCATTCTATTTGGTAGATTCCAGATTTTTTATTTGCTGCAATGCTGTCTTTAGTGTTTGAGCCAAGTAAATTTTAAACACTATATCTGTTGATTGAAGCCAATTGTATGCTGTATTCTTTAAAAATCTTTTTGAATTCGTCATATGTCCTTGGGTGGTATGTGAATTTTTTTAATGACATCCAAGATTTCTGGAAGTCATTAATTTCTGTGATTCTAATGATTCAAGTTCTGTTTGATATTCCTGTTGAAAGCGGTATGCTTTCTAGTCCGTGAATTAAACTGTTGAAAGCTGCTTGTTTGTGCGGTCTTGGGTTGAAGCCTCTATAGTTCAGTTGATGTACGATTGATAATGGAGGAAAGCTAGCCTCTGAAACATGTACAGGGAAATTTTAAAAAGTGAGTGTTGTTTTAGTGTTATTACTTGACTCAAATACTATTTTTAATGTGATTAATAGCTGTCCTCAACTTCCAGTATTTATTATTATTATATTATTATTGAATTAAATTGTTTAACAAAGTTAAGTGTGAATATGTGCCTTCAACATAAAGGATGACATTTTCCACATCTGTGAATGGGTAGGTTAATTAGGACTTTTATCCGTCTTCCCTTTCTATTGCTCTCTTCAAATTTACTCCAGCCATTCTATTACTGTAGCATCAGAAATGCATGGAATTACCATTCTCACCACTAAGCGACTTATGAAAATCATACTGTATTCCTAATATAACCAAATGTGTCCTCTCATGCAACACCGAGAACTGGTTCCATCCTTTGTAAGAAAGAGAAAATGTAGGCAATCATATGCTTATAAGCTATTAATGCAGAGAGCAGCAACTACTGCAAATGTGATATACAAAAGAGGTGAAAACTAACATAAGTACAGAGGTATTTTTTGGACATGGCATATGACCTTACTAGGATATGCACAAGTGATGTCATGCAAACTGATGGTGGGCCTTTCATGGGCAAACTTCCACAGACCAACTCCATCCGGAAAAAAGAAAAAATGTTTATCCCAAAATATCCATTAGGCACGTATAAATAAACTTAGCTACACCTAACCTAACCAAAGCTAGGCTAACATGGCACTCCCAAACATTACCAGCCGTAACATAAACTGACAATAAATATCTTTCTCTGATCCAATTTTGGGGAGCTTTTCGACTATGGGGAACACTCTAGAGTAACTTTTAAACCATTTCAATGCCATTTTATTCATTTTTCACGGGGTTGGTATGCAGAAGTTTGGCTGCTTTCATAAACAAGAGACTTGTTGATATTGCAAGCAAGCACTGTAAATAAACACGTATTCCCGCAATGTTGATTACAATGTTGACGAAAGTCAGAGGTATTTACCTAAATAGAAAAGTGGACCCATCCATAAACCACTGTGCAACATTACGTCATATGTCATGTATAAAAAATACCTCTGCACAGAACTCAGCATTCCAAATGTTATAACGTTAATATTACTGGAAAAGCAAGCTCACACTTACCTAATACAGTTAACGTTGCATTGGCCACAACAGTTCCTGCTAAATTTTTTGCTGTGCAACTGTACATTCCCATGTCAATGGTTTTAACATTTATTATAAAAAACACATCGTCTGTTGGCATCACATGCATCCTCCTTTCTCTGGCAGCAGGGAAGTCATTGCCACCATCTTTCTGCCATGCTATTTCGGGAGCTGGCAGTCCCCTGGCTGCACATTCTAGTCGAGCAGTATTCCCTGACTTCACTGTTACATTTCCAGGTATCTTCACAAAGGTGGGGTAAACTGAAATCAAAAGTATGATAATGAATGCTCACAATAGATATAGCACACATAAATGCCATCAAATGAAATTATTCTTTCAATTCGCCTCAAGGCCTTTGTCATAAGGGCAATATTTCACCTCCAATTTCTTTGTTTTAAACTCTTTTTCATTCAGAAATACACTAGTCTTTATTGTTGATGTGAATTATATGAAACTATGTGTTAAGACTAAATAGATGTTTTAACTGAAATATGTTACTTAAATCTGAAATGAATTAACATTTATGTGTGAAGTCAAAACACTTGAACAATCAGAATGATGTTTAAACAATAAATTAGAACTAACTTTTAAAAAAAGAAATACATATTACGAAATCATTCCCTTTAATTTTTAAAATATGGTATAGATATGTGGCCCGCCTCGGTAGTGTGATGGTTAGCGTGTCTGCCTCACGTTCAAGAGGTCACGAGTTCGAATCTCGCTTAGGGTAAGTTATCCGGGTAAGGTTTTTTCCCCGAGGTTTTCCCTACCCTGAGAAGACGAATGTCGGGTAACTTAAAGCTCCATGGACCTCGGGGTCATTTGAGCATCATTTCACTCATTTCATTCATTCATCCGATATGACACAATGTTGGAGGATGTTAATTTAAAAAAAAAAAAATATATATATATATATATATAGATATGTGGATGACATTTTTGCTGTTGTCCCTGATAAACAGATAAATGAGCAAGGAAAATTGAAACCATTAACAGTGAAGCAACAGAATCCAAAATAAGAACAAATTAGAAACTAAAAGCTCCACTTATCTTAGTAATATTGCAAGTTCTTCAAACGCTGATTAGTTTCAAGTTGTATCCAACTTATTTTCAAAGCTATCCAAACAAGTTACCATAGTTACCAACACTCAACTTTAAAGATCTATTTGTCGTTAACCTCTGAAAACAAAAACTTATAAATACAACCTATTGGTGGTATTTCAAAATTCACAACACAGTTCCTGTTTTTTTTAAATGAGTATCTTTTCCCAAACCATTAAATAGCTTCAATTTTCTTTGATTCAATATAAACAAGCATTCGGGTTTATCTCACGGCAGTGAAAACATGCAGATGTAATCTATATTAGCCTACTTCAAGAATAAAAGTAGTTTGTTCTCAATAGAAAAAAGTAATTTGTTCTCAATACACAGTGTCTACTGCATCTACACAACTGTGATTGTGAGTAGGTACCTAGATTACAGTTAAAACTCTCTCTCGCCCCCTCTGAAGAGCAGCTGGGCATCAGCAAAGAAACCATGGGACATACCAGCATGACCAATAGTAAAGTGACCACTTTTTCCTATAAGCCCTCTTGTGGTACTTTTAAATGTACCGTCAGGCCAGTCCTTTGACATGGTATGGCCAGCATTTACCCAGGTTATATCCAACCACACTATTTCCTTCAAGTTCTTGTTTTGCATTTCTCTTAAAAACAAAGCCCTTAGCGCTACAATATATGATCTTTCTAAAATCAGTTTTTGGTTATTTATATTTTTGAACAGAAATCCCAGATCATGGAGGATTTTGTTCCAAGAGCTAAGGCTTCCCTCAAATAGGTCTGCTTATTTAAGAGAAGAAAGAAGCTCTTTCCAGTTCTAATAGCTATAGATATGCCTCCGTATGGCATCTGACTGAAGACTGGACTGGACCTAGCTAGAGCTGCTTCTCTCGAAACAGTCACCTCATTTTAAGGGCACTTGCAGTCATTGTTCTTACTTGGTTGAAAGGAATAAGAGTTTTATTGTGAAGGAGCAAATTCGTGTTCAGAGAATTCCCTAAGAGAACAAATTCTCTAGCTCGGCTATGCAATGTAACACCCTGACAGGAAGCTAATCTTACTTCTGGGCCATGAATCCTTGCTCTATCTCTATACCTCCACCAACTCTTGTTTACATAAGTATGTAGTACCTGGGCGACTAAGCTTCATTCGGCTTTTCTTTTCCTTTTTTTAATCGTTTTTTTTTGGGGGGGGGGGGGGGGGAGATACTTATTTAGATGAGACTGAAAAGCAAAATGTTAACTGAATATAAATTTTCATCCTAATTGCTGGAGCCATTTCCGTGACGAGAACTTTAATATCCTGGCTTGTTTGTTAAAATTGGCCCATTAACAGAGAAATTATGGCCAAAATAAGGTCTCAACTGATTGTGACTCTTATGTGTAGACTAAGCTAGCTAAGGTTTTCTGAAAGCTCTTGATGAGACCTTTAATATCCTGGCTAGTTTGTTGAAGTTGGCCCATTAACAGAGAAATTATGGCCAAAATAAGGTTTAGAGTAATTGTGACTGTTGCGCATAAAATCACGTTTTTTTCAGGAATAACACCTATATAGGTAAACTTAATAAGCAAAACCCTGTCTGAATACAAAATTTGATTGAAATCGTTAGAACCGTTTCCAAGTTGCCGGTAATACAGGGCTATTCAAAAAGAAAGAACAGATTTCAAACATTTATTTCTTCCAAACTACAAAAGATAGAAACATGATTCCAACGCTCATGGAGAGGGAAAAGTTTACAATTTTATATTATGCATTCAATATGAGCATCGTTGTCAAAACGGTGACTCATTTCTTGCCACACACAAATCAGCTGGTCTCCAGTTATCAAATTCACAGCTTCAACAGTTCGATGTCGTAGATCTTCGAGAGTGTCAGGCATAGGAGGGATATAAACACGGTCTTTTACGTAACCCCATAGATAAAAATCACACGGAGTATTTTAAAACATTGTTGTTTATTATTGTTTGTCTGTAGTGAAATGGCAGCAACGCCATTCATTGTTATCGTTATTATAACAATGATCAAATCACAAGAGAAATTGAACCAATGTGGCCGTGATTGGAACTTCTATCCCCGCTATTTCAATTGTAAACCTTTCTCTGTCCATGAACGTTGGAGTCATGTTTCTATCTTTTGTAGTTTGGAAGAAATGTTTGAAATCTGTTCTTTCTTTTTAAATAGCCCTGTATATATGCCAGAATTGCTCGTTTAAATATATAAGATTTTAATATGAGTTTCAACAAAGTAGGCTAACAACACACAATGCAACTGAACACTCAAACAAGCTCGGTTTTTCGGAAAAGACTAGCGATAACTTGCCTGAGAAGCACATGACTTATCAGTGTGACTATTGTGACAACCTTTGTTTACATTTCCATAGCAACGGCCTTCCCCTCTTACTCTTTACCCCCCTTGCTTAGCATCCTTTTTTTTCTAAATAGGATAAAATTCGAAGTTACAAAGAAATCTGCCATTTATGAATTTAGGTGTTTGTGTTGTGGTAGGGTTTATATTGGTAAAAGTAAATGTCATTTAGAAACCAGAATGAAGGAGAATTTTAGAAATATTAAATATAAACAAATTGATAAATCAGAGTGACAGATCATTTTTGGCCATTTAATCATGAAATAAATTCAGAGGTTAAATTATTAAAACAAATGGACCTATAGATTTAATGGTTTGGGAAAACATGTTTTAAAAAGCAGAACCACGTTATGAATTTTGAAATACCACCAATAGATTGTATTTATAAGTTTTTGTTTTCAGAGATTGGCGACAAATAGATCTTTTTAGTTGAGCGTTGGTAACTATGGTTATTTGTTTGGATAGCTTTGAAAATAAGTTGGATACAACTTGAAATTAGTCTTCTTTTGAAGAACTTGTAATATTACTAAGGTAAGCGAAGCTTTTAGTTTCTAATTTGTTCTTATTTTAGATTCTGTTGCTTCACTGTTAATAGCTTCAATTTTCCTTGATTTAAAAAGTGAATATTTGGCACACAAATTTCTAGTTACGTTATTGCTATCATAGTTAAATTTATTATCTAATGTGAACATTAAAAAAAAAAAAGAGCTACAAATCTGATCCGGATAAACTAGAGCCTGATAAACAAGGTTTTACTGTACATCAAGATTTTTCTTTATCCCTGCACAACTATAAGCTACATTGTCGAACTTTTATCACACTTTAGAGTGAATATAAAACTATTCCTATCAGTAAGTAATTCAGCTACTTACTTAACACTGATATCTTGGCTTTTTGAGAATATGTGGTGCCAAAGCTGTTTGATACGATGCACTGATATTTGCCACCTTCTGAATCTGACACACTGGTTAGCAGTAGCTCTGATGTTTGTTCCATTCCCTTGCCATTCAAACTGCGTGCAAATTGCTTTATATTTGCTTCTTGCAGATCCATATTATCCTTTTTCCAGTGGAAAGTCATTGGAACAGGTGAAGAAGATGCAGCCTTACAATGCAATGTTACATTTCTTCCTTTCAGTGCAACCTGTGTTTTAGGATCCTCTATGATTCGTGGGTTGGGAAAGTCATCTGCAAACAGCAAGATTTATTTTAATTTCTAAAGAATAATCAAGAGCAAGTGAAACTACAAGCTTTAAGGTCAAAGAAGTTCAAAAATGTAAATTTCAGTCTGTGTAAACTCAATTTCTAGCTCAACTTTCCAACATATGATGTGAGTACAGGCATAATTATTCCAAATACAGTTAGACATTTTATGCTCTAATACCAATTTAGAATTACTCTTTAGTGTGATGATGCTGGAGAACATTTTCTTAACATAACATAGGGTTAATAATTCTTTATTCTTATCTACTGTATACTCTTCATACTGAAGAATACAGTGCAACAAACTGAATGGGGTGCGTGATCCCAAGATAGGCCAGCGCCTGATGCTCGGCAACTACTAGATCACCCACGATATGCTGATGGCCACCCTGAGGATAGAGGGGCCAAAGTAACACCGCCCCACCTCAAAGATCAGGAGCATCCATTATGAACCCAAGGACCGCAACTAACCTTCCAGTGGTGTGTGTTGGGGATGTGGCCAGACATGACATCTGGTGAGGGACTGTCCACAACTGTCTGATGAGCAGGTGGAAAACAAGTGATTACCAGAATGACAAGGGGCACATCTGGGCTGTTATCACCAACCACTTGAAAGACACTGTGCCCCTTGTGCAGGTTAAAATTATTTTGTTGTTTAACGACGCTGTAATTGCCAGGATCACAGCAGCATCGTCGATGTGCCGGAATTTTGTTTCGCAGTTCTTTCACATGCCAGTAAATCTTACTGACATGGAGCTGTCGTTTTTAAGTACACTTAAAAACCATCGGTCTGGACTGGATTTGAACCCGTGACCTTGGGATCAGTAGGCCAGCGTCTAACCAACTGAGCCACCCAGATCAATGCCTTGTGCACGAGGATAAAGGACAGCCTTATCACGGATGGATGAATATGAGGGAAGCGGTACCAGATATTGGTGGATATAGGTATAGCTATGACCATTATCAAACCTGATGTGGTGAAAGGCTGTCATCAAGTAAACCCAAACAGTTCTACCAGCTAGTGACAGCATAGAGTGACACCTTGCCTGTGGAGGAGGTGGGTTGACCTTGGGGCAGAGGGTAGTAAGCAAGCTTAGTAGGTCAGCTAACTAAAGCATGAAGTTATGCACATTCTGTCTGTAGAGCAGACAGGCAGAACTGGTTCCCCACACTGTGCCATCACATGCACTACGAACACGCAGAACTTTAATCCTCTTTAATGTGGCTCACCTACTAAGATAAGTCTATGGGTGTTCGTCACGAGAGGGTGGCTGAAGAAATGATCCAGGACTGGATGCCCCCAGGAGCCATGATCAGTGGTCAACGTAGCCAGGAGGGTCTTACAACTTAGCTGAGACAAGGTAATGTTTCAAAGCCCAAACAAGCCTCTACAGATCTGCACACTGATCCTAATGGAGGATATGGTAGTGCCCATGAGAAGTGAGTTGGTTGTGAAGGTGCACCTGGAAGGTCAGTAGGACCGGGAAACACCTTTGTATGATTTATGCATCACCAGGTCACTGTTGCTTTGTCAGAAGGAAGTGTCTGTGAGCCTAGTGAATCCATCGGTCAGCATTGGGGATTACAAGCCAGAACAAAGATGTAGAGTTGTGTGTGTGACATCATGCAACAGACCTGTGAAGCCAGCACTGTTGCAAGACCTGGGCTCATAGGTAAAAGACCTTTTAAGAGGGCAGCCAAACATCTGCTGTGGAGCAACTGGAGAGGGTACAGTCTAACTGCAACCTTATCCAAGGGAACAGTGATTATGGCCACACTGACCGAGTGCTCCATCACATCAACACATGAGATGCCCTACGTATCTGGCAACCAAAATGTGTTCCATTGGCAAAGCAAGCAGAGGTGTGGGACACGCTCCAGGACATGAGATCCAAGGGGATCATCAAAGAGTCCAACAGTCCTTGATGCTCCCCTGTAGCCTACTGAAGAAGAATGGGAAACTTCACTTCTGCATGGACTACCAGAAGCTGAATGCTGTCACCCAAAAGTACTGCATTCCTTTACCCCAGAATGAAGACATCCTGGACACTTGCTGGTGCCCAGTAGTTCTCAATCTTGGACAAGGGTTGCGTAGTTTTCTAGGTCTGTGCAGCTACTGCAACTAGTCTGTCAGAGGCTTCTCCAATATCAAGAGGACCCTCACTCATCTGACGGACAAATAATGGCCTTACATGTGGACGGAAGAGGCCAAGGGCACGTTCCAGGGGTTCAAGTCAACACTCTGTAGTGTCCCGGAGGGGCCAATTGAGGAGTTACTTGAATAAAGTAGTGACCTCAGGTCACGAAGACTACATAACTGGCCGGGAGGGCTCGGGGTGCTAACCACGTCCCACCCTCCAGTACTGCACCCCACTCATGATGCCTGTCGTGGGTAGAGGTGGTGGCTGCAGTGGCCAGGCAGTAGGCCTTGGCCCGCTTAGAGCTGCTACGCAGGGCTTTTTTTTTAAATATAAAAAGTAGCCATAACAATAAGAAAGTGGGTAATAGTAATGTTTTACCATGGACATATGAGGTGTTCCTGACCAGAAGGGCGAACTCAACACATGTTTTGAGTAAAATGTAATTTTAATTTTCTATCTATGGTTCAAACCGAACCCCTCCTATTTGTCTCTAGCCATTTTTCATAGAATATTAAGGTGACCTTAACTAAATTCATGTACCAAAACATTCACTGTTACCCATCGAGGCAAATGCATAAATAAACAAAAAACTTTCATCTGCTGAGTTTGCCCTTGTGGTCAGAAATGCCTCATGAATTCTAGGGTTATCTTCCTTGGAAACCAAAACAAATATTCCACAAGGAAGGAGTATTTGAAACTAGTGGCTTTAGCTTTACAAATAATGCACCTGTATTCATATCATATATATTAGCTTGTCTGTTATGTACAAAGATAATACTAATAAAGACCATGTATACTTAACCTAACTAAAGCTAAACATAGAAAACAAGGAAAAAGAAAAAGACAAAATGAGTACAAGCATACGCACATAAAAATATAACATGAATCTCCTAGGCCCTACATTAGGTGCGTCTAACCCTTTTTGGAAAAGGGCCACTGTCGTTAATGTGAATTGGTTTGCAAGCCACATGATTCAATTTTTTTGTCATATTAAATAGGATCAAAATTCTAAAATGAGCCAATTAATTTAGAAGTAGCTAATATATTGTGATGTTGTTTTATTAAAATATTAATAATACATTAAGTTATTTTAATGATAATTATGGCTTCTAAGTGTAGCGGCAAGAAAAGAAAAGTTTCAGACGAAGGTAGATCATTCCTAATAAAGTGTATTTCCAATGAATATCAAATTTTTGGATGGAATACATACTCTTCAATCAATTTTAAGAATCACAAAATTAATTACATTATATTCTTCAAACCTCTTACTAACACTGACAGTACAATGTGAGTGAACAACTTGATATTTCTACAAAACGTAACGATAATAAAACATCCGGCACACACTGACCTTTGAAAGTATTAACGTTACCGCATGGTCAACAATGCACGGAGACTTCAAAGCGATTTGCAATAGGTAGGATCATAAATAAAAATCTCGGCTTGGTATTTCTTAAAACAGATGTGATTTCTCCATCTTTTCAGCAGGAAGATGACTGATAAACACATGTGTTGGAAATGGAAAAGTCTTTGTTTTTTTTTTTTAAGTTTGCCTTATTCCAGATAGAATTACTTATTTCATAAATAATATTATAACTTACAAATATCACTGCAGCCTGAATGCGATGTGATAAAGTATCACTGTGGGCTGCATACAATATCGAGGGCCACAGGTTCAACACACCTGACCTACATGAACGGTGCTCTACAAAAGCCTGTCCCTAACAGAAGGTTGTCTTGTTATGTATTAAAAGATATAATACACATGACCCTTTAAATGTTTAACAAGAAGTAATGCAAAATGTATAATATATGTATATAATATATAGCAAATCTATAAAAATGTACTTATTTTAATAAAAATTTAACACAAACTTTGGCATAATTGTGACCCAATGGTAAAATGGAAGTTTGAACTTACCACATGTAAGATTTGAAGGAGAAACTGCCAAAATACTTTTTCCTTTAAGCCAGTCTGGGTATGCACATATTGCTTTTATATCACCAGAAAATGAGGATTTCATGAGCCAAGTAGGAAGCCACTTGAGCTTACAATCACAAAGTAGACTAGATGTAGTTAGGGAAAGCTCACTCAACTCATACAACGAACTAAATGCATTTTCTTGCACTGATGTGATATTATTGTTCTGCAGATCAAGCGTTTTTAATTTTTCTAATCCAATAAAGGCCTTTTTTGTGACAGACTTAATGTGATTCCAGGTTAAATTGAACTTTAATAGCTGATTCAATCCAACAAATGCCCCACTCATATCTTCAATTGCTGTTGAAATCTTATTGTTGTTCAGTTCCCTGTAATGAAATGAATATTAATAATATTGGAAAACAGACAGTATATATAACATGGACATTAAGCATGTAACAACATAGAATGTTATACCCTAAATTTTGTAAAACTTTTGGAAAGCACAAAAGGACAAAAAATAAAATGGACTGTGACTAGCAACAGTCATAACTTAGAGTTTGAACACCTGAAACTCGCTTGTGCAGAGCTTCCCTTATAGTTCGTCAGCACAGCTGACCAGGTAAACGACTGATGTATGACCGGTTCATGATCTAACCATGCAACGTGTTCTTGCAGGACATGACTTCCACATATGTGAACAGGAAATCGCATGTCCACACTTTAATAAATTTTGTTCCAGATATCCATATTCTATAAATTTATCCTTAATAAAAGTTTACAAAAATTATCAACATTACAACTTGGTGCAAGCGCCTAAATTTTAACGTTGCATCTGGTGTCAGACGCTGATCTCTTTCTTTTTAAGGGATGTGGTTTGACCCTATACCTCTTTTCTGAGAGTATTCCTATTTTTCCTTTTTTGCCCTTCTACATTATGATTTCTGCATGGTGAAGCATTATAATGTTTATAATAGAAATTAAGTCGGTGTTGAAACACTTAACATCACTTACATATAATTAATCTTGACCGGTTTCAAGAGCTTAACTTGCTCCCATTATCAGAATTGCCCGACTGGTTCTTGTAGATGTCTGATGTGTGATTGGTTGGTTTGACATCTAGCGGTAGGCTGAGGAACTTTCATAAAGAGTTTGGTGGCTGCAAATCAAAGTTCATTACGCAGTTTGTTTTTTATGATACCTGTGAGAAAATTCATATCATAAAAAACAAACTCCGCATAATGTACTTTGATTTGCCTTCAAAAAGCCCTTTATGGAAGTTCATCTGCTCACCGCTAGATGTCAGCCCAACCAGCCATACATCAAACAACAAGAACCAGTTGGTTAATTCTGATGATGGGAGCAACTTAAGCTCTTGAAACCGGTCAAGATTACTTATATGTAAGTGATGTTAAGTGTTTCAACACCGACTTAATTTCCATTGTAATTTAGATTCACATCACTGTTACTAGCTTATTCAAAGATACATAAATAAAGTTATAATGTTTGTTATAATTCATGCTATAACAATATTAATAATAATAATAATAATAATAATAATAATAATAATAATAATAATAATAATAATAATAATAATAATTTGATGTGCTCTCCAAAATCATGTTTTGTTGCAAGTGAATAATACATCCCCCCATTAATCATTATAAACAACACGTAATTCTGGTTACCTTACACGGTGGTCAGATTTTGGTTTGCCTTTCAGCTAAATTTTTTTATGAGGTTCGTGCTGGTTTTCTGAACATTTTCAGTATGTACATATGGCATGAGGAATCACAATACTGTTTAAACAAAAAACATTCTTTTGGAACCACCCTAAACCTAAGAGAACATGCCACAAGGGCCTTGTTGTATTCTGTTTTGTTACAGTAATTTCATATCCCTAGTTGAAGCCCAGATATGAAACAAGGAACATCTAGATTACATATCTTACTGATCCCTTTGAAACAGTATTATGTACCTGAAGAGATATTTTAAAAGCCAACATAAACTTAACTTCATCCCTTTGACGTTCTTTTGTTAACTGTTACATGTAAATTTAAGGAGTGTATTTGGTTATTGTGAATTTTGATATTTAGGCTAAGTTTGAGTAATTGATAGTTATTTTTGTGTTAAGTCATTGTAAATCAACATAAATTTCTTGTTATGACCACGGTAATTGTAAGATTAAACATTGAATACAATAACATGACATAATTAACATCATGAAGTATTGTTGACTGCAACACTATCATAGCGACGTCTTGGCAGTAAAGAAATAAATTTTCAATTCTCTCTTGCTATAAAGTTTTAAAATGGTTGGATGTCATTTCTTAGAAGTGTCGCGAGAAATAAAATATTAAACGATTTAAACTTTAGTGAAACAAAGGTTTTGAATGATATAGACGCCAGGTATCTACGAGTGTCATGAGACGTTACAGCTTGAATATTTTAAATATTTCAACAAGTTATAGTGGATAGATGTGCTTATAAGCAACGTCTAAAAGGAATACAGAGCAAATTACCTCAGACACGTCAATCTTATTGTAAAACAAACAAAAAAATATAAGTGAAAAGCTCACTGGAGTGCATTATCTGTAATGATACAAATAAAATAAAAGATGCACAGAAATATGTGTGTATTTCTAAGGAGTTTAGTAATTTGCCTTTATTCTATACCACGCCCAGAGATAGTGTGAGAGTGCTCATAGCTACAATAATCAGCTGACACCAATTCGAAAACTGCTACACCTTATACATAGTTTTCAGGAAAACCAATCATGCCAAGTTGAGGTATTTCCCCTGTTGGGCAACTATCTTCTTACACTCATGGTACTGCATATGTTTACTTACAATACTTCCAAGGATGGTGTGCAATTAAATGCTCCTTCAGCTATATAAGAAATTTGGTTGTAGTCCAGTTTCAGCTTCTGCAGCTTTGAAAGATGTTTGAATGTCATCTTTTCTATGGCTTCCAAACGGTTATGAGATAGATCTCTGTAGAAAAATGTATACATTTTAATACACTAAGTGCACAACTTTCTCTACTTAAAATGTGCAATGATATTAACAGAAAAAACTTGAGTTTTTATTGTTTTGGTATAGTCGGCATATTGCTTCTTAACCTCTTGAGCGATGGCCATTTAAATGTCCGCGAGCCGAGAACTGCTAGCATTTAAATTCTTAAATGCGCTTCGTATATACACAGCTGTATTTTGTGTAAATATTAAGTTATTTTAATGAAACAAAAACTGGTATAAAACTCGTTATTTGCAGTATAAATGTACGTCATCGGCAAAGTTGAGTTGTATTTACAAAACGTTGAAATGGCACAATTTTGCTTCACTGTGGTGAAAAGTCAACTTTGCTCTTTCGAACGCATCTAATATTAGTTCTCGGAAAGATTCAGTAAAGAAACACCCATTGTATGTGTGGCTAATGCGTCAGCATCCTGTGTAATAAATCGCTACTGCTTGCGTGGTCTCTTAGTCATCAGAATAGAGCAACATTACAACTTTTGCTTACGCGAGTTTCGTAACTGAGTAGAGTCTGTGTCTTTCTTTGTTGAAATACATACGTATTCTTTCCTGCTTGTAGCTGAAGGGAGAAGTGGTATAAAAAGGTGTTTTTGCACCAACTGGATATAACCATATACAATTGTTTGGTAATTTGGAGCGCTCTAAACCCACACAGGACAATGACCGACCTTGACTTCCGACTATAAATAGATCGCAGCCTAATTGAACAATACCACGTTGGGGGTTGAAAATCCAAAACCCCTGCACCCCTCAGACTTCAAGGAAAACATTATCCTAAAAGGATACCACCAACAGCAAAGAAGTCCCGCCCATTTCGAAAGTGTTTCGTGTGCCGCAAGAAGGGAATTCGCGAATGTGGAGATGTACGTACCCTTGTGTGTTTATCCCTGTTTTGAGGTAAATCACTGCAGAACGAACATATTAAGGTAAGCCAATAAAGTATATAGACCTTACTAAAATGTTTCATAAAGGGAAAATTATAATAAGTTGAGTTGCATAAGGGATAAATAAGGGTTAAATGCTTAAACGCACAGGACGCCCATATCGCTCATCCGCCATTTTAAATGGACGTGATTTCACGTCGATATCCCTCAAGAGGTTAATGCATCACAACTCTAATTTCAGCTGTTCCACCAAACAGCATAAGTACTTACAATTCCGTAAGCTGCTCACAAAATTCCCAGCCATTTTCTTCAATTTCTGAAATCTGGTTGTTGCTAAGTGTAAACTGACGCAGAGCACTTAGACCATACAGCCAACGTTTAGCAACAGCTGTGATGTTGTTATAATCCAACTGCCTGTAACAGTGTGCAAAATAAAACATAGATTTATGTTCTCACTGTTAAAACATCAGTATGGAAGTATAAAGATATTTTGGGGTGTTAAATTGTATAACATTTCATGTAGATTACCCTGAAAACCCAAATAGCTAAGGTTTTTATATATTAAGCTACAACAGTAAACTTTCATAATTTGCATAGTTTGTGTAGGTTAGCGTTAAAGTAGGTTACATATATAGGGTGTTTAAAAAAGTGTCTGATATTGCAACAGGAGCTGAAAATAAATCTTCCAATAAGCATACACTATGTGCTCAAAAGTATCCGGACACCTGACTGAAAATGACTTGCAAGTTTGTGGTGCCCTCCATCGGTAATGCTGGACTTCAATATGGTGTTGGCCCACCCTTAGCCTTGATGACAGCTTTCACTGTTGAAGGCATACTTTCAATCAGGTGCTAGAAGGTTTCTTGGGAAATGGCAGCCCATTCTTCACGGAGTGCTGAACTGAGGAGAGGTATCTATGTAGGTCGGTGAGGCCTGGCACGAAGTCGGCATTCCAAAACATCCCAAAGGTGTCCTATAGGACTCAAGTCAGGACTCTGTGCAGGTCAGTTCATTACAGGGATGTTATTGTCGTGTAACCACTCCGCCACAATCCGTGCATTATGAACAGGTGTTTGATTGTGTTGAAAGATGCAATCGCTATCCCCAAATTGCTCTTTAACAGTGGGAAGCAAGAAGGTGCTTAAAACATCAATGTAGTCCTGTGCTGTGATAGTGCCACGCAAAACAAAAAGGGGTGCAAGCCCTCAACAAGAAAAACACAACCACATCACCTCTGAATTTAACTGTTGGCACTACACATGCTGGCAGATGACCTTCACCGGGCATTTGCCATACCCACACCCTGCCATCGGATCGTCACAATGTGTATCATGATTTGTCATTCCACACAACACTTTGCCACTGTTCAATTGTCCAATGTAGACGCTCCTTACACCAAGTGAGGCGTCATTTGGCATTTACCCGCATGATGTGTGGCTTATGAGCAGCCACTCGACCATGGAATCAAGTTTTCTCACCTCATGCCTGTCATAGTACTTGGAGTGGATCTTCAGGCAGTTTGGGATTCCTGTGTGATGGTCTGGATAGATGTCTGTCTATTACACTTTACGACCCTCTTCAACTGTCGGCAGTCTCTGTAAATCAACAGACAAGGTCAGTCTGTACGCTTTTGTGCTGTAAGTGTCCCTTCACGTTTCCACTTTGCTATCACATCAAAAACAGTGGACCTAGGGATGCTTAGGAGTGTGGAAATATCGCGTACAGATTTCCACTCAAGTGACACCCAATCACCTGACCATGTTCGAAGTCAGTGAGTTCCGCAGAACGTCCCATTCTGCTTTCTCACCACATCTAATAAATACTGAACTCGTGGAAAATGAGTACCTGGCAGTAGGTGGCAGCACAATGCACCTAATACAAAAAAATGTATGTTTTTGGGGGTGTCCGGATACTTTTGATCACATAGTGTACGTCCAGAAACACATACTTGTTGAGATACACCAATGTCTTTAGATGTCCCCATAGCCAGAAACCTAATAGATTGAGGTCCGGCAAACAGGGAGGCCATCCTACTGGACCTCCTTCACCAATCCATCAAAAATTTGTGCACAAACTTAAGGAGCTTATGAAGGGATGGATACTGGAGTTTAAACTAGGAACTTACGGTCTAGGAAGTAATCTTGAGTCATTGCAAGCTTCAGAATGTCAGGAATCAGTTTATTCTGTACACACTTAGGTTAAGCAATCATCACATTCAAACGCTGTTCAAAGTGATAACCACCAGAAAATGCAGGCATAAAATAGTCTGAAGGTTCTGACACACTGCCAAGCACATGATGGATCTGACTAACCATCAGATGCTTTAAGTGTCCAGGCAAAAAGTGCTTCTTGGTTGGAAATTGGTGTCATATTAGAGACTTTGGTAAGCGCTCACACAAGGTAACAGGGTGTCATCCAGTGCTTGGGATATGCGTCATTTTATAAGTCACACATGCGCAGGTTCTGCATCTGATTGGCTTCATCAACTGAACACAGTGTATGTATCCAGGTGAGAAATGTTTCAGGATTGGCACATAATACTTAATGCGTTCCTGTGTCTGGGGTCACCACACCCAGCTGCTTGGGGTGGCAAGGGTACTTAGATCCCTACAAAGAAAGAGTTTAATCCAACTGGTGGACGCGTTTTCTACCACTCCTACGGAGGGTTACTGCTACTTTTAGGCCTGCTCTCCCTGGACTAAGAGATAAGGCAGCAAGAGTCCTGGTACTGGCTGCAGAAAGGAAATCTAGTTAGTGTCGCAACTCTTGGGGAAAAGGGCAAAAGATGAACTAGACTTACTGGGAAAGATATTACATATATGGCAAACAGGATGGGAGGGGAAGGACACTGATAGAAGAGTCTTCTCATTTTTTCCATGCATAAGGGAGCGATGCCTCTTAAAGTTTGTAATACCAACAAGGGGTTTTATTCGCTGTGTAACCAGGCACAGCCTGTACGGGCACTACCTTCTTAGATTTGGTCAATCTGAAAACTCGTCATGTAAATATGGGGTGTTAGACTCACTGGAGCATTTGTTGTGGGAATGTCCGATCTGGTGGGCCTATAACGCAGAGATGCACTGGTTATTAGCAAACCAGCAAATGTAAGTAAGGCACAGGCACTCGTTCAAGATTATCAACCAACTGGCAGATAGAGTTTCCACAGCAAAATACTTAGAATTTGTGAACAGACAGTTTATGTTTTATACGTTGTGCATGCAATATATTGTTAAATTTATTAAAGTTAATTTTGTTAAAGAAAACTGTTAAACATTTCTGTTATTATCATAAATTATGCTGCTGATGTACTGATAGTAAACAAAAGAAGTCTGAAAAAGTCCAGAATATGTTATAGAGGCTGGACTTAATAGATAGAGTCCTCTAGTCTGTGGTTGTGCAGGCTAGAGGGCTTTCTCTTTTGTCCTTTGATTCTCTCCACACCTTTCTTAAGGGTTGACATTTTTTCCCCCCATTTTCTTTTGAGAAGTAACATTTGTTCTATGAGAAGGAAGATATTAGTTGTTCGCATGCACACTCAAGCTAGAGCTAATATGGCTGCTGCTTAAAATGTAAACTTTTCTTCAAAAATAATGAGCTTTATATGTTTACAAATACGAGTATTCAAAAAGTACCTTTTGAGCTTGTAAATATATACCTGTAAGATCACCAAAGTTTGATTTATGCTTATAATCAAAGTTGCATTTGATATTGTAATGCTTTATATTTGCTAATAGAAATCCGCATATTAAACAGTAATCTTTCCTATTTTTTGTAACTTACAACAAATTCTCTCAAGCACTCTTCATGAAACAGCCGTACTCGCCACTGAATGAGGCGTGTCAGAACCTGAACAGCAGTGAAGGGAAGGGTTGGAAGGTGGAGTGAGGCAAGAACGTACTTCAGGGGTGGCCCCCAGTTAAGCTAATTTTGCCCATGCCTTATCTATACCATTTCTATTCTTCGCATTGCATTGCCTCATGTGTAGCCATCATGCTTACCAGATGTAACATCAATGAACTTATTTCAGTTCTGAAAGGCCTAGACTGTTGTTAGAAACAAACCTAAATACATTAGTAGACCACATTTTAAAAGTGTAAAGTATCCAAAGTTTAGTTTCATTATTGTTACTTTGTGAGCCAAGGCTGTACCACGAGCACATGCAGAGTTCATCAGTAACTTACAATCTTGTGGCAGCTCATTATTTCTGACAAGTATACAATATTGTCAAATGTGAGTATGAATAAATGACATTTCATTTTACTGAGCTATTGATAAATATCTGACTTACAGAGCAGTCATGTTCTTCAAGCCAAAAAATGCACCATCCAAGAGGACCGCAATAGAATTCCTTCTTAGTTTCAGAGCATTCAATCCTTCTAGGCCATGGAAAGAAAGACCTTCTATTCTGACAAACCTGTTTCTGTTCAGCTCCCTAAAAGGAAGAAACATACAAGTAAATAAATGGAACAAACGATGAAGTATGTTCTATCAAAATAACTAACTTCTAAACTTAAGGCAATGTATCTGCAAAAATTAAAAAACCAGAGGTTTCTTTTGATTGCTTTGAATTTCTTTCCACACAGAACAAAGTAAATAGTATACACAACATTTCAATGTAATATGTCAAACCATTTTTAAATTAATATATTTATTAATAAATCACTTTTTGATATGCTAATATGAAATGACCCTTGGACCCTACAGTTTATTATATCCCTCCCAAATTTTTAATTTGAGTTCAGTATACAAACAAAGAAATTGTCATACCAAAATTGCTTAGATTTAATTAGTTTAAGAGAAAAAAAATGTTTTGTATACTGTTTATCAATATTATCAATTTTTTCAGTATGAGTTATGAAAAATATTTAATCTCAGCTCAATTATTTAATATTTTTTAACTAGCACACGACAAATTTTAATACCTTTATCTCTGAAGGTCTCCTGAAAATTTCAAGCTAATAAGTTATAAACTAGTGTCCAAGGAGCATTTTGAATAGTGAAAAGTGCTGAGAGAAAAAAAAAAAAAAAAGAAAGAAAGAACTGAGAAAAATGAATTTTAAAGTTTAACAGTATGTCAGTTCTTTACCTAAATCCAATCCACTTAAAATTCCCCAGGACCATGACCATATGTGGGACTCTGTTGTTCTCTTCTTGGCCTCAGTAGCATTTTTTGAGAATTTTAAGTTTGCTTGGTTGTTTCTTAATATGAAAACTTTCCTTTCAGCTTCACATTGTTTATAAAATGTAGAAATTTATTGTTCTTAGCTAACCTCTACACTATCCACTTTCGCAAATTTATACACAAAATTCATAAAATATCTGCTTGTTACGGCTCTACTATAGACTAACGAATAACTTAAAACCTATTAACTACCTAAACAATGTCTAATATACAACTGAAACACTGAAATAACCGGGCAAGAATACAGAGTTACAGAACACTGACTGCATTTCTGTTTCAAAGCAAAACATGTCAGATTCGCTGCATTTCAGCTCGAATATTGAATTCTTTTCAGCACAGCCAACTTAAAACCTTTCTGAAGCAAAATTCCCTGCAAGAGACCAAAATCAGAGCCAGTGAAAATCAAAAATGCATTTCAAAGCTGTAAAGACGAGGTTTAGTGAGGAACATTCACCCGCACTAGCACATTTGAATGCCCTCCTGGAAAAAAAAAGTTATTTTGTTGTTTAACATTGCTGTCAATTGCCAGGATCACATCATCGTCGCTGGTGTGCCAGAATTTTGTCCTGCAGGAGTTCTTTTACATGCCACTAAATGTACTGACATGGAGCTGTCATTTTTAAGCACACTTAAAAACCATCAGTCTGGGCCGGATTTGAACCTACAACCTTGGGATCAGTAGGCCAGCGTCTAACCAACTGAGCCACCCAGACCAACTGCCCTCCTGGAGCTTTAAAAATGGCTGATATTGAGAAAACTAAAGTGTGCTGTTAAAATACACAGTATAAGCATAATAAAAAAAATGCAAAGTGTAAAAATAAACATTTTCACCAAATTTCACCGATACATTGCCTTAAGTTAGATACTGCAATTGAAATGCATTCCCCATCTCAGTTTGAACATTCAACACACCATGAACTTTAAAGATGGTTGCACAGGACTACATGCTGATTAAATAATATTAAACGGATAACAATGACATACAGCACATTACTTCAAGTTGTCTTATGCTGAAAGTGCAAACACATGTGATTCAAGTAACAAGTTTGGCTTTCAAAGCACAAAAAACCACCACAAGCTTGATAGAAAGCAGAACAGATATTTCTATTTGTTATTACATGTACATTATTAAGTTGGTCCACATCTCTTTTTGGACAGATGAACTTAAAGAAATATTCTGATGGCAACTTGCTAATATTATTTTAAATGTGCTATGCTGAATTTTTCCATGCCTCTAAATGTAATGACTGCAGAAATACTTCAATACTATAAGAATGCACTTACAATATCTTCAGATGTTTTAGATGTTTGAATACTTCCTTCTCAAACTGGGCAACCAGGTTCCGATTCAGTTTTAGCTCAACAAGTGAGGAGAGGTTATCTAAACTCCCCCTCTCAATGTGAGAGATTAGGTTGTTATTCAGATTCCTGAAACAAAAGGTTTTCATATAAATGAAAGCACAAATATAGAAGTAATACAGAAGTATTAAATATATAAATTAACTGCATCACTGCACATAGAAAAATTGGGTAAATACATGTTACATCATAAACAGAATTAAAATACTATGAGGCCTGTCTAAAAGGTATCCAACCTTAATTTTTGCTGCCCAAAGTAGTGATGCTGTGGCAGCGTCACTGTGCACAGTGGCAGGAGGAGCCTTAATGCGCATGCTTGAATTTTCTCACCACATTTGCGTTAGTCAGTCGCTGTTTGCAGGTGAGGTGCTGTTATAAGTGTTTGTCAGATTTAGTTTTCTCGCAAGATGACTGAACCAATTGAATAAAGATACTGCATCAAACTTTGCCAAAAACTAGGTGATTCTCAAAAAGAAAATTTGTAAAATTCAGCAGGCATTTGGAGATGATGCTATGGGGTAACACAAATTAAAGAGTGATTCAACCGATACAAAAATGGCCACATTTTGGTGCAGAGTGATGAGCGTCGTGGGAGGCACAAACTGCTCAAAATGCTGCTGTCGTTGAGAAAACGAGAGATCTGATGCTGGAAGATCGACATTTGACCGTACAAGAGACTACCAAAGATGTTGGGATCAGTAAAGGTTTCACACATGCAATTTTGAGTGATGCAGTTCAGTGGAAAAGACCTCTGGAGGACGAAAACCTGGCAGTTGCATCATGACAATGCTCCAGCACATTCATCACTACTGATGCACTTTTTTGGCAAAAAATGAACTTCCAGTTGTTCACCAATAATCTCCGGACATGGCTTCTGGTGACTTCTGGCTGTTTCTGAAACTGAAGACACCATTCAAAGGATCCCGTTTTGAGAGCAGAGAAGAGATGAGGAATGCGATGGTGGAATTGAACGCCATCCCAAAAGAAGCTTTCCAGAATTGTTTTCAGAAGTGGAAGGAGCAGTGGGCTAAGTGTGTGAACACACAAGGGGACTACTTTGAAGGATTGGGGTCCCACTTCCATCAGGTAAATCATATATTTTTCCTGGTCATAGGTCGGATACTTTTTAGACATATCTCGTATATACAAGAAAGAGTGGCTGAAAATTTTCAACACGCAGACATGTCCAATAAATATGAACATGCAGCAGTATATTGAATGAGCCCACTTTCTTTATTCAATTCAACATTCTGTTCTAACTAAATCACAAATCCCATTCTGTGAGATAGGAGGATGGGAATGGGTGCAATTCTCAAATTTTGAGGTAAACTTGGATATATGCATATTATATCAAATATATATGTCCACTCATGAATAAATTTAATGCACGTTTATCCATGGATAAAATGTTTAAGCTATATTTTGGTGTATTAGCGACTATCAAACACCATTAAAATCCTGTTTACTCATTCAGAAAGAGTGGATGGTTTCCTGTATTATAAGTATCTAGTGGGAAAGTAACTGCTTATACACTGGTGTACAAAACCAGCCACTGCCAAGTAACTTAGCTCAGTGAAACTTGAATCATACATAGTACTACAGTATACAACTAAACAAAATATGCAATGAGACAAACAGAAATGACACTTTTATTAACAGACTAAGTTATACTAAAGTCACTACAACATATGATGGTCCTCTAAATACTATAAAAACAGACATCTAGTTCTTAAAAGGGTGTGTGATCACCAGGGACAGCAAGGCATGCTCTGCATTGTGTTCCCATGCTGGCCACAAGGTTGGTAAGGAGTTCCATTCCTCCGCCAGCACTATTGGCAACTGTTGGTCATTTGTGCACATGGACATGCTGCTATGCATCTCCCCAAAGCATCCCTCATGTACTCGATGGGATTTAAATCAGGGGAAACATACAGACTAACCCATTTGTTGAATATCCTTGCATTCCAAGAAATCTTTCACTTGCACTGTTTGCTGTGGTTGTGCACTGTCATACATAAAAATGAATTTAGGGCTGACTGCACCCCTGAAAAGATGCACAAGGGGAAGGAATACATATCACAATAATGTTGACCAGTACGCGACTCTGAGGTCAGAGACATCTGGGAGGCTGTCGAAAACTGGTTCAGAAACCATCTGGTCGCAGCCTATAGCAGCCAGCTCAAGTCAAGGCTGCAGCAGCCAGGGGAGACGCTGTAAGAGTTTGTCCTGGCCATTGAACAATTGGTAAACAAGTCTCTAGTGAACCTCCAGACTGGATACATGTCTCAGAAAGTTGCCTGCTCCTTTGACTGGGTGCATGAAGCGAGATAGTCAGGATCTAATTACTTGGTGATTACAAGGCCTCAGCGATGCTGTTGAGGCAGTAACAACTGCCCCTGTCTGGAAGATTTGGAGTATTTGGTACATTGGGGGCAGAAGATCAAACCAAGAACATCCACAATTTCCCAGAGATGTGAGTTGAATGTGTGGCCCACCAGGGCACCATACCAGGTCCAAAAGCAAGGGACACCGGCTGGTGGAAAGGATGATGCAGACCTGAGGAGGAAGCAACTAGCAGCAGAGGCAACCACTGCAACCCCCCCTCCGCCCACTGTCTTGGAGAACGCAAACGTTTACAACACGACAGAGACAAAGAGGGACATCTGAGAAGATCACAATGAGTATCAATAACCTCTTTACTGATGAGAAAGTCTTCCACTGAAGAGAGCTTCAACTGAAAGAATAATAGAGTACATTTAGCAAGTTCTCAAGAAGCTTTTGAGAGCACTCCTATGGTCCAGAGAGGTACCCAACCTTCTACAGTTATGGTTTGGTCTGGGTTTAGCCAAGGGTCCCACCCGGCTTCATATTTGTGAGAAAGGTGTAAAAACAAGTGCCAGGGTGTACATGGAAACTGTTCTACACTCTCTTATGAAGGACTTGAGCAACATATTCAACGACCTTCCAAGAACATTATGCTCCAGCTCATTAGGCAAGGATGGCACAACTGATTGCAGGCCAATGTACCAATCTCCCTGCAGGGTGGCCTTCTGGAAGCCCCCAATCTAAATCCTCTGGAATGTAAACCCTGGTCAGTGCTAGAGGATGTCTGCAAGAAAAGACATCCTTTGCTTGAAAGTTTGAATTGCTCTTTGGTGGCAGCAGATTTCCCAATTGACACTATCCGTATTGCGGTAGACCGGCCAACAAGACTACAAGCTTGGGTATGTGCTAACAGTGGACACTGGAATAATGTATGAGTCTAATACATATTGAAAACTCTCAAGCCACATTTCATATATTTTTAAAACAGTTTGTGACAATATTTATGGTTAGACTAGATATGATTCACAAAAATGCCATTTGGTAAACCTTGTAGGTTATAAATCCAATACAAATCATTTTTGTTCTTATTCCATCTTTATCTGTCTGACCGTCCATTATACACTGCTGGATCTTTCAATTACTCAATCTAAACGATATTCTTTCAGATTGTGAATACATAAACTGTAGTCTGCATTTTCAGTTTAACTGTCAACAAAATGTGTAAACTGCTGCAATGTACTTCTCTGCCAATAGCAGTATAGGCCCTAAAAATTGCATAGGACGATGCATTAAACTATTCCTTACTTTATCCTAGTGATTCTCAATCCTTAACAGTAATGCACATTGCTTAAGTATGAAATCTATTCTAAAGTGTTAGTTCACTGACATCTGTAATAACATCTAATCAGAACTCAGCCGACATTAAGTTGTACTTTCAAAAAAGAAAAAAAAGGATACTTTAGCTTTTCCAAGTTAATCTCCTATATGATATTAGAAGTCATATGAGGTAGTAGTGTTTAATCAATGCATGTGTAGTTTGGCTGCCTCCTTTGAGGAACCTTCATAATTGTTTTAACAACATGGCCCTTCCTCCTGAGTCCTTTCTGCAGAGTTGCAGCATCTTAACATGAATCTTTGCAGGTAATCAAACAGAAAAAACTGGAATTCAGTATTTTGGCATCAGACTCCAAGTGGAGTGAACATGTAACTGTCACTCCATTAAAATCAGGGTTCCTATTGGTCTTAAAGGACAGGGTTAACAGTTAGCCTTTTCTGAAGCGTACAGATGGATTTACGAGTTATTAATTACAGGTAGCACACACTTCCTTGTGGATCAACAGCACACGCATTGACTAAACAGACTCTCCCAGGAGGTGCTCTTTGCCTACTTTGAACACCTATGAGACCCATGTGAGCAATAGCGTTTCCTCTTTCATGCACCCAAAATTACTACTGACTGGAAATTCAACATTGTAATGTGTCTAGGTATATGCAGCAAACATTTTTTGAGCAGCATGCCCAAAGGCAATACCTTTTTATATCAAACACTTCAAGTTATTGTTCTAGCAATAAACATTGCTTACTTCAGTGTTTAAAGTTTATGGTAGGTTCCAACTTCTAACCTTGCCCATGTGTTATTTCTTTCATTAAGTAGTAGTGAGCAAGATATTTGCAAAGTATCATTTACAGCTGCAGATATTACTCTTAGGAATTAGTGAACATGCTTGAGTCCATTACTGTTTATTATATACATGGACCAAATACTTGATGTAAAAGAAGAACCAGATGAGCAAAAATAGGAAATTGGAATGAGACCAGTGTACACTCAGACTCTAGTTTATGCAGATGACATTGTCCTTATGGCTAGTAGGGAAGAACTACAGAATTCAGTAATAGAGTGGACCAATACATGTAAAGATAGAGGCATGGAAGTAACTATAAATAAAAGCAAAGTAATGCACATAACAAAAGGGATACAAGAGAAGAATAAATATCAAATGGAACACAGGAACTATGGAGCAAATTGTGAACTTTGAATATTTAGGGACAATCAACAATTCAAATGGAAAATCAGATACAGAAATCATAGAATAAATAAGACAAACCAAATCTATTACCAAATTAATCAAACACTAATAAGAAAAAAGGAAATTAACAATGATACAAAAATGCAAATATACGGGGTGGAAGGGAAGTCATTACATTCCTTATAATATGTGCCACATAGAAACATTACAAGCAAAACAGTCGAATGGCATTTTGTTTTTTGATCAGCTGATTTTGAAAAAATAAATGGTTTTTGTTCCAAGAATGTGCGAAGATAACAGTCTGTTGCTTGTAAGACGCATAGAGTAACTTATTTCTGACACAGCTTCGGTAGTAATTATGGAACATCACACAGGGTTTCAATGCTTTAAGTGTCCAGGCAAAAAGTGCTTCTTGGTTGGAAATTGGTGTCATATTAGAGACTTTGGTAAGCGCTCACACAAAGGAAACAGGGTGTCATCCAGTGCTTGGGATATGTGTTCTCCCGATATGCTTGTTTAGCCAAGGGTGGACGACATTCCCAGCATCTTCTATAAGGTAAGATTGTTATACATGCTTTATGCACAGAGTTTATGTAGGAGCAAAGCTGGCTGTGGCACACCCAATCATGCACAGGCGAAAAGCCATGCACCCTTTAGGTTTTAAATAAAAAATTCTGTAGTATTCAAATTCGCTTAAATGAAGGCAATGCTGGATCACTGTTAACACTGTTTAAGACTTTGGCAGCCCATTGTTACAGAAAAACTGGTGCACTTTCCTACAAACAGCACAATGAATAGTCATTTGCTTTTTCTTATTCTGGCTTCCGTCTTTATCTATTCTTCCTTGGTGTCCACAATATTCCTGTTTGCTTGGGTTTCTTACAAGCACATACACTCCAGTTGGAAATACTGGTATAACCTGCAGTTAACTTCACAATGTTATTCACAGTTACAGAACGGTATTCTTGCTTTAGTTTGTTAAAAAACACTCTGAACTATTTGTTTCTTACCACTTTTTAACAGTTTGTCTTTAGAATGCTTCACTATTAAACCTTTAATTTCACTAACCAAGCTAGCAGCACCTGTAGAAGCATCCATGTTTATCACCTTACGGATTACTCATCGTATGGATGAACGAGAGGGGATTTAACTGGACAGAATTAAACGGAAGCAACAATCTCCTTTACTCTTACTATTCTTTTTGTTATTTACTATTTTATATTAGTCAAAAGTTTCAAACCGTTTGATTGCCATACATCATGAAAATTCACAGACAATTGCTAATATTTAAGGTACTATGTTTTGTGTTGTACTTTGGTTTCGCGTGTACCGCCAGCTAGTTTTGACAGCATGTGTTTACATCAAGTAAGGATCTAAGGGTGAAGTGATTATAGCTTAGCTCATATGCCATATAAATCCATTCACCACTTACAATGTTTTAGCAGTAATAACAGATACATACAAAATATGTGACAAACTACTTTGGGACTTTAATAGCAACGACACTCACACAATGGTCTCAGACTCGCTTTCCATTTCAGTGAGAGCCAAATGCTGTTGCTTCCAAAATATTCCCAAATATTAGTAACCTCAATGGCAAATCAAGCTACTGCCTAAGTAATGTGTTATACCATTAATCTGACTTGGGTGGCTTTAAGCTGCAATTTGGACACTACATGCACTTTCTGTTGAAAACTGTTTTAACTGAGACGACAATGCTGTCAGTTTTAACATCAATATCAACATCAACACAGAAATTGAAGCACAGTACATCTTGCATACTATGGGTGCATATAAAAGTGTTTCCATCAAATTAGAAATACTGTAATAGAAGTACTATTACATAACTACACAAATGCTTATTTGCTAGACAATAATACAATGCCAAAATGTACTGAAAAATCTGATGTGTTGCACTCACATGACTTTCTCTACTCTTGTACTAACCATTCTTACAAACTCCTAGTCCTTAATCTTCTTTGTGTTAGTTGAAATGAACATTTTCAAAAATTATCCTTTTATTTCCTTGCAGGTGCAAGGGGAATTTGGGAATACAGTAGGCTTTGAGCGATAGTCAAATCTTTTAAAGCTTTCAAATTCCACTCTCTTTGCATGGCTAAGATATAAAAAAATTAATAACAATGTTCCATTTGACTAAAGCTGTGTTCGGCTCTAAAACTGAACAAAACCTGGCATCTGATACTTGAGCATAAAAAGCACAAATGCAGTGCAATTACGTAAACTATTCTGCAATCAGAGCAGAGAAGCCCTGTTCACCTAACACATACCTCCTGCTCAAACCAAGCCCTGTGAGTGGCCCAGATATAAATACAGCACCTACAGCCATTGATTCTGTTGTAACTGAACCTTCGCCGAGAAGACTCAGACCACACCAACAATGATGTCCACCGCAGCTATGGACAAAACATCTGGACCTCTAAACTACAGCAGACCACAGCTTTTAAGCCCAGAAGAAATCTCTAGCTTTAATTCTAACTCTCGCCACACTACACAAATAACAAGGAATAACTCCAAAATGGTTCACTCTACAAAAAAAAAAAAAAAAAAAAAAAAAAAAAAAAAAAAAAAAAAAAGCGCCCTTAAACCAAATCCAAATCTACAAAAAAAAGTTTGTTTGGGCATAAATTGTGGTTTAGCAAGATCTACCTTTTTTGTATAGTAAGATTTGGTCTATGCAAAAGTCATCACGAATAAACAGGATTACATGGGCTATAGCCACAAAATTCAAAATATACATTTCATTTGTCATAAATATATCTTAAACATATGGCATTTTAATCAAAATCGTTAGCCACTTTTGAGAAAATCAAAATTTTCTAAAAATTTTCCATGTAAAGAGTAGTTTAGGGTGGAGGAATTTTCTTCAAAATCTTCGTGTTGCATTCTTAAAAGACGTTAAACTTAAATACCAAGTTTGGTTTTTAACTGACTTTTTGTGTTTGAGTTATGCTGTCCACAGATTAACACATACACATGTGCACACACTGCGCTTTTCCTAGAAATACTTTTTCTGGATTCAGTTCATATATTTCCAGTGAAAACTCAACATTGAATTTTCAGGTGGAATACAATACTTCCTCTACTTACCAAACGTAGTTAAGAAAGTAATAACCAAAGTGTGCAAGGTATTTGTGTTCATATTTGCACACTGCAGCTGCCACTGTGTGCCACTATTAACAGTCATCTTATATTTTTAAACGAGCAATTCTTGTATACATATATAAATATATTTCATGCATCTTGGAAATGGCTCTAACAATTTCGATCAAATTTTGTATTCAGATAAGGTTTTGCTTTTTTAAGTTTACCTATATGTATGAAGGATGTTAATGAACTACACCGAAATATTTTCAGAGGGTATGGAGATGTCATAAACAAGTAATGTGAGACAGGAAACTTATGACCTGTTTGTGGAATTGTCGAAGTTACAGCTAAAAGTTTCTAATGAGCGAGTACGCCACTGACTAATATCAAACATTCGAGACTGCAATACACAAAAAAGAAGGGACGTTATAGTAATCTGTTTTGCGCTATATTTTAAATTATGTTTCAATGTGTGCAGTTTTATTTCAGCACATCAGTACAATTAATTACAATCCTTGCTAAAAAAAAAAAAGTTGAAAACTGCTTAATGCATTCATATGCTGCACTTAAGAACGGCAAGTTGTTTAAAGAGTCAAAGAAAGTGTAAAAGCATAAAAACATCCAAGATTTTACATCAGTTTTATAGGAACTGCTCGAAATTGTGACCTGAATTTTCATGGCAAGATTGACAGCGGTGAAGGAACGATTGTCGTACACTAAGATTTTTGTGTGAGCCAAGTAAGGAAATGATAGCAGTGTTAATGCTCTTCTACATATGGAATAAAAAAAGAAAGCAAAATCAGTAATAGCATGATATGAAATGAACCCACGACCTTTGTGACTATTACAAATTCACGACACAAGAACAATCAACAAAATGTTTTTGGAGTAGGCTTCACAATGCAAGAAAGCAGCTCGTCGTTCAGTGTCGCACGGTCAGGTTATTAGTCCGAGATTTGAGAGATTTTTGTGGCATTAAATCTTGAGAACACTGATAATGAGTTGCTGAAAATCCATATTTTTATACCCGGGCAGCAGTTTTAAAGACACTATAAAGCAATGTCACATCATACTTTACTTTAACACCGACTTATCAGCATCTAACATTAATATGTTTAACACCATATAACTGCATCATGTTTAGTCCTGGACCACACATTGCCTATCTCAAATTACTTATATCAGTAACATCTACAATCTCTCGAGTTATTTTGGTATAGTTCATTAACATGTATGTTTGAAATAGAAATGCTATTATATTCACACTGTTTTCTCCTCTCATGCCAAGTAAAGTTTGATCGCCCAGGTACTACTAATCTAAATGATGCAGCCAATTCCTTAACAAAATAATTGAGTTTCATACATTTAAAAGGTAATGTATAAAAAACAAAAATAATGTGGTTCAATAGGCATAAAAATACCTCGCACATGGCGATATACATTTATAATGGTATTATGGAGGAGGTAAGATCATATTACTGTTTAGGAATCACAGTAGCATGGGCACAGCACATTATGGCTTTTGTCCAGTTCTTGAAATATTACTTCACTCAATGTAATTAATGTTTTTTCACATAACAGCCGTGTGTAGGACATGATTGGAAAGGGTAGAGTGAGACTGAAAAATTGAATGCCATCACCGGGATTTGAACCATGGATCTACCGGTTACCGTCTGGCTGCTCTAACCACTAAGCTATCATGGCCAACGTGCTGATATGCGAGTGAGTTGGAGAATTTAATGTCATATCGGCATGTTGGTCATGATAGCTCAGTGGTTAGAGCAGCCGGACAGTAACCGGTAGATCCGTGGTTTAAATCCCGGTGATGGCATTCAATTTTTCAGTCTCACTCTACCCTTTCCAATTACTTTACTCAGTTTTCATTGTCACTAATGACATACTTTAGCTTTCAATGCAAGGTTGAAAAGGAGAAAATGGACAAAAAAGAAACTTGGATGCACGAAATACTGATAATATTGGAGGAAATAGGTATGGGAGAAACTTGGGCAGAAAGAAACAATAAAAGGGTTTCTAGGGAGAAATTAGAATAAGGGTGGAAGATATCAAAAAGCAAAAAATTCTGAGTAGCTTTAACAACAAAAGTCATTAATATATTATAGATTCTTAAAAACGGAATGAGGGGGAAAAAATACATCGAAGTATGCAATAAAGAGGCCAGAATGGGGTATGCATGGGCTAGGACGGGGGTAATGAACCTAAGAGGGATGATAGAGATAAAAAAAAAAGGGGGGGGGGGGGGTAAGATGCACAAAAGCGGTAGATTGCATGAAAATTGGCACCATATTTTGGATTGTAATGGTATGGATAAAGGAAGAGAGAATCTAGTACCCAAAAAATGGAATGTTCTCGCATTAGACTTAAAAGTTAGGAACATTTTTAATTTAAAATCAGACGAATACATTGGGAAAGCAGGAAAGTATTAAGGAAAAATGAGGTTGAAATGGATAAAATGACTATGAGGAAATAGGGAAAATGGAAAAGATTGTGAGGGGTAAAAGTAATTGGTGACTGTAATAAACTTCCCCATTATATGTAAAACAAAATGTTAAATATAAGGGGAAGCAGTTCCAAGAGGTACAGGTAGTTAAGCTTTCAGTGAGATTTCACTTAGCTCATGCCATTATTACTTCAGTAATGTGAACTAGTACCACTTTTCTCTGTCACATTGACGTCACTTTCTTCTGTGACATAGTGGCATAACGAAATACAGCCAATGTAGCCTCTTCATCCAGACAGTTCACTCGCTGGGGAGTCAAACACAAGACGTCCTCAATCCCTTGCTGTATGTCATCACAAACTTAATCTGTACCAGAAACACACTCACTTCACCTGTCTCTCTCAACTTGAGAGTGAGCCCACTTATACAACTGTTAGAAGTTTCCAGAACATTCAACATGGCAAAGTATTCAGAAGGTTCTAATTATATGGGGATAGGGCGCATCGTGTTCACATTGGGCAAGCACGCGGTTCCAGCTATTTGATGCTGACCTTCTGATAGCAATGGCCATATCCACAGCATCACAATATTGCTGAATAATGTACCTAATAAATCTATATACGTCTGGTAAGTCAACTCATCTATACTGAGTCCATGCAATACACACCTTTCAATTTCCCCACCAAAGCCTCCATTTACCCTACTGGACCCAACAGTGCCAGACAGATTGGTATATAGCTAAAATAGACAGGCAAAAAGGCATTATAAATAGCTAAAATAGGCAGGCAAAAAGGCATTATAAATAGCTACAATAGGCAGGCAAAAGGCATTATAAATAGCTAAAATAGGCAGGCAAAAAGGCATTATAAATAGCTAAAATAGGCAGGCAAAAGGCATTATAAATAGCAAAAATAGGCAGGCAAAAAGGCATTATAAATAGCTAAAATAGGCAGGCAAAAAGGCATAAATAGCTAAAATAGGCAGGCTAAAAGGCATTATAAGTAGCTAAAATAGGCAGGCAAAAAAGGCATTATAAATAGCTAAAATAGGCAGGCAAAAAGGCATTATAAGTAGCTAAAATATACAGGAAAAAAGGCATTATAAATATTAAAACAGGCAATTAGAAAAACCACTTTATTTAATAGATTACACTATTCAATAACTCGTCATATTTTAAAGAACTTCAAGTTTTAAACAAAATGATAGAGTTGTATCTGACACAAAAATGAATTATTTTAAAAAGGCCTGTATATTGCAATGCCTTATTCGTTGCATGTGACAACCAAATGCTTTTCTAAGTTCTCTGGGGTCATGTTGAGTCTCCTGTCAGACAACACTTTTTCACATAACAAAATGACCTCTCAATATCGACAGAGGTTACTGGAGGAAATCTAAAACAGCATCATTGTAGGACCCATTTCAACTGCAAAAGAATTGTCATCTTGTAGAATTTTTTTAAATGTTTCTAAGTTTATCCAGATAAATAATGAAATAAAGGCAACAAAAAGCATTTATTTCCTAAAATAGGCACATATATTTAAAAGGCAGAAAAAGGCAACATAAAACTGTGCCATTTCAATCACAAAGATATAATCCATACTTTCAAATTGAAGATAGATTTTACACATTTAAAAAGGCATTCTGCCCAAGTTCTGGTCTCTGCTAATAACACAAGCATTTTAAGGTTAGGAACACGGGGTTACAGAAGCTTTTTCTCTGTACTACATGCGTAAGCATTAAATCCATCAAACACATATGCAACTGTGAAACCTATTTATGGCTTATCACAAAACTAAAAGCACTCTTGTAAAGCAGTACTCTATCACTAGGTGTAATCTGATATTTCAGTGAACATCATCTTTGTTATACTGCATTGTTGTTTGCCAGCAACAAAATGGTGGTCGCACAGACCATTTGTTAGGGCTGGTTGACATTAATCACAAAGAATTGTACATATTTGTTTCCATTAAAATTACTCTATAACCATACGTTAAGCGAAAGTACATGATTTTACAGTCCAAACTTTTAAGGACATGTAATATGAATTACAACATACATAAATAAAAGATTCTTCATTTGAAACCTAAAGGAGCACAGTGTTTCGCCTCTCACACAACCTTGCTGGATTCCCTCACTACAGCTGCAGTTAGTCACACAGCTAGTCGGTGCTGGACCTCTAAAAATCCACATCACGTTCAACAAATCCCTCATTATGATCAGAGAGTTGGAGTTTGGTGTGCTGTTAGCGCTAGATGCATAATCAGTCCAATATTCTACGAGCAGACTGTAAATGCAAAGTGGTACCAAAATGACATTTTGATCCCATTTTATCATTAACTGACAGAAGAAGAGAAACCATATGGGTGGTTTCAACAAGATTCAGCTACTGCCCATACAGCAGAAGAGTCCATGAATAAAATTCGGGAAGTGTTTGAAGATAGAGTGATTAGTGCTGGTGTATGGCCCTCTCGCTCCCCGATCTAACAGAGTGTGATTTTTACTTGTGGTGTACTCTGAGAGACAAAGTTTACAAGACAAATCCTCATACATTGAAAGACCTAAAATAAAATATTAGAAATGAAATCAGAAACATTAGTGGCCCAACTTAACTGTTCAAATCAGAATGTGTTCTCCCAATATGCTTGTTTAGCAGGGGGTGGACGACATTTCCAGCATCTTTATAAGGTAAGAGTATTATACATGCTTCAAGCGCTGAGTTCATGTAGGAGCAAAGCAGCCTGTGGCACACCCAATCGCACACAGGTGAAATGCTGTGTGTCCGTTAGGTATTAAATGAAGAACCCTGGATTTGATTTGCTCCATTCAGTAGTTTTAAGATGCTAATTACTGTCTGACCAGTAGAAGATCGTGGGTGAGGTCTGAGATACGAGAGGAAGCTTGAACTGTTGAATCTGCTCATGTAATCAATTTGTTTACTATAAGATGTGAGTATGAAGTACCCATACTGCCACATCTAACACTTGTATGAAACTGCTGCGATAGGTATTATGCATTTTAGCATGCATGAACATGATGGGAACAGTACAAAAGGTTTATACAGCACCTTCTAGCTCAGACATTAACTATGTACATGTAATAGTTTCTCATTATGTACCATTACCCGTTTGTTGAGACAACACTAACACACTGGTCAATCAAATTACAATTACTTCTGACTGGCAAATGAGATGTTCCACAAAATCTGACTTGTATTATGTTCACGTAGTGTTCCTGTTGTTATTCAGCATCTGCAACCTCATGTTCCTAACCTCAAAATGCTTAGTTTCGTAATACTATTCCACAACTTTCTAGTTTTTCTGCACCTGTATATGCAACTTCTCACTGATGTAAATAATCCCCCATCACTTTATATTGGATCAAATCTCACAGTAAGAAGCACATCCCAATATTAATACATGTTTAAAATGGATCTTGCCAGTACCCAAAACAAGACAATGCAATATTCAAAATGAAGTAAATGACAATGTATCATTTACCAAAACACTTCAAATGGATTTTCCCACACTTTTAACACTATATTGCACTGTTTTATTGCACAATTTTTAATAGGTCATCAGGGGCAACAACTGACACACGTAATATGTTATTTGTGTAAATGTCGGTAAACTGCATTTAATTGAGGCAAGGTGTACGAAGTTGTCCAATCGAATAAAATTATGTTGACATGTTTCACCATCATGGGAGCATTCCTCTCCAATATTCCCTAAGGGAAGTATTTGTGACGAAAATTGGAGTTGTGTAAATACACATTATCCAAAAGGAAGAATGAAATGGCCCACAAGGGGTACAAATAGCATATTGTTTTTATTTCTGGAGCATTTCTAAAATAAAGTAGTAAAAGCAGATTTTACACTGCTGAAGTGAATCAAAGTTCAATAAAGAGTGAAATATCATACATGAATACAAACATATCTTTCATTTCTGCAGTGTTGAATAGCACGGAAGTAATAGCAATGAGGCCTTACTCCACCCGGGTGAAACAGTCACACAGATTGGTACTATTAACATTCAGAATAGTCATTATAATAATTGTCATGATCACCTGCGTCAGCTGATGTTGCATCAGGAAGAATAAGCGAAGCAAAATAAATGGATAACAATGCAATAACTTCTAGATTGACTTCCCTTATTTCCAGTCCCTTTAATTCAACTGCTACAGTATTCCTTTCATATCTTAGTAACCTTAATTAGTAAATGTTATAAATACCTACGATTTTGTTTCTTCAAATCCTAGTTAAAACTATGCATGCACACAAGATTTATTCGTTAGAACGTACGGTTTCTGCAACATACGTTGCTAGTGACAACCATAACATACGCAGAGGTTACAGAAGTCCTTACTTTCAATGATGGAACCTTAATCACAATTTACAGATTCATTAAGGAATATTATTCGACTTACAAAATTTCCAACCAACTAGGTAGATCTCCGGGAATTCTTGTGAGACTTTGTTTACTGCAGTCTACCACAATTCCAAGACAGGTGCAATTTTCTGGACAGGAGTTCATTTTGTTCGATTCTGTTCGTGTACCCATTATACGAATTATCCATATTACGCCTACAACGATGTAAAAGTAATTAGGTTTTGCCATTTTAACCCACCCACTTCTTACTTCATTGTTATATTCCTCATTTTCTGTAATGGCTACATGTTTGATATATCACACATTTCCGCTAGTCGTCGCGATTTCATTACAATTACTTGAAAACTGGAGAGCTGTTTAAAACAGAAGTTATACATTTTAATTCTTCGTTCTCTGTCAAATTTAACTGCTGTAATTGATGCATTATAAACTACAGAAGAAATTCACAATAACTCTTCCATTATCATTCCTAGAACAAACTTCGCCACACCAAATACCAAAGCACAAACTGCGCACTCTCTTGTGGAACGGTATTACCACAGAACATCTAAGAGGATATCACACAGCCGCCATTAAACACCTAAAAATCAAATATCCCGAAAGTCTTCTGCAATGACGTATAATGAATTCCCATTCGAAATAGCAATTCACGTGTTTTTACATTTTCTTGCACTATAAACTGCTTTGTCTCTAAAACCTAAATTACGATCACACATTCCACTGATTGGCATTAAATCGCTCTTGGGATTGGTGCTACACGGTGTTTTAGGTGGTAGCTCTGAAAGTCACTAATATCAAAGAGGCAGAAATTTAAATAATCTTAAATCAGGTTCCAAGTTCATACCTCCGTTTTGAAGTGTGCGTATAGTGAAATTGAGCGTCCTCCTCATTTAATTTTAATTTGTACAGTATCCTTTGAGCTGCTAGTTGTAGTTAGTGCATAATTCGTATCTTGGGTTAATTAAGATCATTTTGTTCAAACAAGAGTGCAAAAACCTTTATTTATATAGACAAATAATACTTCCAAATTCCACCCTTAGGGGTTGGTAAATGTCGCACGATGTAGATCTCAGAAAAAAGGAATTAATAAATATGGAAATAAGTGTAATTAAGGACATGAATACAGTAGAAAGAATTGTGGAACAAAAGAATGAGAAAGGAATAATAAGTAATAAAAGCGAGAAAATATTGTATAATTACAGAGATTCGGGTCCATATTTTGTTATTATCAATGGTAACCAAGGAAATGTAAACAGGATTCATCCTATGAAATATGGTAAAATGATATTTGAAAATGGATTTAAAGCAAAAGAAATTAAACCAATGGGTAGAAATAGAATTGAAGTATACTTCAATCATTTCCAAGAAGCCAATAACTTCTTAAAATCAGATTTCGATAGTAAATATAATGTGAAATCATTCATTCCTTACTACAACTGCATAGTCAAGGGAATTGTAAGAGGAATCGATGTTGAGTTATCTGAATCAGAAATCCTAGAACAAACAACTAATGATAGAAATTATGAAATTCTTAAGGTGCACAGGTTTATGAAAAAAGTACCTGGAAAGAATCGGGACGATATTCAGCTGCTCCCCACTGAAACAGTCTTATTTACTTTCAGAGCACAAATGCTTCCCAATAGAATATATATTTATGGCATATCATGTCAAGTAAATGAATTTGAAGAGAAACCCTTTCAGTGTAAAAATTGTTTGCTTTTTGGCCATTCATTCAAAACCTGTAAAAAGGAAGTTAGTTGTAACAAATGTAGCTACCAACACGCTGAAAAGGATTGTAAAGCAAAAACAGAAAGATGTATCAATTGTTCCATGAACCATAAAGCAACTTCAAAGGAATGCCCTAAATATTTATTCGAAACTGAAGTTCTAAAAAAAGTGAGAGAAATGAGAGTTTCAAGGTACGATGCTATTAACATACTGAAAGGTAATACAACCTACGCCGACAAAATAAGCCAGAAAAGTGCGGTAATAGAAAATCCGAAACTCAATTCGCTATGTGTCATTGCCTCAAAAGAGTTAAACAACTTTCATAAAGAAAATAAAGTTTCTTCCATTAAATCTAAGGAAGTACCTAGTGGGTCTTTTACTAAAAAAGCGGTCAAAAAAAGGAAACCTAGTCCCGTAAACAAAGTAGAAAGTACCAATAAAATCCCAAACCTGAACAACGCGTTGATCAACCCAAATGGCAGAAATCAAGCACAACATTTAATTTCGAACATACCATCTATCCATAAAGAAACTAATTCCGATGAAAAAATGGAGAGCGAATATACAAGTCAGGAATCAATCACTCTTGCTTTAGAAAATAACTGTAGTATGGAAGTGAGTGAAGTAATCATTCCTACTCAGGAGATAATATCTCAGGACATTTCGTTATTAACTTACTACAACAATGACGCAAAGCAACAAGTTCAGGATAGTGGAAATAAAAAAATATAAAATTATATCATGGAATGCTAGAAGTTTAAACAGTAAAAAGAATGAACTAAACAATTTTATACATAAAGAAAATATAGACATTTTTATGATTACCGAAACATGGCTTAAACCAGGAAATAAATTTCGAGTCCCTAATTACAAAATTATTAGATCGGACAGAATGAAAACTGGTGGAGGAGTTTTAGTTGGATACAAAGATAATATGATATTATCTAATTTTGAAATTATTGGAAATTTAGACGATACAGTACAAGGAATTATGATTCAGTTTGGTTCAATCAGAATATATAATATATATAAAGTTCCAAATTCTATTATAAGTGATACTTTCTGGAAAAGAATCTTTTACTGCAGTACTCAAGAAGAAATTATTATTAGTGGGGATTTTAACTATACTTGTTCAAGGAAGGATGGCAATTTTAATTTCATGAATATTCCTTTTGTCAAAAAATTGGCAGCAGAAAATTTATTTAGCTTAAATGATGGTACTCCCACCAGAATGGGAGCTTATAATCAAGCGGATACGTCTCCGGATTTATCATTTGCATCAAAAAATTTAGTATCCAAAATTTATTGGGAAGTATATAAAGATAACTTAGGAAGTGACCATTTCCCTATAATTATGAATATGGGAGATACTAGATCCAATATAAATATTAAAAATATCAAAACAAGAAATAAAAACATTGACTGGATAAACTTTCGTAAATTCTTTGATTCAGCCTTGAGTAGTGATAGTTTGGAGGAAGACAATGTGATTAATATATTTTATACACAATTACAAAATTATTTGAACTGTTTTCATCCAGCCTATTATAAAAACAAATCTAAGATTTACATAAAACCCATTTGGTGGAACAGTGATTGTCAACTAGCAGTAAAAAAGAGGAAAGATGCTATTAAAATTTTTTGGAAAAATAGGAATCCAGAGAACTATCTAATTATGAAAAAAGAATCCGCAATTACAAAGAAAATATTAAATTCGGCAAAAAGAAATAAATGGAATACATTTTGTAATTCTCTATCTCTACAATCAAAAAACATTAATCAAATTTGGAGAGATATCAGATCCTTCTCAAAAAATAATGGATCCAGTTATACTCAAATTGAAGATTATTTTGATTTACAGTATAGTTTCCTAAAAACCAATGCCCCGGACTTTGTATACTCTAATTTTCAACAAGATTTACATGAAATAAAGGAAGATACAACTAGTATTGTGGGAAATGCGGATTTAGTTAAAGAAATCGAACTTAGTGAGATACTACATGTTCTTCTAAGGCATAAGAACAACACTCCGGGTCCAGATGAAGTAAGTTACCAGATGATGCACAATCTATCAGAGAATACTTTAAGAACATTGAGCAGGGGATTCAATTATGTTTTTAACAGTGGTAAAATTCCCGGATACTGGAAACAATTCTATATTGTCCCTATTAAGAAACCATCTAAGGATACAAGTTTACCTAGTAGCTACCGTCCTATAGCACTATCCAGCGTACTAAGGAAGATTTTTGAAAAGATATTGGCTAACAGAATTACTTTTTATTTGGAAAGGTATGGTTTATGGCCTAAGTTTCAGTATGGTTTTAGAAAACACTTTAACACAACAAACAGTTTAGCCATTTTAATTACAGAAATTCACTCAAGCTTCCTGAAGAAAAATTGTTTATTAGCACTCAAACTTGACAATAGCAGAGCCTATGACTCCGTTCAATTAAATTTATTAATGGAAACGTTAAAAGAAATTAAACGTCCTATTAAAATGATAAGATGTATTATAAATTTGATGATTGACAGAGAGATTACACTACATCCTAGATTTCACTGCTCAGAAACAAGAACAACAAGCTTGGGTTTACCCCAAGGATCATCATTGAGTCCTATCTTATATATTTTATACACACTAATGTTAGAAAAATTCTTTAACGCGGAAATACAGGGACTTGCATTTGCAGATGATTTGTTATTATATACTTCTTGTAAGCTAGAAATGATGGACAATACTATCGCGAAGTTTGGTGAGAACATCAACAATATTATCGGAAATTTGGAGAATAAAGGAATTCTCATAAATTCCGAAAAAAGTCAATGGATAATTTTTAGAAAAGGAAGGAAAAAATTCAATAAAACACTTAGAGTGGGTACTCAAGAAATTGCTTCTACCTCCAATATAACGTTTCTGGGAATGGTTTTAGATAATAAATTATGCTGGAATCTTCATATAAATCAGATAGTAAGAAAATTAAACAATATATCCTATATTTTCAAACATATTTCTGGAAAGAAATGGGGAGCTCATCCTTATACTCTACGAATATTATATAACAATTTGATAAATTCTACATTGGAGTATGGAGCTATACTATTCGGCAGAATATCACGTAAAAGCGAAGATTTTTTGAGTTCACCATTGTATAAAAAAATTAAACAATGTCTGGGCATTTCTGGAACACCCTCAAGAACTCTTACATTTAAAGAATTTGGGATCATTCCGTTTAGATTAAAACAATTACATCTAACTTGTAAATTTGTGGTTAAGTTGGGCTACTGCTTGGAAGATAAGCTTGTGGAGTCTCTGGATCAATTGTATGCATTCAATAATAGTAACATTTTAAATTACTTCAAGGAAAATTTCAACGTCATGTACATATGGATTCTATACAGAAACATGGTAAAGAAAACCGGTACTCCTAGACATCCTACATACTGTGTTCACTGGAATATACTTCATTTTCAGTTAGATGTTGATACCAATACTTTCATAAAAAATGTACACAATTCGGTACAATTATACAGAGAATTTACAGATACTTATCCGGTTAACACATGGGAATATTTTTTCACTGATGGATCCAAAAATAGAGAAGGTGATGTTGGTGCAGCAGTATATTTAAGTAAATCCAAAGACCATATTACAGTTAAAATGAGTGATGAATTTACAATATATTCGGCTGAACTTATTGCTATTAGAACTGCAATAAATTATATCACTACAAATAAGATAAAAATGAGCATAATTTTATCGGACTCCCTAAGTGTTTTGAATAAATTAAAAAATTTTGGACTTGCATGTAATCAGAATTTAATTGAAATGGAAATAAAATTAAAAGTGTATTATGCCTATCAAGAAAATTGTCAAATTAAGTTTGTATGGGTTCCCGGTCACAAAAACATAGAAGGAAATATGAAAACAGACATATTGGCCAAACAAGCAAGAAAGATAGAAGAAAAAATAAATGTACAATTACCACCTAAAGATATCTTGCATCATATGAAAAGTAAAACAACTTCACAATGGTTAAAGGAACATCCTGAAGACCATTGGATTAGCAACAAACAATCTAATCCTTGGTTCAGAAATATATACTATCCTAGACAAGACTTGTGCAACATAATCAAAATGAGGCTAAATATTGCATTAACACCTGCATTTTTGTTTAAGATGAAGAAGAAAGACTCTCCCTACTGCAGTTGTGGTGAATATGGAAATTTAGAACATATATTATTAGGTTGCAACTTATATAAAAATGAAATTAGTGAGTTTTTTAGTTCTATTTATAATTTGGGCATACTGGGACCTATTAAAATAACACATTTATTAAATTATAATCTAAAATTAGTATTCAATAAAATTATTAAACATATTAGGAAATGTAAAATTAAACTCTAAAAAGTATAGTACTCCAAAAAGCAGCTCATGTAAAATATTAAAGGATGCTAAATTGACAAATTAGTCATTTAGTATAAACATTGGAGGAGGACGCTAAATGAATAAGTACTGGTATTCAAGAGCGTCGTAAAATAAAAAGAAGAAGAAGAAGTTCATACCTCCATGTTTGTACACTGACAGTTCTGTAAGATCGTCGGAATCGTTTCAAATAAATGTTTCCTCCTAGAAAACTGTGTCTATTTTTTGTCGATTCGTTCGTTTGGCGCCACTACGAGCGCAACTACGAACGTCGAACACTTCGTATACTGTTGTATTGTATTGTACCGTATGTTGCTCTTTTCATCCTTGAATGAGCCAGACTCAAACATATAGAACATGCAATTATACAAGATTGCAGTATTTTTTTTTAAATTTTTACCCCAACACCTAAGGACAATCATGCTTAGTGATCAAGTGACCAATACAACCACTTAGATCCGGGGATGGAGGGGCGAGAATGTTGTTGTTGTTGTTTTCTAGTGCCTTGCATCTGGCAATGAAGCCATTAGCATTCGTGCTTTCCAATACTTTTGAACTGTAGTTCCTTCTGATCTTAATGCTTCACAGGTCTTCAAGTGGTTATAGGCTCAAATTTTAGTGATAACGTATTTAAAAAGAATAACAGTACTAATATTTTCAATTGGCCCCAAATCTCTCACATTTAATAAAATCGTGTGTAACTACTAAGTAGATGTAGTCTAAGCTACATTCTAATGAATAAAATTTGAGTTGAAATCTTCACATAAGCTTTACGTGTATCCTGATCCAACCTATTTCCACTAGCGGCTCATGTCGACTATACCGATGAGCGTCGGCAGACTTTTTTCCAGTGGGGGGAGGGGCACATGTTGGCAATTTGCAATCAGATAATATTAATTCATTATTTTATTGTCAAAGTTTATAATATTTGTTGCAGATAACAAGATTAATTAATGGCAAATAAAAATTAATCTTTACATCAAAATTAAAATATTAGTTTAATAGTCAGTAATTGATTGCAAATTAAGTTGGCCAACTTCCAGGGGGGGCATAACCGTTCGATCTCAAACTTCGGCGCTCTCCGGCGTCCAAACCATATATTTCCGGGCAGGGGTTCCTATCTGAAAATCAATCAGTTTGACACCCCGCACAACATGCTCAGCGTTGTCGGTTTTTTTTTTTTTTTTGTACACCCAGTATATTTTGTCTTTATTAAACACTGGAAACATTTTTATGCATGCATTCAACACATTTTCTGGAAACATTGAACTAAATTACCCAAACTGTGATTCTTATAGCTGGTAAGATAAAGAACGGTGTTCTCTAAACTGGAAGCGGAGATCCGATTGAGACAGATACCACATACTTCCTTGTCTGCTGCTGCTCTGGTCTGTGCGTTTGGAACAATTTTAAGTTTGGTGAGTTTTCTGCTGCCAAATTACAGAACTCTACTGTGTTGACTCAATGACAACTTGTGCAGAGGGTCTTCGCACCTCGACCGAAAGGCAATCCTTTGAGCATATAACCCTGATGGGACACCCCCGCGAGGATCGATAAGGCGAATGGATCCTAAGGGTGACTGGAACATTACCACCACAGAGCAGGTGTCAGGGTCCTTACATTTTCCCAGTAAGAAGCACCCCGGCGGATGCTAGCTTAGCTGCCTCCCATGGGGGCCCAGAAACCAGTGGCTCGCCATCCAATCCGAGGGACGGGATTTCCAGAGTGCATTTTCCCCCTCTGTTGTGCTGCTGCCGCGACGCTTCCAACCCTGAGAGAAACTTAACGGGATGAAGGGTGAAATATAATGATTAATGTAACGAAATGGAGGGACAGGAAATTCGGAGCGTATCGAAATCCTTCCAAGCATTGGCTTGGCGATCCGGGGAAACCTCCGAAAAAGTCAAAGGTCAGGAAGGACGGCCACGGGGATCGAACCAGCGATCTCCCGAATGCGGATCACAGAGAGTTACCGTCTGAGCCATCTCGCGCGGGTACTGTGTTTCTTACTTTTTATAATTTCAGCACTGAAAGTAGATATGTACATTCGATCTTTGGCAGCACTCATGTGACGGTTCTGTAGTTCATTGTACAGTATGTCCACATGAAGTATAATTAAATGGAAAAAATTAAGCTAGAAATAAAACTCATATTCAAGGTACCTAATATAGCAGATGCCTCGTTTATTGTCGTACTACTTGAAGTCTCTGTTATGACAACATTTGAAAACATTCTTTCAATGCCTCTTCTTTTCATAAACAACATTTACAGTCCTGAATTTCTAGTTCCACCTCCTTGATCCACCACTGGGTATTCTCTTCTTAGCACACAAACCTAATACATGATGTGTGGACAGGGGACCAAGATGGCGCCGTATGGTATACAGACGAGAGGCATGATCCGGGGAAAAAAGGTAATAAGTGCTGAAAAAAGGGTAAGTAATCGAAATAATGAAACAGAAAGCAATATAAATGACAGTAAAATACATGGAAATAAAGGCAAGACTTCGGAACAGATATATACGCTGAAAGCAAATCATGAAAATCAGCGAACCACGATATCGGACGTGAAGCCGGAAAAGCGAGAAGATGAAGCGATATTGTCCCTACAACTAATTATTAGAATGCTAAACAGGGATTTAAAAGCAGCACAGGAAGAAATAAACGCACTTAACAGAGAGAAAAAACGAACTAAAAAATCAGCTACAGCGTCAAGTAGAAGCACAATCTTACGCCGAGGCGGCTAAAAATAAACAACGTAAATCAAGTGAAAGTTACTGTAGGCAAGGCGAGCTTTTCGGACTCAATACAGAAAATAGATTTCATGTTCGGGAAGATATAAATGAAGATTGTGAGTTCATTCACGGTGATGGTAGTGAAAAAGTGAGCGAATCATCTACTGAAACTAGATATGAAACGAAAAATAAATATAAGTGGCAAAGTGACGATTTTAATTAACAAAGAACAAAAAAGTCGCTCTTGATTGTTGGAGATTCTATAATCAAACACGTGAAGGAACCTAGGGCTAAAATAGAAGTAAGAAGAGGAATCAGAACTGATCAATTAGCAAACATCATTAGATATGGAGACTTGAAATCGACGATAAAAGACAATGGTGGGGAATTTCAGGCGGTGATGCTACACGTGGGTACAAATTCCCTACGTCACACAACTCCTGAAGTGATCGTGAGTGATACAAGAAACCTTATTCGAGTTACAAGAGCTAAACTGCCAGCTGCAAGGATCTTTGTAAATGGAATTCTGAAGAGAAGAAATGTGAGTGACTCTTCTATTGAAAGAATAAATGAGATAGTGCATAGTGTATGTGACGAACAAAAAGTGGTGTATGTTAATACAACAAATTTTGTGATGACAAAACTTTAGGTAGAGATGGTGTACATTTAAATAGGCATGGAGTACACCTGCTTAGTAAAATGGTTAGTAAAATAATTGATATAATACAGGGAAACTAATCTCATGGGTAGGAGGTGAGGAAAGAAATGCAGCAAAATCGGGTAAGGTTATAAACAAAATCACAACAAAATCTTGTAAGTAAGAATCATAATATAGAAATAGAAAACACAAATAGACATGGTACCTTTAGTCGAATTCATCAGAACATTCAGAGTATTACAAATAAGAGGGCACTAATTGAGCAAAACATACTTACCTTGCAACCAGATATTATAATTTTTTCGGAACATGGACTGAAAGGAGATGAGGTGAAAGTAAATAACTATGAAAACTATTCTATGGGGTCTAGCTTCTGTAGAGAGTATCATAAAAGTGGGGGGGTTGTATTTTACATTAAACAAGGGATAAAATATAAAGCTATAGACTGTAAAAAATTCTGTGAAGAAAGGTGTTGTGAACTGGCGGCAATTGAAGTAGGCTTAAAAAACAGAAAGATCATCATAATAGGGGTCTACAGTCCTCCTAACACAAACAAAGCGATATGTTTTGAACGATTTGAAGAATGTTTAAACAAGTTAAATAATAAGAAACACAAAATTGTAATCAGTGATTTTAATGTGGACATATTAGTAGAAAATAATAAGAAAAGACAGTTCCTAGAAGTACTTGTAAGAAACAATATTACACTGGTTGACACAGAACCAACCAGAGTAACCAAACAGTCGGCAACCTGTGTAGATCTTGTATGTACAAATCTCAAAAGGGAATGCTTTGAAGTTAAGATTATTAGAAATGGAATTAGTGACCATTATGTAGTAGGAGTAGTAGTAGTAAGTAAATACTTAGGTAATCTAAAAGATAAATCAAAAAACTAACTGAAGATAAAAGAGTAGTAAATAAAAGTACATTAGAAGCGTTGAAAAATAATATTAAAGCAGCCCCATGGAGTGAGATGTATGTAAAGAATGAAATAAATGAAACATTTGAGGAATTTGCCAAGATATCACAGAAATGTGTAAGTACAGCTATACCTATACGTAAAGTATATCACAAGGTACAAAAGGGTAAAATTTGGTACTCTAAAGGTATAAATATATCAAAAAACGTATGCAATTCCTAAACAGTTTAAAACACCCTAATTTAGATGAGAAATCATACAGATATATAGATAATTACAGGCAAATATTAAATAGGCTAATAAATGAGGCTAAAAAGTGAAGCTGTAAAATCGTTGTGTCCTAGTTATTCGATCGCCATTTGAAGCTGAAGTCGTTGGTGATGTGACGTTGCCCTTCGATGTAGCTCGCCTCAGCTAGTTCTGCATAAGATCTCTTTATCTCGGGTTTGCGCAAGTGTAATGGACAACCCAAGAACAACTTTTCATATCCTTTATTTCCTATTTAAATATTTTCAGGAGTTATGCCGAAAATATTTGTATCTGTAGAGGCATCGCCCTCACATCCGCTCAGCGCGATCTCCCGTACTGGTCTCTCTTTGAGTACTGACTCGACGCTTCTCTCTTACCCACGCTAAGAAAACCGTTCGCTCCATTTGAATGTCATGACGTCATCCAAGAAAGCCTCGTATCCAAAATGCTATTTCCTTTTCCCGCAATTTAGAAATGTCCCTTTCTATTATAACATGTTCTTTTATGGATTTCAAATATATAATTACTTTTTTAGGATTAAACGATGTTTACTTTATATTTTATTAGATATCTCACGCGACTTTTAAGGTTTGTAGAACTAACTTTCGAACGTGGATTTAAACTATGTGGTATGACGTCATGACTCGTTAATTTCAAACCAATAATGCGTTTATTCTACAAATTTAACGACTATCATTTACTCATATCTTGCTCACCTTACAACACTTGCTACTCTATTATCTATGTATATTATTACTTAACACTTATCGCAAATCTCACATCCGGCAATTAAATTAAAACGTGTCTTTTTCAAAAGCCCATTCGATCGGAAATCTAAATTTTGGTATCAAATGCCCCCATTTATATTATTTTATTATTTCATAATAAAATAATGTAAATGTCTTGCCCGAAAGAAAAATTAAAAAATTACTCCTGTATTTTGAATAATCGGCAACACTCCCATTATATACAATTTTCAATTACACTGTTTTGAAATTGGTGATTAACATATTTTCTCATTAATCTTTTTAACATGACAAACAATTATACATTTGACTTAACATTAATCCTTAAATACTAATTACAATATGTTATGGTTTCTTCTGTGAAGCTTTTATATAAAGGTTAAATTTCAAGAGTCTTTCTTTATACTTCCTTCTTTCAGTTCATGTTTGCTCACTTCGCTCTCACTATCACTTGCACTGTGATTTTTTTTACTTTTGTTATTGTAACACACATATCTGTACTATATCCTTTAAGCACTAAAATGTACATATATTTATATAAATCCATTACACTCTTCAGACAAGTTCTTTCTTTGTCTTGCTGTGATAACTATCTATACATCTAAATATTTTAACAAATGTTTACAAAGTAAATATTCTGTTTTCTCTCTATGCGGAGATGAACATTTTAACAATCTTTCTGAAGCTGTTATTGTGAGCTCTATACAATATATTTTTAAGCTCTTGGTAGTAGATAGCAATTCACATTCTGCATTTTTCATGAATATGTAAGTACCTGACCAATATATGATTTTCAAGTAAGCTAACATTTACATTTTATCTCAAGGCTGATTGGGCGCCAATAGACAAAGGACACTTCCAATTTTTCTTTTACATTAAATCAAGGTTCCAAGGCACCACACGGTTTCTTGTATGGTCGAAGGAGTTGTTTATGCCATCTTCCCAGACATTTTTCATTTTTAACATCTTTTAATTCATAGGTATGATGACCAAATTTTGATATAATTTCTGCAGGACCTTTATATAACAATTCCATCCTTTTGTTCCTACCTCGCAATGCACTTGATAACTTATGGTCTTTAACTAGTACCCAATCGCCTATCTTAGGTTCCCATTTATGTTTTCTACTCTTTTTCTTTAATTTTCGCTTCTCTGCCTTTTTCTTGATTCGTTCAAAAGCAATTTTCGCTCTTTCTTCCTCACTTAACTGAATGTCATTATTTTTCAGTGTTTTTGGTTCCCCGATCAATATTGGTTCTGGTTCAATTCCTAACATTAATTTTATTGGTGCAAACCCAGTAGTTACATTAATGGTGTGATTGATAATCTTTTCTATCAATGGACAATATTTTACCCAATCCTTGTGATTATGATGTGTAAGTACACGTAAATAAATTCCTATATCTCGGAGGACACGTTCTGTTGGATTCCCTGATGGAAAGTATGATGAACAATAATTTAGTTTTCTCGAGTCTAATGTCACCCTAATCTTCCATTGGCCTTATTTACAATACATAGGGGATTCACAAATTCTGAATTCGAAATTTCAATAACCTCATCTTCTAACATTGACTTTATAACTGCATCTACCTCTTCTCTTATTGTACTAGGGATAGCTCTCGCTTTATGTGTAAAAGGTTTGATGGGTATCATCTCAAACGAATGAGTATAAATATTACATTTACCAGGTTTCTCAGAGAATACTTCTTTATTTCGGATTAATATTTCAAACAGTTTATCCCTCTGTTGTTCATTTAGTTGATCAGCCTGAGTTACCTTTTCCCTCAACAATTCTTCTAAGTCTTCACTACTCTCCCTATCATAGTACCTAGTTGCATCAGAAACCCTCAAATTGTCTATGAAATCATTTTTATCCCATTCTACATTTTCTTTATTATTGACACTGTACTCTTTGACATTTACTTCAGTTAATTCCATAGCTCCTACTTTAACATATTCTACAAAGAATGTATCCCCTTGGATTTCTTCTTCCTCTTTTTCTCGTACAATAGTTTCTGAACTACTATCTTCCACAAAAGGCACTATAATGGTCTCATCTTCAACTTTCATTTCTAGAATCATGTTTTTAAAATTCACCACAGCTTCCCAGGCATAAAGACAATCACAACCTATTATAATATCTGTAACAAGTCTTCCTACAATCAGAAATAAAATTCCAAGTATTCTCCCATTTATTTCAATATTTATCATTGCTTGAAATTTTACTCTCTCTTTTCGTTTTCCCACAGCTAGCGAGCAATATATCCCATTAACTGGTAAAGACATTACTTTAAAGCCACTACTTTGTAAATTATCATAAAAATTTTGTGAGCATACTGTGCTATTTGATCCCGTATCTATAATTGCATTGTATTGTTTTCCATTTACTCCAATTTTGATTTTAGGTGGATCTCCTACTTTTTCGTTTTCGTCGTTTCTATTTTTCCATTCTCTTTTCTTTTGTATCATCATTTGCCTTCCAGGACTATTTATTTCCGAGTACTTATCACAATCATTACTAGGATACCCAGTTCTCACTGAAGGCGCGTTTGACCGGGTCTGGCGTTTCCCTGATTTTTATGTATTGCTCCTGTACTATTTCCCGAATTGTTACTTCTGTTTTCCTGCATTAAATCGGGGTTACTTCCTACCATGTTTTTGACCGTGTTAATGGCCTCGACCATTTCCGCATTTTCGGGGGAATTTCGTCCATTAGAATACCTTTCTTCCTGTCTTGGTGACCTCGGTCTAAACTCATTATCTCCGTTTGTCCAATACCCATCATTTGAATTTCTACTATGTCCAAAATAACGTCCCCGTCTACCTCGATCAAATCTATTTGTATTCATATAATTCACCCTTATATTTCTTCCCCTTTGATTACCATTTCTATTTTGGTGATGCCCTTCCTGGTTATATCTACCTCGATTTTCCCACCGGAATGATTCCATCCTTGGTACTGGTCCTTTATATCTTTCCCTAATCTCACTTCTATTCTGATAATACTGTGCCCCTTGCCCGAAAGAATTTACAGTTTCTTTTTCTTCATATTTATTTCCAAATGCGTGTTTCGGCTTATTGACTTCTAAGGCTGATAATAATTCGATCATAGCTGCAATGCTATCGGGTCGGGCTATGATTAGGTAGTGTTGAAGCGTTTCCGGAAAATGTGGAGTAACTATATTTATTAGATCTTTTTCATCTAGAGGAGGATCCAACATCTTCGATTTTCTCGCTATTCTCATAAAATAGTTGACCATCGATTCTTCCGATCTGGGATTAAATTTTCCATTGCTTAATTCAACTCTAATATTAGCCTGCCTACTAGCTCCCCAATATCTGGTTAAAAAGATGTTCCTAAAGGTCCGGTAGTCATTATTGTTACCCATAGAAAGGCCTAGCCAATTAGCAGCATTACCCTTTAGACATTTTCTTACTATCACCATCTTGTACTCCTCTGGTATACGTTTCACCGTGAAGTACTCTTGTAACCCTTCTAAAAAGGCTTTAGGATCATCTGAATCTTCATTTTCAAAAACTGGAGGTGTCATTTCATTTAAGACATGGTTAGGCCAATGTAAATTTGAATTGTCACCTATCCCTGAGCTATTTCCGAGATCAGAATGGGAATTACTGTTACCCCTATTTTGCATCGAAATGTCAGCTGATACACCTGGTATTGCCTCGTTTCTTGCAACTTCATTACTAAGATTGTTGTGATTACATGCATTTTCATTTAATTTCAAATTTTCTAAGGCCTCTTTTACCTGAGTAATTTCTGTTACTACTCCTTTTATTTGGTCTGTAACATCCTCCAAATTTCTAGCCTGCCTTTCATTTTCTACTTCAGATCTTTCTATTCTAACTTTACACCCCTGTAACTCTTCTCTAATTTCTTCCCTTTGTTTGTCTAATCTATATGTTACTTTTTCCCTTTCTTTATCTAATTTTTCACTCACTTGTTGACCTAATTTCTTTTCAGAATTCTTTACTTCTTGCCTTATTGTCTCTAATTCTCCCTTAACCTGTTCTACCTGTTCTCTATTTTCTTTCACTTCACTACTAACTTTATTAATTTCCTCCCTAACTTCTTCCCTAAAGGTTTCTAAAGCTCTCTTCTGATTCTCCAATTGCATTCCCAATTCCTGTTGTCCCTTCTCTAATTTCTGTCCTAACTCTATACTAGTTTCATCTATCTTTTGACTTAACTCTGTACTCATCTTTTGACTTAACTCTGTACTCATCTTTTTCACTGTTCTTAATTCTTTACTATTTTCATCTATCTTTTTACTTAACTCTGTACTCATCTTTTTCATTATCGTTTGAAACATATTCTCTATTTCTGACATAAATGCTGGCCTTTCTGAATTACTACTAAACATTTCTGAACTACCTCTAGGTGTTTCTCTAACGTTCTGATCTTCTACTTCTTGGCATATTCTGCTACCAATTACATTCTGATTAAATTCTTCCATCCTACTTACACTTTTCTCAATTTCCGGACTATCGAAACCTAAAAATTCAGTGTCACTGTCTTCCATTTCTAAGCTATTTACATGTGTTTTTCTACTCACCAAAATTTTCAATATTTTCACTATTTCACTTTAACTGCACTTAAACTTGTTCACTACACGTTTCACAGATGTTCACACGCTGGGCACCTTCTTGTCTGCTGGTTCGATGCTGATCTGGTCGTCTTGGGGTTTTGGTCCATTCTTTCGGCGCCACACGTTGGGAAGCCAATTTGAAGCTGTAAAATCGTTGTGTCCTAGTTATTCGATCGCCATTTGAAGCTGAAGTCGTTGGTGATGTGACGTTGCCCTTCGATGTAGCTCGCCTCAGCTAGTTCTGCATAAGATCTCTTTATCTCGGGTTTGCGCAAGTGTAATGGACAACCCAAGAACAACTTTTCATATCCTTTATTTCCTATTTAAATATTTTCAGGAGTTATGCCGAAAATATTTGTATCTGTAGAGGCATCGCCCTCACATCCGCTCAGCGCGATCTCCCGTACTGGTCTCTCTTTGAGTACTGACTCGACGCTTCTCTCTTACCCACGCTAAGAAAACCGTTCGCTCCATTTGAATGTCATGACGTCATCCAAGAAAGCCTCGTATCCAAAATGCTATTTCCTTTTCCCGCAATTTAGAAATGTCCCTTTCTATTATAACATGTTCTTTTATGGATTTCAAATATATAATTACTTTTTTAGGATTAAACGATGTTTACTTTATATTTTATTAGATATCTCACGCGACTTTTAAGGTTTGTAGAACTAACTTTCGAACGTGGATTTAAACTATGTGGTATGACGTCATGACTCGTTAATTTCAAACCAATAATGCGTTTATTCTACAAATTTAACGACTATCATTTACTCATATCTTGCTCACCTTACAACACTTGCTACTCTATTATCTATGTATATTATTACTTAACACTTATCGCAAATCTCACATCCGGCAATTAAATTAAAACGTGTCTTTTTCAAAAGCCCATTCGATCGGAAATCTAAATTTCGGTATCAAAAGATACATAATAAAACACAGTTACAAAATTCTGATAACAAAACCAAAACGACATGGAATATTATAAATGCATCATACAAAGAAAAGAAACAAATATGGACAGAAAACTTACATATTGAGGTGAATAATAGACTAATAAAAAAACAATAAATGTAACAAACAGTTTTAATGATTATTATATTAACCTGGTAACATCCTTGGGAATTAAACAAGATTTAAGTGGGCATACAAACGGAAGCAGGGTGTGTAATTCAATGGTGTTAAAAGAAGTATCAGAGGAACAAGTAGTTAAACAGATAAATACTCTAAAATGTAAGCGGTCCTGTGGATTAGATGACTTTTCAAATGAAATGGTAAAATATTGTAAATATGAATTAACGGAAATAATAACATACTTAACCAACCTTTCTTTCATGTCTGGAACATTTCCTAATCTATTAAAAAAGGTAATAGTGAGACCGATATACAAGCAAAAAAATTCAAAACTCGCTATGGAAAACCATAGACCAATATCGTTATGTTCAACATTCTCTAAAATAATAGAGGGCCTATTTTTAAATCAACTAAAGAGCTTCTGCGAAAAGTACAATATTATATCAGAATACCAGTTCGGTTTTCAAAAAAAGAAGTCAACAATAAATGCTATTTGTAAAGGAAATGAGATTCTTATAAAAGCAATAGACAATAGGGAATATATAATCGCAATTTTTCTGGACTTATCTAAAGCATTTGATTGTGTAAACTTAAATAAATTGTCCAAAATAATTGAAAATTACGGGATTAGGGGCCTTCCACTTACTTGGATAAATTCATATTTAAGAAATAGAGAACAATGTGTTGAAATTGTATATAATTTAGGCGGTAAATTAAATAAAATCAGATCCTCAATGAAAAAAGTTACACACTGCGTTCCACAAGGCTCAAAACTTGGACCATTTTTATTCCTTTTATACATAAACTCTTTATTCCAAAAAATAATACAGGATGATGGTCTAGCCATAGGTTATGCCGATGATACAACGATTATAGTTAAAGGCATTTCAGAAATAAATGTGCAAAATAAAGCTAATTTAATATTAGAAACAGTCAGCAGAGAACTAACTAATTTAGGTACGACACTAAATATTAATAAGACAGTATGGATGCAAATCTCACTAAGTAATGGGAGCCAGTCCGATATTCAACTAAAGATAGAAAATAGATTAATTCAGCAAGTAAGTGAAACAAATTTTTAGGGTTAGTAATAGATGACAAATTAAACTGGAAAAAGCATACAGAAAAAATTGCTGAAAAAATAAATACAGGTCTATATATTCTAAGACAATCAGCACACATAATGGACAGAAAGAGCCTTATACAAATATATTATGCTTTTATACATTCACATCTGAGCTATGGGATTGTGTTATGGGGTAATGTACAAAAAAGGCAATGCTTAGAATATTTAGATTGCAAAAGAGAGCGTTGCGGCTAATATGTAATTTAAAAAGGATGGACACTTGCAGGAATGTCTTTAAAGATTTTAATATATTAACATTCCCTACACTATATATCTATGAATGTATTAAATTTATAATAAAAATTATAGCGATCAATGTAAGAATATGAACATACACAAACACAATACAAGAACTAAGCAAAACTGTTATATTAAGAGACTAAGAGGAACTTTAGGTACTAAAAGTGCAGAAATCAAGGCTAAAGAATTGTACAATCATTTCCCAAATAAATTAAAATGTATAACAGATGATAAGAAAAAACTCAAAGCAACTAAAAGGTATTTATTAGAAAAGGTTTTCTACTCTATAGAAGAGTACATAGATGTAAATAAACTCTAATATATAAGAGTAAGATATAGCTATATGTATTTTTGTGAAATTGTGACAATCCTTGTAATGATGTAAATACAATTGGAGCTAATAAATGAATGAATGAATGAATGAATAAATGTGTGGAGAGTGGGAAAAGAAGGGGTATATAGCACAAACATTTGAAAATATACCCCTAGCTTTTGTATTTTGCCTGGCAGCTCTCTCCATTATCGGATTTGATGTGCTAAGCAATGCACAAAGTATCTAACTTGCACCCCATTGATAGCTCCGCTCATTACCGCTGTACCATCTAAACTTTGGCATATAAGCCTTCTTCTTCTTTTCTTCTTCTTCCTCTTCATCTTCCTCCTCTTCTTCTTCTTCTTCTCCTCCTCCTCTTTTAATATATTGCCAAGCTCAGAAATTGCAACTGCATCGAAATTTTGCCATCAGAACAAACAATCCCTAGAATTGCTCAACAGGGCTACCAAAGGCATTACAATACCTTGAGACTATTACTTACAAGCTGGAATATGTCAACAATATCTGTGGTTTTGTCTGCCATAATAGACACATTGCCTGCTGCTTTAATTTTTTTCTAAGTAAGAATACAGTGAAGTGACTCATTTTTGTATTGCCTTAGAATTTCCTTTAAACACGAGTCACCATTAAGATGACACCTCAATAAGAATCAATTTCTACCGTATATTTAATGAACCCTGTGAGGACCCTTGATTTTAAGGCCCTACTTGCCCTTCATGCCCTCTTAGGGGTAGCTCGTGATAACCATAAAATTCCACGCAGTTAATTACCCTTATGAGTGTCCCTCACTTTATGGACTTGATCATTATGACGATCTATTGATTTCGTATAGGACTGGCCTAAGCATGTCTATAGTCTCAAGGCTGCAAGCCTCTTTTGAACTGAAACCGAAATTATAATGTGAATATAAGTAATTAATGATGGAAAGAATTAAAAGGAGAATGTAATCGATAGTTAAGGGGAGACCATTGTTAATAAAGCTGAATATATTAAAGTCTCAAGAATGGAAGCCTAGGCAGATTACATGAGTGATAAGATTACAATTGTTTTGCGAGCAAAGCCTGGTGAGTTCAGAGGGTTGATCCTTATCTTGCCATGACGTGCGCAAAAGTTGACCAATGAAAATCGCTCCCTTCACGTCACCCACGTGATCACGTGCAAGGCAACTCACATTCGCCTTGAATCGCGCAGCCAGTACACATGCAATTTTGTGTGATCTCCGACAAGATTTTCTAGATCTTAAAGCCGACGTCTTCTACCTGCAGCGAGAGGGGATTGTGCGTCAGAATTCATGCAATGTTGGCTGCATCGTCTTTAATTCCAAATAAAAGGCATGGAAAACCCAAAAGGGAATTGCTTACTTCACAGCCACATATCCATTCATATTTTGTGGAAATTTCAGGACTGAAACAACAACTATATTGCTTTTGGCGGCTTGTTGAAGTTTGTGTAATGTTTGACACTGGAGTTGGTCTTCCTGCACTTTCATGTCACGTTTCTCTTGCAGTGTTAGCGAGTCAAAACGAACAGACTTTAAATACTCGACTAAATTACTCTTTGTTACAAGCACATCAGTATGTAAAATCACGTTTGATTATTCTTTAGTGTCAGAAAACACAGATATATTTGAATAGTCGTGAAAATATTCACAAACAGTCTGATTTCACGGAAATACGCACGAAATTGCATTTACACCGCCCTTGGGACTGCAAAAATCGCAGTCCAGTGAGTCTGTTGTATCCGAAACGTGTAGCGCGGCTAGCAGAGAGGGAAATGGAAGCAGTACACAGGTTATACCTTCTTCGGGTTTACTTGGCTCGAGGATCATAAGGGTGTCAAGTCGCTTCCACTAGCAAGTTAGGGGTGGGGGTAGAAAACATATTTTGCAGCTACAAACCCCGAAATTCCGCCTCTACGTTTGTCTTGTGTAGTGTTCAATGTCGGACTATTTCAGTGTGAGCGCAGATGATGGAGCTATTGCTAGTTGTTCACAATCCACCACTGCCTCTCCCCATCTTCCCCGCCAGAGGGCTGAGTACTTGCTTTTCTTTTCAACATATCTCTTTCTCTTTCTTTAGGCTCGAGACAAGATTACCCGCACAGGGTATGACGAGTTGGACTGGCAGTCCTCTGAGGGAGAAGCGGCTTCACGTATGAACTTGCCGCGCAGTATGATATGCACAAGTTGTAATGAAGTACAATATATCTGCGGATATATACTCGTATTCAATTTAGACAATGAAGGCAACAAAATTAAAATTTGCTCTGAGAAAGGGGTGCTGCAGTGCCGCAGCCCCCCTTTATCGGCCGCCGCTGGTTATTACCGAACTACTCCATTCACTTATGTGTTTCTCACGCATTACTTTAATTCCGGTAAAGTTGCTGGAGACATACACCTGTCATGGCGGATTACGCGCAACATCAAGCAGGCAACCTTATGGAAACAAGAATTAAAATCAATTGCACATTAATCAGTTCTTCAGTGCAGCGGGCTCCAAATGTTTTGCTATGGACGAGACGAAGTAGGGGAAAGAGACGAAAAATTTTCTTATGAATTACTTGCGCCTGGTCCGCCCGGGCCTGCGATGTCTTCGTCAGAGTTATTTACTTTTCTGTGTGTTTCTCTGATGTGTAGTCAGCGGGGAGCCGGTAAGAAGCTAAATAATCAATTTTATTCCATGCAACAAAAAAAGTACATTCTTTTCTGCACGTATTTAGACAAGTAACATTGCTTTTTGTGGTAGCATTAACGGCATTTAAGAAATATGTTTAAACAATTCCTTAAACATAGAAAATTTATACGATGTACTCCTCGTTAATAATAATAATAATAATAATAATAATAATAATAATAATAATAATAATAATAATAATAATAATAATAATAATAATAATAATAATAATAATAATAATAATAATAATAATAATAATAATAATAATAATAATAATAATAATAATAATAATAATAATAATAATAATAATAATAATAATAATAATAATAATAATAATAATAATAATAATAATAATAATAATAATAATAATAATAATAATAATAATAATAATAATAATAATAATAATAATAATAATAATAATAATAATAATAATAATAATAATAATAATAATAATAATAATAATAATAATAATAATAATAATAATAATAATAATAATAATAATAATAATAATAATAATAATAATAATAATAATAATAATAATAATAATAATAATAATAATAATAATAATAATAATAATAATAATAATAATAATAATAATAATAATAATAATAATAATAATAATAATAATAATAATAATAATAATAATAATAACAAGAACCATGATGATGATGATGATGATGATGATGATGATGATGATGATGATGATGATGATGATACATAAACCGGTGCAGATTTAAAGGGTGATAGGTAAGAAAGCTGACGGGCAGAAGCTACGTCGTAACCTATAGAGGTCAATGCCTCATAGTTTTTTGAAACATGCTCTTTAGCGATTTGCTGAAGTTCTATTATTCGTGTTACACTAAACTTTCATTTTGCTTCGAAGATCTGTTTTTCGTCTATTTCCGAAGTACACGATTTCATGTTTGCTGCATAAAACTAATTGGCAAATGGAAATGATATTCTCTTTGGGCTTAGAAACACCTTACGCCCCTCGCCCTTATTAACAAGTGTGAACTGGCCAGTCGGCCTTTAAGACCACCTAGCATATATAATAAGACACTATTCCGGATTGCCCATGCCGCTGATAAAACATGTCAAATAAATTTTGAAGCGAACTGAACAAGTCACGTGTCACAGTGAATTTTCGGAAGCGTGCACACTCCCGAATTCAAAAAATTGTGTAGAAATTACCCACAATTGCAGGAAAGAGCCATATCAATGTGCAAAGATTAATGTCACGTATCACAGTGAATTTTCGGAAGCGTCCACACTCCCGAATTCCAAAAATTGTGTAGAAAATTGTGTAGAAATTACTCACAATTGCAGGAAAGAGCCATATCAATGTGCAAAGATTGATGTCACGTATCACAGTGAATTTTCGGAAGCGTGCACACTCCCGAATTCCAAAAATTGTGTAGAAATTATCCACAATTGCAGGAAAGAGCCATATCAATGTGCAAAGATTGACCTTTCCCTGTAGATAACCCTACATGGATTCCACACAAGCCCAGGGAAATTTCTTGGTCAGCTAATTTTACAGTCACTATTGGAGAATTTTGTGCCAGTGATGACAGGAAAGATATGCTCCGATAATATAAATACTTCGTTATAAGAAATACCACCTCCGTTATCCACAGTACATTATAATTTGCTTTACGAATTCATAATTATTTGCTAAATACTTCATGATGCACCATCAGAAAACGAAATACATGTGTGATACCGTATAATATTTCCCCTGCTGCCATCTCTGTATTTTATCTCAAAGTTCAGAAGCAACTACCAACTTGAATATAATTTCCAGTGCCACCCAAACTTTTCATTCGGGGTACTGCAGGAATCGGTCATTTTATTTTCAAATGCACACGCAGGTCCAAGGCTGCCAACAATGTTGTTCTAGACTGCTGTATTGCAAGCTAAATCATTTTTAAAAATATAATATACCTATATACGTGTGTATACAGAAAAAGAAACACCGACAACGCTTAATATGTTGTGAGGCATAACAAAATGATCGGTTTTTAAGAATGAATCTGTCCAGAAATGCGTGGTTTGGACGCTGGAGAGCGTCAAAGATTGAGAGCGATCGATTGTGACAATTAAAAAAAACAAAATAAAATAAAGCTGTTAAAATGCTGCTCAAGTGTGTTACGTAAGCTAAGTCCATCTGTAATTGCTCGTTCTTTTCGAAAATATTTCTATAGAAAGTAAAGTTAGCAACAGTTAAGCCATTGTTTAGAAAGGGTAATCGACAATTGCCCTCTAATTACAGAACAATCTCACTGCCTACCTCACTATCAAAGATTTTTGTAAAAGCAATGTATAATCGTATTATGAAACATCTTGACCAAAATAGCATTCTGACATCATATCAATTTGACCTTAGGAAGGAATTGTCTACAAACAATGCCACATATAGACTTACCAAAGAAATATTAAATGCAATGAATAATAAGGAATTCATCATAGATATTTTCTGTGACCTGGCCAAGGCCTTTGATAGTATTAATCATAATGGTGCTCTTTCTTGTTCTCATAAATGATTTACCTTTCAATCTTAATGAGCATTCCAAAATAATACTTTTTGCAGATGACACCATTGTACTTATATCTCAGAAGTCATCAGAAGAAATCTTAAAGCATAACTACAAATGCATTTATAGAATTGAACATTTGGTTCGAAACCCATAAATTAATTCTAAATTATAATGAAACATTCTGTATTCAGTTTAGAACTAAGAATAAAATTATTCCAGAATTAAATATTACTTATCGCAACTTTACCATAAATAAAGTAGGTTGTACAAAGTTTCTAGGGTTAGAAATAGATGAACAAACCTGGAGCAGGCATATACTCAACTTATTTCCTAAACTTAGCTCAGCATGTTTTGCCTTGAGATCCATGCATGACTTGCTACATGAAATTACTCTGAGAACTTTATACTGTGTTTATTTCCATTCCATCATAAGCTACGGTTGGCTACGGTATTGTTTTCTGGGGTAATTCGGTACAGAGTGAGAGAATCTTCGTCTTACGGAAGAGACCACTACGAATTTTAAGTGATGCTGGAACTCGTCAATCATGGAGACCCTTGTTCAAAAAGATGGGTATTCTAACACTCACAAGTCAATGCATTTTTCACTTGTGTTATGTGGTTGATAATTACAATATCTTTAAATTAAATTCCATTGTACACAACCAGAGTACTAGACACAGAAATGACTTGCACAAGCCATGTGCCTAACTCCTTGTCCATTTATCAGAAAGGTCCCTCATACTCTATCATACGAGCATATAATGGTCTTCCTCTAGCTTTAAAATTACTGTGTGACCCAAAAGACCGTCTAAGATTTAAAAAGGAATTGAGAAAGTTCATGCTCGCCCATTGTATTTACAGCATAAAGGAATAGTATGCTATACCTTCTTTACCTCACTAAGTATTAGCCCTATTATGATTGTGTTTAGGTGTTGGGAAAAAAATAATTGCATGAAATTACATGGTTGTATGACGTGTTCGGTATGCTTGAGCCTGGCTCATGGCTCATTCTAGGTTCAAAACAACAAGATGGAATACATTACAGTACAGGTTGTAACCCACTGATCATAATCAACATTTTTAACACGCAATAAAAACAACACTTTTTGGAGTATCTACAAGCCTCTGTTAATCTGCCGTGTGAGCTGTCAGCAAATCACATTCACCACACCAATATCCAAATTCTGCCAGATCTCTCACTACTGGTACCCCACGATTGCGAAGGCGGTGGACGGGAGTGGGTAAAGGGAATGTATGTGCGTTGGCTATATGGGTTAAAAACAAAAAAGAAACTGGGAACAGACGATGTGTAAATCAAAATATAGTGTCAAGAATGCAGGAGGAAGAAGCTTATCATTGAATAATGGAAAATTTTCGGTATTTTTGAAGAAGATTGAGATACCTTTATAGTTTGCTTATAAAGGGTTTATGAGGGTGTGATAAACTGGTTTCTTCATTGTTAATTTCTTTTTGCTTGGTTTGGAAAAAGGTAGGTTCAGGTTAGGTTTTTAGTTACTTCGCTGCTTATGTTTAAGTTTAAAGGAGTTTTCACTTTGTGTATTACTATTTCTATTGCCTCTATTCTGTTGTCTTCAAAACTTTGTGATCTATTCATCTTCTAAAATATATTAAGTAGTTTCGTTACATTTACTACCAGGTTTGCTTTTTGGTTTTGCGCTTTTTATTACATTTTACGGAGTTTTCTCATGCTAAATGTACAGTGTATTTTGCTTGAAATGTTATACATCATGGGGGCAATTCTTTTTTCGTTTTGCGTCATGAAATTACTGCTCATGGATGCAACGTATGTGTTCTTTATGTATAGGATAGTATTTTATCCCTCGGATGGGTTATAGTTGCTGTCAATCCAATACCTATCTTTCTTATCCTTTCTTGACTTATGTATAGATCAGTTTAATATAATAGAGAGATTGAGTATTTTAATAATTTTTATTACTTGACTGTCTCGTGTTGTGTACTGATATACAATGAGTTTAAAAGCATATGTGTTAATAAGTTTAGTTCTGTCATGTGTAATAGACTGGTGATTGTTCTGTATAATATGATGTGTTCGATCTCCCTGAACATTGTTTTCAGTGGGATCCACAGAGAAAACAAACAAGTATATTATGACACCTTCAATCTTTTAAATAGCAGATTAAATTATTGCAAGAATTATTGTCTAAGGCTGGATAAAGCACAGGGTCTTAGGCACAGGGTATAGGTACCCTAAACATAACTACACTTTCAGTAGTGTGTTTACTTGCTTCTTTCTTGAGATCCCACAATGAGCAGACCTTTATGTTACTGAACACATAGTGCAGAAATCAACCTTTACCAATGATGATGCCACATGATTTTTCATTTTCTTTCCCTCACTTACAGAAATATCACCAGTCATTCAAATGAGAAATACTGTGCCAGTTAGAAGTATAATTTAAGACACATTTTCATCCACAACAAGTTACATAATATGCATTGGAAAACAATAATGCTGCTTGCAGGTTCATTGCATGCATATAATTCAACTTTCACATTATACATACTAAGAAGTGACTTAGTTCCATATTTACCTTTGCTGGTTAGTTACTGTTTGGCCAGTAGTGGTTGATTTGAGGCTGTCATAATTCATGGAGGGTTTATATTGTATAAAAGTGGCCAGGGCGTAACCTAAGTGGCTGTAGTGTTGCCAACCAAAGAAGGATGCATGCAAATAATACTAATACTGTGTTACCACAGTGGCAATACACAAATGCATGGTGAAACATAAACTAGTGGTAATAATAGGAATAATAATGGTAATTACTGTCTGGTAGACATTATTGCATATTTTGGTTTTCTTCTTTTGTAGTTCTTTTAGTAATCTTTGGTACTGTTCTGTAGAAGGTAATAATATATTTTAGTCGTAGTTCCTCAATGTAGAAGGACTGTTGCGTGAGTTCATAAGTTGGTTGCATTCTTTGCAATACAGAGGATCTTTTTCATATACATAGCTTTTACTCTTTCTATCAAGGCTTGGTTGTTTTTCGAGAGATGTTCCCACATTAACTGTACTGCATATGTCATGATTGACAATACTTTATATGGAAGAGTTGCCAGTATATTGATGTTACTGCAGATTTCAGAGATGTGCAGTTGGCAACAGCCACCTGGGTCAAGCTCTCGCCACTTTTAGGAGAAGCTTGGCCACTATTATGCAGGAGAACCTCATGGAGTTCATCTAAGCCTACAATGTTTGAGCAAATAATAGTGTTAAATAGAAATGCCTGTTAGAGTGACAATGAGGAGAGTTGAGGTCGTCAAGACATAGTAAGTGGCAGTGAAACCACACCTGTAATTTTCAGATTTACCCAAGGTTAGGTTAAGATTAGTGTATATAAGAACTGGTTTCAAATATCAGGTATGACATCAGTAACTGGGCATTTTCCACCTCTTCTGTCTGTATTCTTGTGGTTTAGACTAATATGGTTGGTTGGCAGTTTCCTCCAGACATGCACACTATTAAAATGGAATTCTTTTTGACATATTGTGATGATTTTACTAGTTAAGGTGCCTTAAATGGGCAGCTGGGTTTATTCAAGCCTTCGTAAGTATTTAGAACACCTTTCAAAGCCAGTATTGTATACATTTTCAATTAAATTTCCATATTAGTGCAGGTCCCAGAATTGCAAAGGGATAATGTGTAGTATTGACCAAAACACTTCAAATACATTTTCCTGCAGTTTTAACATTATATTGCACTGTTCTATTGTACAAGTATTAAGAATACAGCTTTAGGAATAATAATTGACACACACAATATGTAATTTATTTATGTAAATGTGTTGCAAACTGCAGTTTATGGAGGCAAGGTGCAAAAAGCGAGGAAATTATTTACATGAGCTTCACCCAAGGCATCATGGGAGCTTTCCTCTCCCCCACAACCCTTCCCACTCCTGTCCAGATGTTGCCAACATGACACAAAAGCACATGAACTATTTCCTGCGTATGTTGCTGACATAGTTCCTGCATTTCACATGTTGGCAATACCATGTTCCCTGCTTTCTCCTACATCGGTATGTCCCTTCTTATGTACGTGTTTTAAGAGTTTCAGGAGGCAATGTAATGATCTTAAAACAATTATAATGTACTAACATTATTTATCAAGGTGCCCAACATTCCCTAACGTAGGTATTTGTGATGAAAATTGGGTTTTGGTCAATGCTATTCATTATCCTTGCAAAATGAGGGCTCTAACCACAAAGCATGGCCGAGATATTGAGGGCCCTAGGTCTCAGAATGTAGCCGATGGATGTTTTTTTTATAAGAGAGTGAAGCAATTGCAGCCTTCAAAATGATGGTTAGAAGTGAAATGTATAAATAGTATTCGAGATAAACACATGATTAGAAAGGTAGTTCCAATAATAAGGCCACAAGTGCAAAGCAACAACAAAGTGTAGCCGAAACATCAGTGTAGCTAAAACACAATGATCACCACTTTGGTAACCTGCATTCATATGGAACTGAAACCGCATTTTCCTTTCTTAAGTTACTATTTTTACTTTCTCTACTGGTAAGTAGAGGAAGTATTGTATTCCACCCAAAAATTCAATGTGGAGATTTCATCAGAAATATATGTTTTGAGACCCCCTGAATCCAAAAAAAAGCATTTTTAGAAAAAGGTCCGTATGTCTGTGTGTACTGTCAGTCTGAGGACAGCATAACTCAAAATTGAAAAGTTGGTTTTTAAGTTTAATGTTATTCAAGGATGCGACACAAAGATTTTGAAGAAAATAGCCCCACCCTAAACTACCCTTTACATGGAAAATTTCTCAAACATTTTGATTTTCTTGAAAATGGCTCTTGACGATTTTGATTAAAATGCCATATGTTTAAGATATTTGTATGACAAATGAAATGTATATTTTGAATTTTATGGCTGTAGCCTATGTAGTCCCGTTTACCCTGGATCACTTTTGAATAAGCTGTAAACAGTAAGATACAGACAAAATCTTACTGTACAAAAAATGTAGATCTCGCTAAAACACACAATATATGTCTGAATAAATGTTTTTGGTAGCGTGAACCATTTCGGAGATATTCCTTGTGTGAGTTTCGGAATACTTAAAACTTTCATGAAATGGAACATCGTTCATTTTTTTTTTTTTTTTTTTTATCTTTTTTTACGTGTTAAGCATGCAAAGAGAACAGGATCTCAAAGCTTTAAAAGATTTAACTATCCCTCAAAGCCTACTGTATTCTAATATTCCCCTTGCACCTACAAGGAAATAAGCAGTAAGATAATTTGCACAAATGTTTATTGTCTTAAATAGATGTAAAGTTATGAACTTGTGCTTAGGTATAGTTGCTATCACAATTATTAAAAAACTCCTGTGCAAAGTAATACATTTTTTACTTGTTTTTTATATATATTTTCCTATCCCCTTTTTTTTTTAAATATTTAGGAGCAAGCAAGAATTTCTTCTTGGTGTCTGATAACTAGACCTTGGACTTTTAGTGCCTAAAAATCTTAAATTAGGTACCTAAAATAACAAATCAAAATAGGAAATTGCAAAAATAGGTGAACAAAAAATGACATTATTTTATTTCCCATTACAAATTAGCCGAAACATTTTACTGTCTTTATTGTATATGTCCATAATTAGAGTCGCAGTAAGCAGGTAACATATTTTCTAAGTTTTCCATTGAGAAGCTGCATTGCTTGTCAGATAAGACCATCTTATAAGACGAAAATGAGTATTTCACATCAGCTGATGTCATCAGAGTATCTTAGACGCAAGCGAGTAGCAAGATGTCGGCAACTGTGAGTCCTGGGTATGTTTGAGCCACTTTCTCTACATGCTAGACCAGAAATACATCATGTGATCTGATGAATGCAGTATCATGGACAATTGTTGGGTCCTGCAGAAGTAATGCTCACTGCATCCTCCCCCAGCTTGAAAACAATGTTCTTAATGTCCTCCACTGTGACTGTTGTCAAGGCATACAGGCTTATACAGCATTTCTGTATTACCAAGCCAGCAAACTTAAAAACGTAAAATTGGGTAAAAATGGGTTCTAACATGAAATTAGGTATTTTTAGGTTGTATAGGACCACCACTTTCGAACATATATTTCCATAATTAGTATATACACAACTTTTATATTCTATATATTATAAGGAAAAAAATAGGTTTTTACCCAAAATTCGAGGTCTGCTGATAACAGTGTGAGAGAGTCTTTATTGTATTGCATCTTGTTGTTCTTTTGATGCTAGAATGAGCGAGGGTCAAGAATACAGAACACATCATACAACCATGCAATATTTTCCCCTCCCCCCTCCCCCCAGCACCTAAGCACAGTCGTCATAATAGGGGAAGATTAATACTAGGGGTATAAAGGAGCTGTATTACAGTATTCCTTTATGTTGTAAATAGTATGCTTGAGCAACAACATTCTTTTTTAAACCTTAAACAGTCTTTTGCAGTGCTGTCCAACTTTCTTATGTGCTTGGGTACATTTAGCTCATGCCTAAGGAGGTGCAGGCGCCATCACAACCACTATTTACCTATCCGCTACGCTTATATAGCCGAGGCGAATTTTCTGGAATATACACATTTCTCGAAACTTCTCATAAAGTGACAATTTCCAACAAGTTCAGGTCTGAAGAAAGCAAAAATGATGGAAGGAGGGAGTGAATATCTGTCTAGTCTAGGGCAGAAAGTTTTATAACAAAATAGCGGCACAGCAGCTTGAAATGATAAAAGCGGCGTTAGGGCAATACCCGTCTTCTGAGAGGAAAAAAGGGAAAGCACTGGTTAAGGAAGTAATGAATACAGCTTTAGGTGTACAAAAACATGCTTAAGTCTTCATGTGTGTGAACTGAGATATTCAGAAGGAAATACTTTGGTCCTGAAATTTGAATTAATATTAGAAATCTCTGGGTAAAACTTTGCTTTTGTAGGGCGCCAGAAAAATACATCACTGGTGCCCACATACATTGCATTGGACAGTGCTGGTCTTTTGTTTTATACAGTAATTTCAAGACCATTGTATGGCAGAGTTGCAGGGATCTTTGTGATAAGTGTACAAGGCTCATTATAAGTTTCTTCTAATAGCAAGTTAATTAAGCTTGTTGGTCTGTGTTAATATCCCTTTGGTCTGTTGTTGAATTGTTGTAAATTGTTCATAATTTAATCTGGATTTGTGGTATAAAATATCATGATTGAAGAAATATGAGGAGCATTGTTTGAAAATGTGATAAGTCCGCAAATAAGAATTTTACAGGAAAGCCAAAAATGTAATAACTCCTAAAGTGAACAATACTTTTGAAATGTAATTATAACATTGTGATCTAAAACGTGAATGTATAACATCAATCCCAGGCAACCGCATGTGGGATTTGTGGTGGACGAAGCGACACTGGGGCGGGTTTCCCCCGCCATCTCATTCCACCGGTGCTCCATTTTCATTCCATGTATCATCAGTGTCACCGCTTGCAGTGCCGTAGAAGTAAAAGCAGGCATTAAACACTACACAGTAAAACGTATAAGATGACGATAAGTGTGAAAAATCAGTTTCAATGCAAAGCTGTAATCAGAGGTTAAAATATGAACAATTCTGGACTTACCTTGTTTTGCACCAAATAAATGGACACAAAACTTTTTGAAATGGTGGTGCCGTGGCCCAGTGGTTAGAGCATTCACATAACACCTAGGCAGCCCAGGTTCCCACCAGGGACCCGCATGTGGTATTCATGGTGGGCAAAGTGGCATCAGGGTGGGTTTTCTCCAGGTTCTCCAGTTTCCCCACCACTCATTCCACCAATTGCTTCATTGTCACCTTTCCAATAATAAATTTCGCCTGCATTTCATATCCTCTTCCTCACTATCATACCTGGCGCTTGGCTGACCACTTGCTTCCAGGTCTTCACTCTGGCCCATACGTTCCTCTGCTCCCTGAGTGGTGTGTAAGTCCTAGGGGGTGAAAGTCCTACATAAGGGGAGGGTAAACAAAAAAGAAAGAAAGGAAATCTTTTTGAATGGCTCTTCCATATAAACAATGTAATTTCAGTGAGTTGTTTTATTGAAGATTTTTAACTCTCACATGCCATTGTAATTCACAATTACACATTCTCTGTTCTTGAAGTGTTGTCTAGGACACTGTAACTCGTTTTCGACTTTGAAACACTACAATTTTGAAAACGATTTAACATAATGCGTATTAGAAGCAGACATGCAGAAAATCCTTATCTATAGTCATGTGTTGTTCATAATAATACCACTATCTTTGAGCAAATGTAAAAGAAAAAGTTATACCATGCTATGAGTGCACTTAGAACTTCTAACATTTGTGATTAGTAGCTATCAAGGTGAACTAATTTAATGCTAAACTTTGAGGCAGCTTTCAAATTGAATTAAAACCATTTGGATTCATCATTTAGTGCGTACAACATTTCCATTTTCAGAGAAACGTAAAACTTATTCCCGTTCAGTTTCTTTTTTAACATAACTCTTTTCACTTCCCTTATACCATCTGGCTTTTTTAAGTAATTGCAAAGCGTTTTAAAGTCATGCACATACCAATGCTTGCCCAGTTGGTGAACAGTACCAACCTTAAAATATGTTTCAACATACTTCTCTGGAGTAAATATCTCAGACTGTTTCCTAAGTTCCTTTTCCAAAACTCTAAACATGCGATCCACAGGTAAGAAAGAATGGCCTCTCAAGGTGAATATCATACATATTTCAATTTATGTGCAGTGAGTTCAGGTTGTAACTCGTTCTATGGGAATTATCTGTGATTTGCAGTTCAAGTTTTGCCCTATTGTAATTACTGCGAACATCTACGCCGGTTCACCAAAACCCAAGTTAAATTTATTAGAAAAAATACTGTGGAAAAACACTTGTTTACTTTTGATGATTCAGCCACACTGGCATTGTACATTTTGAATAACTTGTTCACATTTAACTCTGAAGGAAGGTAGAGCTCTCCCATCAAGTGCTTTCCCAGGTGGTGGACAGGGGAATGCCTCCTAGATATAGGTGGTATCGGGAAAATGAAACAAATGAAACACCTGGAGCGAAGCAAAACCAGCCCCTTGCCAGGGTTAAGGCTAAGACCACAACGGTGAACAGGGCAGAGAAGGATTCCTTCAGTACGGCTGAACTAGTGGAAGTGACGACCTTTTCTCCACTGGGTTGATGAATGGAGAAACCGCTGCCTTGCGGGGAAGGTGTAATTTCAAAGGCTAAGGGAGTAAAACCCAACAGAAAATCAAGGGTAGAGGGGACTCTTAAAGGTGTGGTGAAACCAATCCCTCTAGGGGAGAAACCCCCAAAATCAAATCTAGGAGGCTGTGGGCTAATCACCCCCCAACTTTGAAATTAAAGTGATTCAGAAACCAAATGAGGATAGCAAGACTGATGTTTTAAGAGAGAATATCAGCAGGCAATAAGTACTTCTTTGCCTTGGTCAAAATTATGAAAACACGATATATGTCTAAGCAAACTAAGTTACAGATTTATAGCACAATAATAAAACCTGTTGTGATATATGGATGCAAAACTTGTATGATGTCGGAAGGCATAATGACTCAGTTGGAAAGATGGGAAAGGAAAATATGTGGATCATCAAGGATAAGAGGAGTGGAGAATACGTTCAAATACATAACTAAAATTACTATATAAAAAACCTAGCATAGTCACACTTGTTAAAGCTAAAAGGATTGAATGTGCCGGGCATGTTGTGCGCATGGATGAAGGCAGGTCTGTTAAAAAGATTTTTGAAGGCAAACTTGAAGGGAGAAGAGACAGGGGTACACCAAAATTAAGATGACTGGATTGTGTGGAGAAGGACTTGTATAGTATGGGGGTTAGAGGATGGAGAAGAAAGGTCAAAAACAGAGAAGAACAGGCTATCATTAAGGAGGCACTAGCTAGACTGTAAGGGCTGTTTGCCAGATGAAGAAGAAGGAAAGTAGAGCCGCTTGGTTTTTTGTCTTGAATAATGACTCTCTCTAGCTTTTAGTTTGGATGAGAAGCTAATTACTGATTCCTTCTTTTGGGCTTATTGTTTTGCTTTTTGGTCACCTTCCCTTTTCATTATTGATTTATCTGCTATTAGAGAAGCTGCTATGCTGTTTACTCTTGTTATTCCAATGCCAAAAAGAGCTCGAAACAACTGAGAACAAAGCGGAATAGTTTCATTGTTTACTCTAAGTTGATATTTAATAACCACTGTGTTAATCTTATCTGATTTTCTTGGTCTGCGCCTTTTGGGGGATGATACAGACATCATTGATGCCAGAAGCTTGTCTTGTGACTTGTTTATGTAGTTATACACTAATTTTCTTACTCTGATGAGATGATAGGCATGTATGGTACAGCATTTAAATCTACCCTCTGTGTGTGCACATGGAGACCTGAACTAACTCCAGCATGTTAGGATCTTTATTAGAATATCTGAAACACACCAACAGATGATATAAGAAATATACTAACCACAAAGTAGCTCTGAATACGTTCCAATACAACTATTCCTGCTCAACTAATACTGATAAGTATTCTTATTATAAAGAATAGAAAGGCTACATGAGAAGATGGAATAAATGCACAACTATGGAAATATGGTGGACTGATACTGAATCAGAGACTTTTGCACTTAATAGTTGTTGGAGTGCATGTCAGATTCCTTCCCTCCCCCTCTGCAACAGCTGAGAGAGGGGAAAGGCAGGCGAGCTTGCTGCAAATGAGTAAACATTACTGTAACAGTGTGCAACTGAAACAATTGCAGTTCAAATGAAAGTAATTATTGGCACGTAGCCATGGTTATAGCCAAATCACTTTGTTCGTTATAATGCTAATTTTTATACATACCGGGTGGAAGGGAAGTCATTACATTAATTTAAACCAGTGGTAGATCTTGGTATTTAGAACACATTTTGTATCTTACGTTTTTGTCTCTGACCACTTCCTACAGATATATTTTAGTTTTCTTGAAAACAAGCTGGCAACACTGCAGATTGTGTGGGTGTCACTTTCCCTAGCTCAGTACATAAACACAGTATCAGTGCTTCTTGAGAACACAAACAAATATTCTGCCTTGTCCTTCTTTGTTTACTGTGTGAGTGTAGGCCAATCACAAGCATTAGCGCCCAAAACATTAAGCTAAAGCGAAAGTGCCCGACCTGTTTACATCCACAAACCAGTTCAATTCCCTGACCAACTTCAATGCAACATTGTCGACTTACTGCACATGTGAAAAAGCTGCTTGGAATATTCCTTAATGCCTTTTAAGTGATCAATTACTTCGTAACCCTGTGTTATGTCCCATAATTACTGTTGAAGCTATGTCAGAAATAAGTTATTCTACACATCTTACAAGTAACAAACTGTTATCTTCGTACATTGCTGTGGAATTTCGCATCCAAGTTGGATCAAAAATCATTTATTTCTTTCGAAATCGGCTGATCAAAGAACAAAATGCCATTGAACTTTTTTGTTTGTAATGCTTCTATGAAGCACATATTAGACGGAGTGTAATGACCTCCCTCCCACCTGTATATATCATTAGCAATATGCACTAAAGCTATGCACACCATCATAAGCTACACTACACTTAAGCTTATATAGCAGGAAGAACAGTTTTTGAAAATGTATTAGAATGCAAGCAGCAGGTGTTAATTTCTATGTGCCGACAGTTCACGGGTGGAGTTGATGAAATAGGACATGTTGACAGGGCTGGCAGCTCTACTGATTTTCTAGATCTCTTGCTTTTTTTCAAATCTACTGATCTACTGCTAAAAGCTTAACACACTTCAAAATCTCCTGCTTTTTATGTGTTTTCCATTTTTAAACATTGTTTTCTGTAACGTCATATAATTCGCTCTTCTGAAAAAGTTTTTCAGACAAGGCATTTTCCTCGTGTATAAAAACAAAAGAGTAACATAATCACCTGTATACATGAACAGCATACATCTGTTGTTTCTGCATTGCGAACTATCCTTGACTGCTACATTAAACCTGAACATTTGAATCCCACTGAAATAGATAAAGTTGAGTACAGGGATCCAAAAGTATTTCTTCCTGTGGAAAACATGCATTTTGCTGCCAAAGTTCAGATATCTCTGACAATATCATGCCTGCCCGACAAATATGTACAAGTTTTCAAATTACACTGTGTAGATTTTTACTTTGAGTCAGTTCACGACATACTGAGTCGTTTTCATTAAGTGATCCTCTTCTTACAATGTTGGAAGTGTTAAAACCAGCTAAACTACAAACAGTTCAGTCAATTGCGCTACTTGCTTCTGGGTTTCCTAATTTGGTGAAAGCAGTTCAAGAAATCCAACAAACAGATACAGAATGGAGACTATTGTGCAATACTGACATTGCATGTGGCAGTAACTCTACAGCGCAAGAATTTTGGAGGGAATATTTATTTGTCGTCATCATCATCATCATCATTATTATTACTACTACTATTTTTGTCATTAATATGTATACACTAAGCAAAATTGCCAGTTAAAAAATTACTGTTTTCTCCTGCTTTTTTTCAAATCAAATCTTCTGCGTTTACTTCGGCAGACATGGCAATACTGCTTTGCAACTTGCCTGTCAACAAAAATAATTGTCTCTTATCTTCTGATACTGAAATAAAGTCACATTTCTCTCCAGTATTACTTTCAATTCCTCATTGAGTAGAAAATCTACATTTGGTTTTAGAACTGGATAGAAACACTCCATATCCAAAACATGACAGAAATAGTATGTCCCAAGTTTTGGCTTAAAACACCTTATTTAGAATTTGTAAAATAAAACCAGTGGTAAAATTACATACAGAACCTATGTACCCCGACAAACCAATACCGTTGTTTACATGCTATTAAATTTATTTACACAAAGCACTGAAATCAGCAATAGGTTACACATGCAGCTGTCTATGTTTCAGAAAACAAGTTTTTACTCAAATCTAAAGATCCACTACTCTTTCTGTATGTTTACTTTAATGTACAAGGGTAATCCCAAAAGTAAGGTCTCCTATTTTTTAAAAAATATAAAGAAACCTTTATTGTCAATACAAGTTACATAGTTTTGAAGCCTGAACATTGTTCTACTTTTCCACATAATTGCCATTTCGATTAATGCATTTTTGTAAGCGCTGTGGCAGCTTTGTATGCCCATGTCATACCAACTCACCACCATGCTGTTGCATGTTATTGTCATCACTGAAGTGCCTTTCAGCCAAGCGTTCTTTCAAGTTGGGAATCAAGTGGCAGTTACTGAGTGCTAAGTCCAGGTGTCTCACAATACCCATCCCAGGAGCCAATATTCCTCTTTGATCCCAAAGCACAGTTGTCATGACTTTACCAGTAGACTGTGTTCATTTGAATTTTTGCAGCGTGGGTGAATTTGAATGCCACTACTGAGGTGATTGTTATTTAGCATCTCTACCACTTGTAGATGTTTTAGACATACAATCTTTAAAAATAAAATTATACCAGCAACTCAAAATTATAGATTTGGATTCAAAATTATCGTACATCATAAACCAAATGCTATAACAATAAATACATTAGCATAACATTTATGAAAATGTAATAGTATTGGTGTTTTTGGTATCCACTTACAAGATTGATGACCTCAATCAGTATTACAACTTTAGCGTGTATGTTCCTGGCAGTATTCATCTGAAAGTTCATCATCTTCCTCAATTGTTGCAGCATTATACAATTTTGTTAAGATAAACTTTAATATCTTCTCAGTGACTTGCAGATTTTCAGACCCACCACATTCTTTCATAAGCTGAGACAACCGAATAAGCCCATTTACTGTATCTAGTGCCAATCTGTTTCTAATTTTGGTTTTTATTAAACCCAGTTTAGAAAAAAAAACTTTCACAAGAAGTGTTTCTGTGGGGCAATGAAATCACTGATAATGCAACCTCCGCCAGTTCTTTGAAATCAGTATTTCCACCAAGATGACATGTGTTTAACAGCACTCCAGAAACTGCCAGGTTCAGGCATGTTCTTTATTTCACACGAAATATCACTTATTCCGAGTTTTCTCCATTGATCATCAATTTTCCTAACAGTGTCCTCTTCAATTGAGATTACCAATCTCGGCACACTGGCAACAAGAGGATAAAGGGTAGAAGGATTAGTAGGCAGTGGAATGGTTGCCTTAGAAGGGTGAAGACAGGCCATGAGGGCAAAAGTGGTGTATTTGTAATTAGTTTATTTCACTGGTGTGACAAGCCAGTGAAAATGATATTTCGCTAGTATTAAACTGTCACACATTCAAATTATAGTACACCCCCATAATTATTGTACGGGTTTGCAACCATGAGCACAAACATTCAAATTATAGTACACCCCCATAATTATCGCACAGGTTGGCAACCCTGCCCCACACACTTCCTTAGATTGTCAATGAATTTTTATTTGTTTAACGCCTTTTGCATTAAGAAACTGAATAACTGCACAAACTTTGTACTGGGCTGTAGCAGCAAATGGGGGCTCTGTTGCAACTAGCTGGCAAGCCAAGACTGAATGCTGCAGCAGCTGTGTGATGGTTTCTATACAGAGTGGGAAAGCAACAAACGTGAGAGCCACACAAACAGTTTCCTGGCGGCCGCAGCACTTTGGAGACCTTACTTTGGAATTACCCTCATATGTAAATAAGTGAATCAGCTGTCTAGCAAATTCCTAGAGATTCATTCTTTTTCATTATATTTTGCAGGTTGCTGTTGAACCAGAAGGAAAGTGTTTAAAAGCTTCACTACATTGGCTAAATATGGGTCTCAAACGGTTCAGAAGTGTATACTACTGCTTAGCTTTAAGTGTTATTGCTGCAGTAAACTGCAGTAACATCACTGAAAATGTGTTTGGTCAGATGACAAATATAATGCCTGCAGCATTTGGAGACTTTAATGGAGATGAACTAACAGATCTGTTTATTTTACGATCAATTGAAAAAGGTATGAGCCTTGAAATTATGCTGTGTATGCCAGGAGATCAAGAACCACTGTTGAGACCAGGGGGTAAAGAACTGAGGTGTAACTTCACATCTGTAACTGTTACCAGTGTTGTTCCTGGAAACTTTGACGGTGATGCTCATATGGACGTGCTTGTCAGTGCCTTAGATGAAACGAAAAAAAATACAAATATCTATATTTTGCATGGTGGAGGAACTTACATTAATTGTACAAAAGAACCAATGTTTAAAATGTCTGGCCAACCTCTTGCACTGGATTATAACCAAGATACAATAATAGATTTGTTTGGAGAAGACAAAAATCGTAATAGAATGTTCTGGGTATTTGGGAAAGATGGTAGCATAACAGAGATACCTCAGAACAGATCAGACAGATTAGACAGATTGCGGTTGCCCCATTCTCATGCTTATTTGGACTTAAATGATGATGCATTATCAGATTTGCTCATAACAACCAAACATGAAAATGGTACGGGTTATGAAATATGGTTTGGGCTTGAAGAAGGTGGCTTTGAATATAATTCTAGTTTCAAGTCTCCACCAGGACATCGCATAGGGCAGTCTATATTTCTTGATTTGGAACTTAAAGGTAAATTGTACCACATAGTGCCTGTTTGCGATGATAAATACTGTAAAAATAGCACAATGTATGTGCGTATTGGGGACAAGTGGCATAATTTAAATCCAGACTTTAAAGATCCACAGAACCATGTGTGGGGTTTTTGTCTTAATCAGGGGAAAAAGTACGTGGACACAGTGACTTTACGCGTAGGAGATTTCAATATGGATGGCTTCCCTGACCTTTTAGCTACAATGGCAAAAGATCAAAACTCACCGCAAGCTTTTCTCCTGGAAAATGTCCCAAGCAAATCAAAACTAACAGAGAGAACATACAGAGTTAGTTGGGATACCCTCAGTTCTATGAATAATATGACAGTAATGGCTGCTTTCTTTGACATTTATCAGGATGGAATTTTAGATGTAATTCTATATGGTCAGGAGAAGGTACAGGCATTTCGAAACACACTAGATTATGATGCAAATTTTGTAAAAGTAATGGTACTATCTGGTAAAAAAGGTGGAGGAAACTTACCTGGGCCAAAAATAGCTTATCGCACTACCACTCAAGAAGGAACATCACAAGTTGCTGTAACTACCCAACTTCCTCAGTCAGCACATTTTTCACTCGGACTGCCCTATACAATATTTGGCTTAGGTCGAACACCTAACTTTGTGGATTCTCTTTCTGTTAGTGTCGCAGGGAAGTCGAGAGAGTGGCTCCAGATAATACCTAACTCTCAAATGGTGGTGATCCCTTCACCTCCATCAAAACCACAGAAGTGGCGAGCCAGATTATTTATTACACCAAGCAAGATGATACTCCTAAGTGTTGCAGCACTCTCTGCGACCTGTGGTCTCATAAGCGGTATAATTGTAGCCCTGTATTGGAAAGAGAGGCGAGAAGATCGAATAGAGAAGTTGCAGGAGGCTCATAAATTTCATTTTGATGCTATGTAATAGTTATGTTCGAGACACTTAAAAACTTCAGGGACCATCGTACATTTTTAGTGTCGATAACTATGAATACACTGACTTGAAAACAAACTAAAGTTGTAAATAAATATGCATATATCTCTATGCATGTTTACCCTGCAGTGAAATGTTTGGCTTTTTGTCATAATCCTAGGAATTGTTAATTCTATAACCACAGATTATGTCAGTTAATAAGTTTATTGCAGAATGTGAAAGAGAAATTTATAATGTGATAGATGCACAAAATGTGCTCAGAAAAACATAGTATTTTATGTTGTATCAGTAGTATAGTTTTGTTTGTTTCATAATTATTGTTTTTCTTTGTTTTATTATTGTATGTGTTTGCCTCCAACATTCTCAGGTCACTGAAAAAAAGATGGTGACATTGCATAGCTAACTAAACAATAAGGGTTGAAAATTCCAACATATTTCTCCCTTTTTTTTATTTAAAATTAAATAAATCTTTATTAAAAATGTTCAGGAATATACAGCGAGTTATATTGTATTGTTGATTAGTGTTTGTTGTTCATTTAAATTCTTAAAATATAAACAATAATATATAATTTGTGCTTGCATTTTCCTATGTGATTTGTAATTCAATGCTCTCTGTTAAAAGTATGTATTGTCTATCATTTGTACCTGAGAGGCATATAAATAAATGTGTGTAAGCGGGTAAGGGTTGTGATATTATATTAATACTTGCTACAAGATTGTGTTATGCTTTCTATTTTGCATCCTATATTTATATGTAAATACACATTTTATTTATAGTTTCATATCTAATAAACTATTAAATAAAAAATAAAGTTTACCAGTTGTACAGTATATATAAATAAAATTAAGGTAATTATCTATGTGATATTAAAAAAAGAGATCTTAGAGTCAATATCAGATCTTGTCATGCAAACATCACAACAAGATGCAGTTCCAAGCTTTTTTCAAAATTAGATAGATCCTTATTACTATTTTCAGAAATGTACAGTAAGTTAAATTGTGTTTGTAGTTGTCAGTGTTTATTGTTCATTTAAATACGTTAATGTATCAATAATATGTAATTTCTATTTGTGTATTCCTATGTAATTTGTGATTCAATGCTCAGTAAACTGCAGAATATAAATTAAAGTATGTGTTGTGTTGTGTATATTGTGTACCTGAGAGGCATGTAACCTGAAGAGAGATGGTGACAATACATACTTCAAGACTTCAGAAATTGCTTTGTGTTTGCGACTTTTAGTTGTACATAGATATAAATACAGCAAATTATTCAATGTATATTTTTATTTCATTTGTAGTTGCATACCTAATAAACCAGTAAATACAAAATAAAGTTTTCTGGTTCTACATTATATTTAAATCAAATTAAGCTAATTAACAATGTTAAGAATAGTATTTAAAATAAAATAAAGTGATATTCAAGCCAGGATTGGATCATTTCGTGCAACAGCAGGACAAATGACCTCAACTATACTTGAATTAACGTAATTTGAGTACTCTGACAGTTCCCTCGGCGTGCATTATGCACGTGGCAGTGATGGGATTGTGTGGCCACGAAGTCTATTGGTTACTTCAAGGTCAAACCTGGTTGTCATGACAATGGACTGCTGTGACACTCCCCTACCATGTGCGTAACGCATGCCGAGGGAACTGTCAGAATACCCAAGTTACGTTAATTCAAGCATAACACAAATTTATCATATGTGTGATAAAGATAGCCCATAATATCCCTTGGGGCAAGGGCATCCTACCAAGGTAGGGCTAGCTCAATAGTACTCACAGACTGAGCTACAAGGGTTGCCCGTAAAATAAGGTTCCCAATTTTTTTCACAATGAAAAACATATTTATTGACATTGAATAATACATTTTTGGAAAGCTTAGGCCTTTTCCTATTTTTGGACAAAATCACCGTTTTGATCAATGCCTTTTTGAATGTAGTGTACCATCTTTTGTATGCCTCTCCCACGGCACGGCGGAGATAGTTTAAAACAGTTTCTTTCAATTTCTCTCCGGTTCTGAAATGCATCCTACGCAGGTGTTCAAGTCAGGGAAGAGATGGTAGTCACGTGGGGCTAGGTCTGGGCTGTAAGGAGGGTGTGTGATGGTATCCCATCCTAATTTGTGGATGAGATTGGTTGTCACATGGGCAATGTGCGGACGAGCATTGTCCTGATGGAAATGCACTCCCTTCGTGAGCATGTCTCCACCCACCTTGGTATACCCTAAATGATTGGTCAAAATGTTGTGAATGTAGGTCTTGCTGCCATCAGGGATCATCTCGCAGATCTCCCATACTGTCACCCTTTGATTTTCAGCATTGCTTCTTCCTCTTTCACAATCGTTTCATCCGAAACCGATGGCCATCCAGAATGCTGGTCATCATGGACATCTGTACATCCGTCTTTGAATTCTCTGCACCATTTGCACACATGTTGTACGTTCATACACTGCTCTCCATACACTTCACACAGTTGGCAATGAATGTCCACTGGTGCAGGCTTTTTGCACACAAAAAACAGATCAGAAAGCGTAATTCGCACCTGATGGGAGAAACGAGTGGAAGCTCCATTTCTAATGTCTGCCAAGCCAAGACTGAGCATCGCTGACAGCTCGCAGGGTCAGGTACCGGGAGAGGGAGAACCAAGCTACACACCAGTGTTGCCGGATCTCCTGTAACAGCGTTTCTCACAACTGCAGACCCTTGGGAACCTTATTTTACGGACAACCCTCGTAGTTCCTGTTAGTTCATTTTCCTGTAGGTTAAGCTCCATTTGCTTACATAGTTACACAACTTGTTTGCATCTCATTCTGTCTCGTGTCCAATGATCTCCAAACATTTCATTCCTTGACTATATTTTTGAGACCATCTCTGTCGTGGACATCCTCTGCTTCTTTTTCCAAGCCTGGGGTCCCAGGTTGTTATGGCATAGGCCCATCTGCTTTGAGACATCCTGGCTACATGTCCTCCCCATTGCCATTTAAGGGTTCTTGCTCTAGTGGCCGCATCTTCCATTCCACTCTTTCTTCTTAGTTCCCCATTTCGTACTTTGTTCCTGAGTTTGATTTCCAATATCCTCCTCTCCATTTTCCACTGGCAGACCTGTATCATCTCAGTCTGTTTTCTTGTAAATGTCCAAGTCTGACTGCCATAAGGAAGCAATGGGATGATGCAAGTTTCCAAAGTTTTAAATTTTGTTGCGAGGCTAATCTTTTTTTCTATTAGAATAAATTTTAAACTCCAAAATTTTCCCCAGGCAAGTGTTATTCTTCTTTGGAGCTCATTTTCCCTTTTCTCTGCGTTGTTAATTATTTGTCCCAGATGATGGACTGGATCGACGTACCCTCAATTAGAATTGGTATCTCTCTTGAACTGATCATGGTTTGGTTTTTGTCAGGTTCATCTGCAACCCTACTTGTTTGCTCCTTGCATGCAGCTGTGATGTCATATCTTGTTCTCATATATGTCAACCGGATGCAAAATTTAATACATATAAGCTGTTGTGCAGTTGTCATGTAGAATTAAAATACAGTGGAATCCTGATAACTCAACATAATGTGGAGTGAGAGGTGGAGTTTTACGGAATAAGGGGTCTGTTATTCACAACCCATAACATAACACTGCAAATTGCATAAATACTCTGGCACAATGTAGGAAACAAAGGTATAACATTCTAAAATGTATTACGTATTGATATGTTCTCCTTTGTCCAGTCTCTGACACATCCAATTTAATTTCCTTGCCATGTTAACTTGTCTTTCCTTCTCGTTTGACATTTTCACTGGCACAAACACAACTTACTACAACACTAACAGTGAGCCTGAAATCTTGGAAGTTGCCAGAAATATGTAACTGAGGTTTAGCTTACCACATACACAGGTATTTTGTACACGTGGCAAATGAATGTGCACTAGTGACATCATACAAATTAATTATGTGGATAATGTCTCGGTTTACTTCCTTGAAATAAAATAGACATTGTGGATGATGTGAAATGGCACCTTACTTAATAATGCACGGCCCGTGGAAGTCGGAAACATAACCTGACACGCCAATGGTGTTATAAATGCAAAAGTGAACTCAATCATAAACCACTGCACAATTATTAGGTCTAAAAATATCTTTGTACTGGTTAAAGCAGTAAACCTTCAAACCTTCCCAACAAGTGTTCGTGCTGTATATCCACATTATTAGTGGCAAGCTTTGGTTTCCTGACATTAGTCTGGCAGTTGCCTATGTTCTGACTAGATATCGAAGGTCAATACATGGTCAGCCCTTTTGTAACTGTGAGGGAGGTTGCAGTAGGTTGTACATGTACAGTAATTAAAATTTACGTATACTATTCATACCTTATAGTAGATAATAGAAATTATTTGTCAAGTTGAATGCTAAAAAATTAAAATAAAAGAGGCTGTTGAGTTACACGGAATGTGTGTTATCAAGAGTCGGGTTATCAGAATTCTACTGTATTATGTTATTAGAATATATACAGTAAAACTGCGTAAAACAATGTGATCATTTCTGTATCCCCCTTGTTTCCACAAGTTTCCGTCTTACAAAGGGCTGTATTGTAATAAAATAAAGTACAAAAAGGGTGTACACGTGGTATTTTAATCAAAACCTTTAAGAGCCATTATTGAGAAAATAAAATATTTTGAAAATTGTTTTATTGTGAGGGCGGCACCGTGGCCAAGTGGTTAGCGCCCACACCTACCACCTAGGCAGCCCGGGTTCAATCCCAGGGACCTGCATATGGTATTCATGGTGGACGAAGCAGCATCAGGGCGGGTTTTCTCTGGGTACTCCGGTTTCCCCTGCCACTCATTCCACCAATTGCTCCATTATCACCTTTCCAATCATCAATTTTGTCCGCATTTCATATCATCCCCTTCCTCACTATCATACCTGGTGCTTGATTGACCAGCTGCTTCCAGGTCTTCACACTGTCCAGTCCAGAGGTTCCTATGCTCCCCAACAGGCGTCTGATCCCAGGCACTAGCTTGTAAGGGCAGGGTAATCAGGAAAAGAAGTTTTATTGTGATTGGGGGATTTTCTTGAAAGTCTTCATGTTGCACCCTTGGAAAATGCTTAACTGAAATACCAGGTCTGATAGTTAACTGATTTTTCGAGTTATACTGCTCTCTCACATACACGAGGTGGTGTCAAACAATAACCGGAATTATTTTTTCACTGCAAAACACTGCTCACTTTTATTCAAATTCTGTTACAGACCTTCAAAGTAATCTCCCTGGGATGCAATAAAATGATGTCAGCATTCATTCCAATGTTCAAAACACTCCTTGAAGCCCCTTTTTGATACTCTGTTGAGTACACCCAAAAATTTATTGTTTAGCTCTCGATCACTCTAAAAATAACGATCCTGAAGCTCTTTTTTCACTGCAGGAAATAGCTGGAAGTCACACGACGCTAGGTCCAGTCCATAAGGTAAATGTGACATCACCCCAATGCCTAATTCAGTGATTGTTTCTCAAGTCTTGGTGGCCCAATCAGCATTCGTCACTGATCACACAAGGCACCCACTTTGTTGCAACTTTTCTATACCCTAGAACATTTCATACAATCTCTTCAGCTGATCCAGGAGATACATTCATAATCTCTGCAATCTTTGTTAACGATAAACGACAGCCTTCCCGCAACGTGTAATCAGTTGTGTTGACATTGGTTTCAGTCTTTGAAGTTGAGGACCTTCCAACAGCAGGGTCGTAATACCCTGAAGGAAGAAAGTTAAGGAACTGAGTGGAAATTGGGATGGAAAAATTCATGATACTACATAATTCACCTATGAACCTGGGAAAACCTAGGGGTATGGAACCAGGGACCTTCTGAAAGTATCAGATGCTACCACCTGAGCCATCCAGCTCAGTGCAATATAGTATCATTATACCTTGCTGGGCATCAAAACCGGGTCTGTTGTGTACAACAAATGTTTTCAATGGTGTATGTGATTGAATCAAAACTGCTGCTAAGCAAATACTATCAAAAGTTTAACAAGAGCACTAGCCATGTGTTATTTAAGCTTATTTTTAGCTATTTAAGGTTTAAATTGCCATTTTAAATGAAGGGATATCTCAAAAGATAACACTGTTCCATATGGATTTCGCTTTTTTTGAAGTCAATGAGCGTTTCTGAATCACATTTTCACACTGATGGCAAAACTGAAATCCGTTTTTGCGTACCACGTCAGAATTTTTTGCAATTCAAAATTTTATGTTTTGAATATTTTTTGTAATGCACATACTGTAGTAATATTACCACATACTTATCGTTTGTTTGAAAGGCTCAAAAACTTATAATTTCAACTTTACTACTTAAAATGTGAAATAATATAACTATTACTATATTTATATATTTTTTATATTAAAACCTACTAACTATATCTGCCCTAGGGGATGTACAACAATTTGTCATGGCGATAAGACATGCAATGTTTATTCTTGGAGATGTTTATCTACAGTACCAGATACATTGACATCTGCATCCAGCAGCACTGAAGCTGAATCTCCAGTGGATCATACTTATGAACCAGACAGTTCTGATGAGGATAGATGTTTTAATCAAAGTGAGCTTAATGATTTAGTGAGGGATTTAAATTTGCCTAAAAATCAGCAGAACTTTTAGGCTCTAGGTTAAAAAAAAAAAGGAAGTATTGGCTGAGGATACTTATTTTTCATGGCATAGACATAATGAGAAGGAACTTGTCCCTTTTTTTTGCTGAAGAAGAAAATTTCGTGTATTGCCAAGACACCCCTGCTATCTTCAGATATAAGCTATAATTCCAAAGAGTAGAGATTCTTCTCAAAAAGTCTTAAAGGTGTTTTGCTTCATAATGGAAACATTCATCCTTCCATTCCTGTAGTCCACTCTTTTCTTTTAAAGGAGACACATGTTTGTTACAAAAACTACAGTACGAAAACCATCAACGGTGAGCCTGTGGAGATTTCAAGATTATGGGACCATTACTTGATCAGCAGGCTGATTTCACAAAATATCCTTGTTTCTTATCTGAAAGGAATAGCACAGCTGGGTCAGGGCACTGGGAAAAGGAACAGTGGCCATGTAGGACTAATTTAACACTGGGCCAAAAAAACAAGATAAAAGGTGAACCTCTTATTGATCCCTCAAACCCCTCCATGTGAAATTAGGTTTAATGAAACAATTTGTGAAAACTCTAGATAAGGAAAGTGAGTACTTTAAATACCTTTATGTTACATTTCCTTCATTATCCAATGAAAAAAAATTAAAGCTGGTGTAGGTATTCGTTGGCCCACAAATTCGAAAACTGATGGACAGTCAGTTTGAGAATACTGTGAGTTGAGAAGTGAAGGATGCCTGGAATGCTTTCAGAAATGTTGTTTTTAATTTCCTTGGAAATAAAAAAGACCCAAATTATGTTAACATTGTGAAAGTGATGCAACAAAAATTTTAAACAAATTGGTCGCAACACGAATGTCAAAGTACATTTTCTTCATTCCCATCTAAATTATTTCCCTCATAATTTAGGAGATTTTAGTGAGGAATAGAGTGAAAGATTTCACCAGAATACAAAAAATTTGGAAATGATTTATCAAGGGGAGTGGGGTGTTCACATGATGGCAGACTATTATTGGATGTTGAACAATATGCGAGAAGGTCAAAGAGGAGAAAATTTGAAATGCAATATTGAGGTAAGGTTATGAATGTGCTTATAATTATTATTAATTAGTGATTAATTTGTGGCAAATAAATTATAATTATGATCTGGTTTTTCATATAAAATTCTTGTTGAAAATAATTTTTATATATTTTTTATATTTATTTAAATAAAATTAATACATACTTGAATATGACATTCAGCTCAGGCTCTTAGCCTGTCATATCCACCCAACAAAATTTCTTATCATACATTTTGCTTCTCTATTGCTATTTAACACATAACTAACACAAAATTTTTAATTCTGTTCTCTTTGTACAGACCAATTCCGTTTTTTCTTAACTCTACTTAAAAATTGACCTAAGTTCCTGACCTCCTTTCTAAAAATCGTCTTAAATGCTGTTATCCTATCTTCCTTCTCCCATTTCTGCCCCAGAAATTCTTTCCTCCATACGTCCGTTCCTTGGCACTCAAAGACTATGTGCTCCAGATCTTCCTTCCCCCCGCAAATAGGACACAAGACTCTGAGGGATACCCTTTCTTAGTCCTCTCAACCTCCAAACACCAGTTCTTAGCCATGCTATTGCCTCCCTTTGTTCTTTGTTTACCTATCAACATGTTTCCCTTTCCCATGTTTCCTTCATTGATTTGTAATCTACCAGGGACCTTTTTTGCATTATACCACCAAACAGTTTTTGGATTTCTATGTCTTCAAACCTCTTTCTTATTATTTTCCCAAAATTTGTTATGATTATTCTCCTCCAGTAGTACCCCATCCCATTTACTTCTAAGTTCTTTCAAATATTACTTGTCCATCCAGATTCCCTAAGACTCTTTTCCTGGTATTCTACACACTGCCATAACAAGTTATTTTTATCCAAATTCAAAATTCTGTACCAATATTTCAGAGCTCTTTCTATAATTATGCCCTTCCTCGACACCCTTCCCATCTCCATCTGCGCTACCTCTCTTGCCACCGCACTTGGAAGACCCAACACTTCCCTGCAAAACATCCTATGAACTGTATCTATGGTTTCCTCCCCCTCATTCAATCCCCATATTTCTATACCATAGAGTATTTTTGGTTCCACCACCATATTATAGATTTTTTTCTAACCATTTGACCCCAATATTCGGTACTCTGTACTTACAACTTCTTATTGCTGACATAGCTCCTTTCCCCTTTGTCAGAGCTAATTTCTTTTGTTTTCCCCACCCCCCACTCCCATCTAATTTTAGTCCTAAATAGATACATTCTCGTACTACTTTATACTCCTTATTCCCCTTTTTCCACTTTTCATGTTTACTCAATTTTGCTCCCTTCTTAAATACCATTATTTGTGTTTTCTCCTGATTAACAGTTAGGTTCCATTCATTGCAGTATTTATCTACCTTCTGCAATGCTTGCTTCAGACCATTTACTGTAATTGATCCTACTACCAGATTATCAGCGAATAGTAGCCCCGGGATCATGATATTATTTATTGCAGGCATACAACTATTATTCTTGCTTATCCCCAGCAGGATATCGATAAATAAATTAAATAGTATAGGACTCAATTTACACCCTTGCCTTAGTCCTTTCCCTTGTGCTATTTCTCGAGAGACTATTCCTTCCCCCACCCTCACACAGAAGGTGTTATCTTTGTACAGTGCCATCAAGGTCTTTACCATCTGTTGACTCAACCCTTTGCATTGCAATTTGTACCATAGTAATTTTAGATCCACCTTATCATACGCTTTCTCTAAATCTATAAAGGCCATGTATAGTTTAGCTCTTTTTTCTTTAAGGTATTTATCCACTAGTGTTTTTATTAGAAGGATATTATCCACAGCTCTTCTCCCACATCTGAACCCCATTTGAAATTGGGACAAGATATTTTCTTCTATCCACTTCTGTATTCTGTTTGCCAGAATTCCAGTAAAGATTTTTCCTACATTAGACAGCAGTGCAATCCCATGATAACTATTTGGTTTGGATGTACTACCTTTCCCTTTATAGATTGGGTGTATAATTGCCTTTCTCCAACTCGCTGGAACATATCTCTTTTCTTTTATTGAATTAAACAGTCCTGTTAATTTCTTGATTCTTTCTATGTCATTGCACCATTCTTTAAGGAATTCTGTGGGGATCCCATCTAGGCCAGTAACTTTATTTCTTTTCATTGTTCTAACTTGTCTCATTACTTCCTCATCCCTAATTGGACTGTCTAGAATTTCCACATGTTTATTGTTGACCTCAAGGTCTACCGTCATTCTATTTCCCCCGTACACCCCATAAAGAGTTCTAAAATATGCTATCCACTCTTCATGGGTCAATATTCGGCTGGTCTACATATTTGCTAAATGATGACTTTAAGGCCTTCCATACCTTAGTAACATTCCCCTCCCCTAACACCCTGATTAAATTACTCTCCTTTTTTTCCCTCCATCTTAATTTCTTTTGTTGTATGATCTGATTGTAAAATGTCCTACCCTGTAGGTATTCCTCCTTCGCTTTGACATTTCCTTCTTTTCTCCATTTCTTTAACATCTGTTTCACTAACTTTTTTGTTACTTTACATTCCTCATCAAACCAGTCCTCCCCCTGTTTGAATATTTTCTTTCTTGCTCTCATTCTCCTTCCTGCCACCTGTAAAACACCATTGAAAATATTTACCGCTTTCTCAATTTCATTTACCTCTGACATATAACTAACCCCAAGCTGGCATATTTCCCCATATCTTGAATCTAAAACTTGTTTAAAATCCCTACCGTAAACATCATTCCACTTAAATCTCACGTACTGTTTACAATTCTTTTTCCTGTCTCCCAGGTTCTGTTTTGTCTGCTCTGTTTGTACTATGATATCTACTATCAGTTGGAAATGACCGCTGTTGGAGCTTAACTTAAGAACTTTAAAACTTCCAAGAACACATTCCAAATTGATTGGCCATAAAATATAATCAATTACACTTTGTCCATTCTTGTTTATAAAAGTAAATTCTCCATTAATATCCTCACCGTATTTCCCATTTAAGGTACTCAACGAATTATTTTCACAGAATTCAATAAACTTGTCACTAGCACTGTCCGTGACTATCCTTGCTTTTCCTCCCCACTTCTCGTTTGCTCATTATTTCATCACTTATCCAATAATTTTTTATTTCCACATCTTTTTCTCCTAATCTAATATTAAAGTCCCCCATTAATATGATCTCTGAATCTATGTACTTCTCCCTTAACTTTTCACAATCTTCTTCCAGTTGATTAAATAGGTTAGGGTTGTGGAACTGCAAGGATACAGGTGGGTTGTACACCATTCCCAAACAAATTATACAATCATCTAAATATTTTTCTTCAAATATTATCCTACAGGTGCTTTGATGTCTGGACCACGTTTCTTTTATCCCTTTACTTAGAGTTACTTTTATAACATTTCACAAATTTTTAATTTCATTCTGGTTATTTATGAATATTTTGAAAACCTTACATGATGGGAGAAAATGGAGATTATTTTCAAATTCAGCACAAAAAATTTGTTTAGGATCACTATTAGATTCAAAAAAGCAAAAAATAAGTTTTGAAATGCAGAACGGTGTTATATACAAGTACCTAAAGCATTTTTAAATTAAATTAAATTATTTTGTTGTTTAATGACACTGTCAATTCCCAGGATCACATCAGCGTCGCTAGTGTGCTGTCTATGAATTTAGTAAAACTTTTAGTATGTTTTTGCATAAGTTCTCTTTTGTTGAGTGCCCAATTTCCATCTGCCATTGTTATTGCTTTTTTGAGGTGTTTTCTTTCCTTGTGTAACAGACAACATTCAAAAATCAGATGGTCTACAGTTTGTTTATTTTGGCTACACTTACACATTGGATTGTCATTTATTTTGAAACCATAGTAATAGGCTTTAGTTTTCCCATAGTTAATTAATTAATTGGTCAAATGAATAATAATTATAGTTAATCTACCATTGTATGCAGCTAAAAGATTAGTCAACTCTGAATTCAAAAAAATTATTGCAAAATATTACTATGAAAAATCAAAGAATGAAAGATGGGAACTACCAAACATTCAAACAGTAATTCCTGAGTATCCTCGAAAAACAGCAGTTGCAACCTTCATGTTGATTACAGGACATGATTGTCTGGCAAAACATTTAAACAGAATTGGGATATATTCTTCACCACTCTGTCCTCTATGTGATCTGCAAGAGGAAATGGATCGAGACCACCTTCAAATATGCCCGGCCACTTCTAGTGCCCTATCCATCAGTGAAAAATATTGGAGAGCAAGAGGATCAATGACTTCATTGTCAGAAATCCAGTATTAGCTAACAACAACAGTTTTCCCATGACCTGATAATAGTGCCGTTATATTCTGTGTTAATTTCATTTTAGTTCTTGTTTGGTCACTAATGGCGAGGAAAAAATGATTTTGTACTTTCCCCTTTGGATGTCTGTTGCCATTCTTCTTGACATTTTTCAAAATTTGAGAGCTTTAGTTTTCTAATTACTTCACTTTTCAGCATTTTGTTGTAGTTTATTTCCAATCTATTGTTACTTGCGGCATCCTTTGTAAGTTTATCCGCTATTTCATTTCCATGATGTCCTACATGTGCCTTTATCCATTTTAAGTTGATCTCCCAGTTGTTATCTTTTAGTTTCTTCAGTCCACTTCGTATGGTATGTATTAAGGCTATAGATTTTAGGGCTGTTTACTGAGACCAGTGTTATTTGGCTGTCGGTGTATATGGTTGCTGTCCTCTTTTCCTGCACTGTCTTGTTAGTTGGTCGATCTTGTCACACCTGTGGAAGCCCTCTGTGTTCTAGTGGGAATGCTCCCAATTAATCTAAAAGTAGAAGAAACAGCAAAACTGTATAGTATAATGAAAGGAAAAGAGAACACTGATTGGGGTGCAGATCATGATATAGAACATAGTAATTGGCCACATCCTGCCAAAACTATAAGAACCAGCAATGGCAGAGAAGAAGACTCAAACCCCACGTTGGAAGTATATACAAATGGTAGCAAGAGCGAGATGGGGGTTGGATCAGGAGTTGCCATATTCATTGATAACGAACTTGCCCATCGACTAAAATATAAATTGGACAACAAATGCTCAAACAATCAGGCAGAGCAATTAGTCATTATCAAAGCCCTAGGTGAGGGGGTGTGTGTGTGCATCTGTGTGAAAACTGTATAACTCAAAAATGAAAGTCAGATGAATACCTGACCTTGTCCAATCAAATAATTGGACTGAATCTACTTCCTGCATGATTAAATGGTCAGTTTATCTTGGGTTCCTTACCCATATTCTGTCTTTGATTTTGGAAGATGTCTCTCTCTGAACATGCAAAATCAGATGTGGTTGCAGGACGATGGAGCTCCTCTGCATTTCAGCACGTAGCGTGAGATTATCTCATTAGCATGCTGCCGGGGCACTAGATTGGAAGAGGTGATCCTGTAGGTGGTTCTTTGAACTTCAATCCCCTAGATTTGTAATACCCCCACCCCCATGGTACAGCAACCCATCTGGGCAAAGGTCTGCTGCCCGACCACTGCATTCCCACCTCTGCCCACCACAGGCGCTATAAGTGAGGTGCAGATTTTTAATGGGGACATCATAAAGGTCTTGTGTACAAGTCATCAGATGACACTAAAATTGAAATTGAGTGTTTATTTATAGACACTCTTTAACTGCTGTGGATTTTAGCATAGAAGTGGGAATAAAAGACCAATTCATTTTGCTCAGAGGCCTTTTTATCAGGCTTGAGGTTCTTTTAAATGCTGTAAATCTATAACACAGGACCACCAACTTTACTTCCCTTCTGAAGGAAGCCATGCTAAGGATTCTTACACCCGAAAAAATCCATTGCCCTCTGCCAAGCTTGAACCCATGACCTCAGGAAGCAGAGGCTAGCATGTTACCCCTAGACCATGGAGGACAACATCAGATGACACTGATGAGCAGTTACTAGTGCAGGTCTTGACTGTTTATGGTGAAGTTCATAACACTCCAGAGCTTTTAGAGAGGGTGCAATTGTCACTTCTTAGCGGGGATATTGCAGGCAATAACATCTAACAATTCCTCTGATGATTGCTTATTTTACTTTCTGCGTTTAACAAACTTTTTGTTGTAGTCCCCCAATTTTCTTTATTTTTCACGCAGTGGCGAAAAACTGAAATTCAGTTAATATTTGTCTTCATTCAAGGACATTCTTTGGTTTACTTTGGAGAAAGCCATTTATTTTTTGTCTTATTTCCACTATCATTGGCAAGAGTGGAAGATACGTTTGATAAATCTTAGAATGTGTCAGCACATGTATAGTACGTACCCCCATGCACAAAAAAAATGAGTCATATCTGGATGCCAAATTTGTCTTAAGTCCTACACAGCACAGCACCTTAATTGATCATATGGGTTAGTAATATTAAGATTTGGAATTTGTTGCTGCTTCTATACAGCTGTATTGTTGCTGTGCCATGTCGGACTTAGACAAATTTGACATCCAGACATAACCCATTTTTTTGTCCATGAGTGTACATCATTGATCAAAGTGGCAGACACTTGATGTACCTATACCAATGTAAACCATCTACTCATCCTCTCTGATAGTTAAGCTGCCTTAAAGGCACTAGGCTCATAATTTAATTCAAAATTGGTGTGGGAATGTCTTCAAACGTCACAAATCCTATCCCAATACAACTCACTAGTGTTGGGATGAATGCCACGCCATCAACGTATTGAGGGCAATGAAAAAGCAGACTACTCCACTTTTTGGTCCAGAACCCTTCTGCAGGGCGAGTAAACTCATGTTAGAACTGCAGGTAAAAAGTGGTCCAGAGAGGAACTTTGGAAGATATGGAATAGATCTCTGGACAAGCAATGTGTAAATACATAATTAAATAATCTGATGATGCCTTCACTGAAAATTTCTGCAATTCTGCAAACTGGACATGGATACTTCTTGAAGCATTTGCAAACTGTAGGTATCATTCAGGGTGATACCAGCTGCAGACTTTGCAAACAGCAAGAAGAAACTGCCATTCATTTACTATTGAATTGCGAGGCTCTAGGAAGGAAAAGATATCAGCCCTTTGAGGCCTCGCCACAGGATAGGTGTAAACATCCCATCTCAGGAAAAGAAGTTCTGAAGTTTATAAAAAAGCCAAAGAACTCGAATTCCTGTGATGAGAATAGGGGTTCCACAAAAGACCTATAGGTCAAGGGCACCTTGAGCACTCAGTAAAATCCCCAACTTTACTACTACTGCCACTGATGTACCTACTATACATAACCTTTCTATGTTTGCATTCTACTGTTAAGATTGGATAATGGATTATACCCTTGCAAGTTTTGAGTCATTTCACAACCTTACCATTAAATATATTGTGCATTTATTTTGCATAATTTGTTACAGCGTGAATGAGTATTTCTGAACAATAAAACAAAGTACCTGGGTGACCGAGCTTTGCTTGGCATTACTGTTACGCGTAGACTAAGATAGCTAAGTCAACTTTCGTTAGGTTTTCTGAAAGCTCTTGATGAGACCTTTAATATCCTGGCCTGTTTGTTGAAATTGCCCCATTAACAGAGAAATTATGGCCAAAATAAGGCTTAGACTAATTGTGACTGTTACGCATAGACTAATTTGGCTAGGTCAACTTTCTTGCTGTGTTCTGATAGCCCTGGAAGAGGACTTTAAAACACTTCTCTGTTTGTTGAAATCGGTCCATTGGAAGAGAAGAAAATGCCAAAATAAGGTTCAATTTCTCTGTAGAAGCGGGAATAAAAATATTATTTTTTTTATGTAAAATCGCATTTTTTCAGGAATGACACTTGTATAGAAAAACTTAAAAAGCAAAACCTTATCTGAATACAAAATTTCATCAAAATTGTTAGAGCTGTTTCCAAGTTGCGCTGAATATATATACAAGAATTGCTTGTTTAAATATATAAGATAAAGTGGTAACTACAATACAAAGAAAGAGGAAGAAGAAACAAGTGGTTATGGAGCCTTCTCCATGGACCTCCACCGTAATCATATGCCAATGAATGGTTTTAACCACAGCACTATTGATGGACTGTAACTTGAGTTAGCAAGGTGTCTTGTCACTTTCTATCACAGTCCTGGCGAGGTTTAATCAGTGGTGGACTGATTATTGACATGTTGCATGTAATTTAGAAACCACGGACCATAATATAAGACTTAAAACTTTTGTGGCGAATGTTACTAATAATTGCTTTTCAGGTGATCAGCCGCATCAAATTTACAAAATTTGAGCTTTCAACCATTTGATTCTCCATGGTCTTCGTCAGGAACAAATGCCAAGGTAAAAATTTTGATGGTACAAATATACACAAACAAGGTGGGCATCAGGAACAAATGTCAGGGTAAAAATCATGCTGGTATATGTACACAAGAAAGGTGGGTGGAGCCAAGTAGGTCTTGGGCAATGGGTGTGGAGAGCCCAGTAATTGGCTGCTTGCTTAAGGTGTGGTGGGCCTCCTTGGTTTTCCTGTAATGCCAGTCAGCCGTTCTGATCTGCTTGAACTGTCTATGATGGTATGTTTGATGGCTGGTGCCCAAGCCCTGCTTAGTTTGCGTCCAGAGTCCCTATTAAAATTTGATTTCTATGGATTCCTTAATAAGTCAGTCAAAGTATTTGTCAGAACGGTCAAGAACTTTAGTGTCATCAAACCTTATTCTGTGTAAATAATCAATATTGTGTTGTGCCAAAGCTGATTTTTCAGGTTGCAGGAATCTGATGCTTCATTTATGCTCCTCGCATGTCTCTTCAATGGTCCGTCCGGTTTGGCTGGCTTATACCTTTCCACATTCACATGGTATACTATAGACTCCCGGAACCTTGAGTCCTGCAGGGTCTTTAACTGGTCTTAAATATTGTGAAATTTTCTTAGGGGCTGTAAAGAATGTTTCAATATTGTACCTGGAGAGGATGCGCGAAATCTTGTTCGTTGTGGCATCATAAAAGGGTATGAAGGCCTTAATATTGTCACTCTTTGTGTTGTTAGGAGGTGGTGGCTTGGATCTATTGTGTATAACTCTTCTGCGTGCCTGCATAAGTTTCCTATTTCAAAATACTTATCAAGGACTCCTCCCTGATCCTTGCAATGTGTGTGACTGAATTTTGGCTTTGAATGGCATCCAATTTACAAAAATTTGGATTTTCCAGTCATTGAGCATCAGTCTTATAGATGGTGGGAGTACTGAATATTAGACTAATAACATAACTGATAATTGCTTGTCTTAAATTATGCTAATATATGTACTCGGAATGTTCAAAGATAAGAAGGACTTAATATGGAACCTCCTTCTTGGTCTTCTATCCTTGATGTATATGGGATGCTCAGTGTGAGGCTCAGCATTCTACTTCTCAGAAATTAAAACAACATAAAATGTCATTAATAATGTATCATTCCTCAGTACCACGTAGAAAGTAGATTACATTAATTTTATCCTTTAAACAAGATGCATATCTCAATGAGGCTAAAAATAGAAAAGTTCAGTTATTTTGCTCTATCATTCATAAATTTGTAGAAAAGTGCCTTGAAGTAAAGTAACATTTAGCAACTGCAAATTCTCATACTGGTTGGTTAAAAGATAGCCTTTGGTTCAATTCAGTTCTTTATTATCTGCTTACACACTTGTACAAGCTTCAAGAATAATCAAAGTATTAAATATCTATTTACAAAATGTTACAACCAAGGACAGATCCAAGGGGGGTGGGGGATAGTGGGGTTATATCCCCCCCAAAGAAATAGGAATGCATTAAAGATGTAAGTAAAGAAAAGAGTATTAACATTAATTCAGAAATACATTCAAAGAATCTGACCGCTGTCTATGTTAATTATTTTCATTAAAGTACTAAATGTACATCTAATGAAATATCTAAGTGTATTATAATAATGTCCTGTCAACTTTACGGTATCTGAAGACCTATTTGAGGAGCATCATGGGAGAAGACATTGACTGGACTAACATTAGCACATAAAATGTGCAAATTAAAACTCAAGAAGTTCTGGATAAAATGTGTAAAAAGTCTAATCAGCTTCTTCTTTAAATGTAATTGTCTGTCAGACAATTATCTGATATATATTTTTATGCATACAATGACATTTCCAGATTTTCTAATTGCAGCCCCCTGCCCCCCCCCCCCAAAAAAAAAACAAATCATGCGTCTGCCACTGGTTATTGTAGTGTTTAACGCCCGCTTTTACTACTACGGCACCGCAGGTGGTGACTCTGATGATACATGGAATGAAGATGGAGCACCGGTGGAATGAGATGGCGGGGGAAACCGGAGCACCCGGAGAAAACCCGCCCTGATGCCGCTTCGTCCACCACGAATACCACATGCGGGTCCCTGGGATCGAACCCGGGCTGCCTAGGTGGTAGGCGAGCGCGCTAGCCACTGGTTGTTACAACTCATCCAATCTGTACAAGTTCCTGACAATGTTACAAATGAACTATTTACATAAAATACAGAGAATTATATGACATAAAGGTTATAATGTAAGAACAATGGAGTTATACATATTTATAAGTCACAAGTTTTAATTTGATCCGAAACTGTTTTGTACGATTTAATGTCTTGATGGTTGATGACAGTTTGTTATATAACATTTCTCCCATTATATAAACATCCTTGTAGTCAATTTTTTGGCAATCCATTTCTGGTAATAGTCATTATTATGTCTAGTATAATAGTTATGTACATCTTTATTTTTCGTTATCAATTTGTTTACAGTAAAGAGAATTACATTATATACATGGATTGAATAGATTGCAAGCATTTTATTTCCTTTAAACGTATTTACACAAGTCAGTATTCTTTTTATTCAAAATTAACCTAATATACTTTAATATGTATATGTGTATATGTATGTAATGTATCTAATATACTTTTTCTGCAGGATGAATACTCTGTCAAGATACACTCTTGTACAGCACCCCCATATTTCTAATCTGTATGACATATAAGGAAATATAACCCCATAATAGAGCATTTTAATAGGCTAGGATCACCTATGTGCTCAAAATGTCTCATAAATATAGATTTACTAATTTTAGTTGCATATATGATCAATGTGAGTAGCTAAGTTAGATTATTGTTTACATGTAGACCCAGGAATTTATGTGTACTTATGTTTTCTATTTTAAAATTATCTATGAATTTGTGGCGTGAGTCAGGCTGACTTGCATTGCTGTAGTTTTATCCAAGTTGTATTTCAGATTGAACCAAAGTAGTCAATTAAATTTTCTGCAAAAATACTCATATCTTGAATTATTTTGTCTTCATTTTTGTCAGAGTAGATTGTGGTTGTATCATCTGCATAGGATATTATGTTTACTTTATCCATATTTGGCATATCATTTGTAGGATAAAGAGTATTGGCCCTAGTATACTGCCATATGGAAACCCATATTCAACAACTTTGTTGGTGAAATTATACTGATCATCTGTGTGTTGGACTTGTGTACATTGTTTCCTATCCTTCAAGTAGGAGGTAATTAAGTTATTTAATAATCCACGTATACCATGATTTTCTAATTTTTGGATACGAATATTGTGATCCACACAATTGAATGCCTTTGAGAGATCAAAGAATAAGCTCTGACCTTATCATTGGTTTCTAACTTCATAGAGACCTTATGTACAGACTTTGCAATTGCTGTAATTGTTAATAAGCCTTTTTAAAGCCATGTTGAAATCACTGTATCACATTATTTTGCTTTAAAAATAACAACCTGGCGATGTGATGTGACAGTTTTCCCAAAGTATCAAGGTAGGCTGCACAAAAGCTGTGTGGCATCTAGTGTTGCATTATATGAACAATCACTATCATCATCATCATCATTATTATTATTATTATTATTATTATTATTATTATTATTATTATTATTATTATTATTATTATCATCATCATCATCATCATCATCATCGTCATCATCATCATCATTATTATTATGATTATCATGATCATGATCATTATTATTATTCAGTGGCGTATATTGTGGGTTATCATTGCTATCAACGAAGCCCATATCTAAACTAGAAACGAATAAGCAATATTAGTAATTGCAATACTAGCCAGTTTCCCTAGTGAAGAATCAGCGCGCAGGATGGAATATGTCTCGATGTGTACCACTGAACAGAGGGGAGAATTGCCCTTTGCTGCCGCAGTCTTCACTACTAACGGGTCGAGAAGGGTGAGGCGGGGGAATGCACAATACACAACTTTCAACATTTAAGTCGTTGAGAATTTGTACCTTAAAATAGTTTCAAACGTTGGCGCAGATGCATGGTAGAATGCTTGTGCCCGCCTCTATAGCGTGGTGGTAGCGTGTCTGCCTCACGTCCAAAAGGTCGCGAATTCGAATCGCTTAGGGTGAGTTATCCGGATAAGGTTTTTTTCCCTAATCCTGAGAAGACGAATTTCGGATAACTTAAAGCTCTATGGACCTCGGGCTCATTTGAGCATCATTTCACCCACTTCATTCATTCATTCATTCATCGTCCGATATGACACTTCGTTGGAGGATGTTAATAAAAAAAATAAAATAAAACAGGATAAATAAACGCTCTTCATGTTACCTTTCCCCTATAATAGCTAACGTGCTGTAGCTAAAGACGAAAGCACAGTAACAATAAATAGACAACTTCGAGATTGAACAAACGAAAGTTAGATTTTCGAGAATACATGTTAACCGGTGGCATACCTCTGTAGACCGTAGGAACCATAACTAGGGGAAGAGAAAATATTAAGCGCACTTATTTCTCCGCTAGTTCAAACGGGAGGTAATGTGGTACTTATGCCGCTCTCAAAACAAATAACGCAGGAAAAAGCGAGGAGAGTAACAAAGTTGACTTACCCAGTGTAGATCCCGGAATGACGATGGCTGTTTTCACACTTCAGATGACATGTCCACTGTTGCACATTTGCAGGGAAGCTAAGGGAAAGAGTAACTACATGGATAAGTTTAGATAATCGCACAAGCAAACAAATAGGAGAATAGTTACAGGAGAACATTTGACTTGCTATCTCACGCAGACGGCGGCAAGCTGATTCAAGGTTTTACGATGAGGCAACCGTTTCCTTGGGCGAACTTAAAGGTAGATTTGCATGGAGCTTTTGTACAGGCAGTGGAAGTAGAAATATTGGAATATAATTTTGGTGTTTGAATTTGAAAGGAGAATATATATGACAATATAATTATCGTACTGCGTCTCGCTGAGTTCATGAGCCGGGTATGGACATGGAAACGTGCATATTAGATCTGGAACTGCAGGTGGAGCAATTGTGCAATAGTACCCATCCACCCACCCAGCCACCTCCATGAGCGAAATTAACGAGAAGCAGTACTTAAAACTGTTGCAAAACAAGTGGACACACGATAGGAAATTGCAATAACAGTATAAGAAGCCGAAATGTTTCACATCTACTTCGACATTGGCTCCGTAAAAATGTGTGTGTATGCAGTATAGCTATAGTGCTTTCATTTCGCCAATTTATTCAATGCCATTTTTCCCGCTTTGCAACCGTCTCCATAATTCTCTACTTTATTCATTTCCCCTCTCGAACTAGTGGTAACATTGCTCTGGCTGTGGTACTAGTAGTACCAGCAATATGTGGCACTCTGTAGAGTTTTGCGCTAACTCTGGTCTCAAACATTTAATGGAGAGGGAGTACACTCCGTCAGGCGAGGAGTCTGTAGAAAGGGACAGATATTGGAGCGAGAGTGGAGATTACCGTGCGTGACCTTAACTGGACTGGAAGGAGTGAAATATTATATCTCCCTGTTGCAAGCTAACAAATTAACAGACGATGTGCACACTACGGAAAAGAAAGAGCTAAAACTTTTATGGACAGTGGAGGTTCCGTGAGTATAATAAATGATATCTCTGCGAGCCCAGAAACACAACGCACCACTTCACATCAGCTCCTACTTGCAGCAGATATAACTTGTTAGAAGCAGCCTACCAGGCCGAGATGGCATTTCAAATCCAATGGACGGAATTTAGAGAACTGTTGGTAGTTAAGAATTTCTGACATGCCCTGTTGCTATGAATGGACGTCTCGTAAAGGCGTAAAGCAGTAGTCGATCTCACTCACGGCACTATAACGCTGAATCGACAGGACGGTTCGACAGTCAGAATAATTGGGTTACATGCAGAAGAATGTGATTCAAATAATTCTTGAACCGGACGCGCAGGAAATTATACAAAAAAAACAAACTTCCCATTCTTCAGCACCATCAGGTAAAAATTAGGATACTGCTAGAAGTTGCAAACAGATTTTGGTTATAACAGATTATTAACAATCTGCAAAAGAAAATGTGCATTAGCATACAGTACACCCTGAAGTAATGAGGAAAATCAGGCAATGGGTATCAAAAACAAAATGATAGACCCCCAAATGATATACACATGGCATTAGCCCTGGTTCACGACTTGGCAACAGTGCAGGCTGATTGATAACTTTGATAGGCAAACGATAAAACCGGTAACAGTCGAGGACGCAGAGTTTAATATTAACTCACAGCTTGACGAAGTACAGTATAGAGAGATGCACGACTTACTAAGGAAGTATAGGCATATTTTCGCCACAGCACTGCAGCAGACGCGGACGATGAACATCACTGAATTCAAACGAAATGTTCGAACCCAGGTCAAATGTATACACTATGGAACGTATAGAATAAACAGAGGGAAATAATTAACAAGGAGTTAGAAGAAATGTGGGAAACAGGTATATTAAAATTCACATAGTATTTCGACATCATATGTGGCGCCAGTCGAAAAGAAAATTTTTAAATATAGCCTGTTGACTACAAGAAGTTTAGTACAAAGATTGTAACGTGTGGTTCTACCACCGCTAATCGATAAACTCTTAATTTGCTTACAAAGACCAAACTGTTATTGCACCTTAGATGTACCAGTGCGTATTACCAAGTACCAATGGCCGAAATCAGTGAAAACTATTCCAGCTATACAACTCTGGTTGGACAATACGAATTCCAAAGCCCATCCTGCACCTTAATAAATGCAACGAAAGCATTTTCAGATACTGGTAATACATTTCTAGCATAACTGAAACACAAGAAACCTGATAAGGATAAAATCCGCGCTGTTACAGCTCAGTATTTCCAAATATATCGGACAAGCAGGGCAAGTTATAGGGCTAGTCCCATTTTAGATGCTTATCAACAGTTTCGCAGGAATCGTATAAGAAGGATACAAAATGTACATCGACAAAAGAAAACAGTAAGCCTCGATAAACTTAAAACAAATGGTTTCAGCGCCCATGTTGGGTTATTATACTCCAGTGTCAAAAGAGAGGCCCTTCTTCTAGTATTTATAAGTTATAAGTTTGCTTTCTTACCGTACGGATTTCTATTTACTGGTGAAAGCTGATGCTATTGGACATGTTACACGCGTGTTCTGAACTAGAAAGTCTACTGCGTGTGGTTAATAATGGCGAAAAGCAGTATTAGTGTTCTCCAGGAAATAAAGTTTTCAAGCTCTCGTTAGAGGAAAACTTAATAATTTCAATATTGCCAATTTGAACATTTTCTAGAACTCATCTACTAAGAACATTCACTTTCTAGAGAGTTAAACCCCAAATTTATGAGCGAAGTGATTACATCTTAGGTTGTGCTATAAAAAAGTATTTTTCTATTTCCCCGTTTAATCTTTGTTAAAGACGATGACGCTAGTTGGCTAAAAGCGAGTATGCGTGACTTAAGTCATGTTTCCAAACAATAAGAATACGAGGAATAATTGGTTCAAAGAAAGGTCTAACTGCCTTAGCAATGGTCTACACTGAAAAATCTGTGGTTACAATAGCTGTGGATTTCAATAAGAGAGTAAACTTTTTGAAAAACAATGAAAGTACGCAAGAAAGAAGAGAAGAATGGATTTCCATTACATTGAGCAGCAACACCAGGCACTTCCGTATTTCAGGCAGTGTTGCCAATAGAGGATCAAGAAAAATAACCAGACAAAAATAAGAAATCCACTAAATTTCTGTGTTGTCAATGTTAAAAACATTTCTGTCCAACCAAATGCAGTTTATCAAACAACTAAATCCCTATACTAGCAATGTTAAATTTATAAATTTTGACAACTAAATATCCTCCCAGAAAGACCAGATTTAGTTTAAAAACAACTAAATTGGCATCACTGATTTCAGGTTCAAAGAAAGATCTAACTGCCTTAGCAATGGTCTACACTGAAAAATCTGTGGTTACAATAGCTGTGGATTTCAACATGAGAGTGAACTTTTTGAAAAACAATTAAAGTACGCAAGAAAGAAGGAGAGAAGAATGGATTTCCATAACATTGAACAGCAACACCAGTCACTTCCGTATTTCTGGTTTTGGTAAGTGTTTACGTTATATGTAATTTGACTTCTGATAATTCAATCCCGAAATCTATTCGTGTCCTTCGTTAAAGGGCTAATTATTATGAATGAAAAAGTTGAAAATGTGAATCTCCGTTACCACCCTTCAAGAACGTCACTGGTATATATATATATATTAAAGGCTTTGCTTAGTATTTTTCTTCTCTAAAAAGTTTTGCTTTTCCAGTACCTACATCAGTTGTACTACGTGAAGCTTCTATTCAAAGGAATCGAAGGCTTTGCCACGTTTAAATGATATACAGTGCTGACCAGGCATCGAAATTCTTAAGCAGTTGGCTTCAAGTTAGCTACACTCAAGCCATCATTAATACTGAGAACGTACACAACAGCGAACATAAGTAACTTGGTACAATTGAAGTCGATCTGAGCCGAATCTCATATTGAATACAGTCTGTGTTTCCATGTTTAATTTTATACATATTAAACTCGATTTGGATACGCAAGGTTCGGGAATAAATAGTTCAAACTTCTATGTTAGTCGACGTGTTTTAAATTGGCAAACCCGTGAAGTGTATCTTGGCTTGTTGTTCTGTGTATTTAAAGCAACTTTTGAGGTTAGTGTACGTTTTTGAGAACAACAGATTGCGAGATTGTGGCAACAATAAAAGTGACTTGTGTTTTATTACACCAGTCCCGCTGAGAAAACAAAATGATGAGCATCCAGCGTGTTGCAAGTATAGTAGAAGATAGCATCATTGGCGTATTCGAAATGATGATTACAAAGGGTCCTCAATTGTTATGCCAATTATTGCCAGAGCAATATTGTTATCGTTACTGACCTTAGAACCAGCAGTTTCATTTTTACTATATTTCAAATTGTTTTATTTTTGTTAAAAGATTTGATGATACATGAATCAACGTATCATTTTTTGCTGCCTTGATTACATTACAATATACCTTCTTGTACTGTTTTACATAATTTAAAAATGCTTCACATTTGTACGGTTTATTTAATTAAGATAGATTTTCCTCCTACTAGAGGTCATTATTCCCTTCGTTATCCATTTATTACATTCGCCCATTGATCTAATTCTTGCTGTTTTATTGGGAAAGGCGGTGTTAAAGTAGTGCATAAATGTTTGCATAAATTCAATATACATCAGATCCACGTAGATGCGTTACACACATCTGATCAATCTTCTCTGCTCAGCAACGTATTAAAATATCTAATGTTATCGTGGGAATATACTCTTCTACGTTAATATTTAGACAGACTTTTGGCAACAGGATTTAAAGAGTTCATTAAATTTCAAATATTTGCGTTATGGTCCGAATAACCTGCATTGATGTTATATGACTTTGCTCAAATATCATGACATCAATTACAGTTGCAGAACTGCCAGTGTCTCTTGTGGGTTTGCGTACAGTATTTGAAAGACTGTACGAAGCCAGCAAGTGTTTTTAGCTTGTGGAGAGAAGAACTGTCTTTGAGAAAATCTACATTGAAATCACCACATATAGTTCTTTTTGAATGTCTTTGAAGGGCCTTAATCATCGTCGGTCTGGGTGGCTCAGTTGGTTAGACGCTGGCCTACCGATCCCTAGGTCGCGGGTTCAAACCCGGCCCAGGCCGATGGTTTTTAAGTGTGCTTAAAAACGACAGCTCCATGTCAGTAGATTTACTGGCATGTAAAAGAACTCCCGCGGGACAAAATTCCGGCACACCGGCGACGCTGATGTGATCCTGGCAATTGACAGCGTCGTTAAACAACAAAATAATTTTAATTTTTAAAGCCTTAATCATAATCTGAAATATATCTAAAAATGTTGCATAAGCTCCAATGGAGACCGATATATACAAACAATAATCAATTTTACATGACAACTTTCAACTAAAGTGTGCTCAAATACTTATTCTACATTTAAAAATACTGTTTTTGTATAACACTTACAACTGATACCTCTTTAACTGCAATCATAGTACCCCCATGAATATAATTCTCCCTGCAGAAAATATTAGATATTATAAAATTTGAGAAAATAGATGAATCCAATCCCAAGTACATACTCTTAAGCCAATGTGCACTAAAGTAACGCACATGTGTATTTTCCAATGCATTAATAAATACCTCAACCTCCAAGAGCTTATTGCTAAGACATTGGACATTTTGACACAGAATATTAAAGTTGTTATTTGATCCCACAATTTGAGCCTTTAGTACATTCAAGTGATACGTGGCAAACAATGTCTGTGTTACTAACTACATTCGACTGTGATTTTTCGGTTATATTTGTCGACACATCCACCAGATTCCGTACTAGATTCCCTAATTTAGTGATGATATAACACTACACAATAATTAGCCAAATTTAAAGGATCCTCTACGATTAAGTTGCACACCATCTCTTGCAAAAATCATAGTTCTGGATCCAAAAGTTCTTATCCACAAATGTACGTTGCCGCCGCGTCTTACACAGCCAGTTTAGTTCACTGTTTCTACGTTGCACTTTCCTGTTGGATAGTTCATGTCTTCGCAGCATATGTACCAGTCACGATCACTTTAGTTTTCTGCGCGATAGTTCTTACACTATTGATGAGATCCAATGCATCACCCACAATTTCTTCCGCGTACATTGCCATGTTTTAATGTCGTTTGTTCCAACGTGTAGCAAGACGACTGCTGTGTCTTCTTTAATTAAATCAGTAATAGAATGAAGAGCATTATGTGCCAGGTTGCAGATGGAACAATCTCCTTAATGGTGGCTTTAACTCCTTTGATGTGGCCACTAGTTTGGTGCAAAACACGCGCTGCACTCGGTACTTGTCTATTGAGTGTGGCCACAAGTGAAGTTTGCTTCCCACAGGCGAGTCAAACGGCGCCCGTTCGACCTTGCCCCTTATTTACTGGCCTCTCTGGCACGATAGCCGTTGTCACAGGGCAAAGCTTGGACGGCTGGCACGTTATTCCTCACAGAGCGAAGTTTGGGCGGCTGTCGAAGAAATTTGTAATAAACCTAGCAGGAATCCTATGGTAAGCAGAGGGAGTATTGCATTCCACTCTGAAATTTGATGTCATGTTTCATCGGAAATACATAGTATGAGTTTATATGTTAAAAGCCTCATTTACTTTCTTTACTACGTATAGTAAGTAGAAGCATTACATTCCACCCAAAAGGTCGACTCCGAGATCTGGAAATACATGTTTTGGAACTCCCGGAATCCAAAAAAGAAGCATTTTTAGAAAAAGGTCTCTGTGTGTAGGCGCGTGCGCGCGCTTCTGTTAGCAGAATTACTCAAAAACCAATTTTTCATATAGTCTCAAAGCCGCAAGCCTCTTTTGAACCCATGCAATGTTGGTTCCATTGTCTTTAATCCCAAATAAAAGGCACTGGAAACCTCACAGCCACATATCCATTCATATTTTGTGGAAATTTCAGGAGTGAAACATCTGCTACATTCCTTTTGGCGGCTTGCTGCAGTTTGAATAATGTTTAACAATGAAGTCGGTCTTCCGCGCACTTTAATGTCACGCTTTTCTGGCCTTGTTAGGGAGCCAAAACGAAGAGACTTTAAATACTCGACTAAAGTACTCTTTGTTACAAGCACACCAGTACCTAAAATCACACTTGATTATACTTTAGTGTCAGGAAATACAGATGTATTTGAATAGCCGTGAAAATATTCACAAACAGTCTGATTTCACGAAATTGCACGTACACCTCTTTTGAGACTGCAAAATTTACAGTCCAGTGAGTCCGCTGTGTCCGAAACGTGTAGCCCGGCTAGCAGAGAGGGAAATGGAAGCAGTACACATGTTAGCGAGTTAGACTGGTAGTCCTCTGAGGGAGAAGCGGCTTCACATATGAATTTGCCACGCAATTTGATATGAACAAGTTGTAATGAAATACGATATATCTACGGATGTAATCTACCCTTATTCAATTTAGGCAACAAAATTAAAATTTGCTCTGGGAGGGGGGGGGTGCAATCCTGCAGGCCCCCTTTATGGGCCGCCGCTGCTGCTGCTGAGGTTCGTTCTCATCCTTCTGTGATGATCGAATGCAATCGAATCCCTCTCGTTTGCCCAATCTAGATTTACAAGAAGATATTGAATCGGAGTCTTCAACAACAGATTCGGCCCACAGCAAAGTCGTTTTCAAGTATCACTTCAAACTAACCAGCTTCCTTTCATTTGTCATTTTCCAGGACATTTAGAATAAAGACGATGATCTGTGAATTTCTTTTTTCTTTTTTCAGTCATAATATCCTTGAAAACTTTCAAGGTTTATTTCAGGCAAACCATTTTTATAATGTTTTTACACAACATTTGGAAATTTTGAGGTCCACTGGCTGGGATCTGAGGGGTGCCAACCACCTGTCGAAGTAGACTCCGAGTCTGGCGCTTCACGAAAGTCAATTTCTGTCTTACCTTGGGCTGACGGTACAAGTAAATACACAGGTACGTGATATTCAAGAGATCTAACAGGGGTATGTCCACCTGCATTATCTTTTACTTCTGTAGGTATTTCATTGTACCTTAGAATTTGACAGGAATGTTAATGATGAGAAGTGATTATTGTTTCACATTATTGAATTGCTGCATGCTATTATTCTTCTCTTTTTTTTTTCATCTCTTTTAAGCACCTGATTTATGATGGTAACTAGTCATTATGGCCGGGAGCGGACATAGAATTTGTTTTCTGGGGAGGGGGGGGGGCATCTGATGAGGCGGTACCAGTGAGCGAAATCCCGGGGGGATGGGTAGGATTTACCCCACCAATGATTTTATACCCAGAATTCCCCCCACTAAAATATCCCACGGGGCGGCTTATGTAACGAGACAAACAGGGAAACATGCACTACTAAAATGCTTTCCCTCCAACCAACTTTTAACGATTTCGTACCCCGGGGGGTAAAATTAGAAAATCTAGAAATGTCATCGTATGCATAAACATATATCGACAATTGTCTTACAGAGACAAAGAATCTGAATACATTTGTGAATTAATGTGAATACTTTTATCTTTAGTTACATCCTTAATACTTTTCAAATTTTCGGGGGATACAACTCCCGTAATCCCCCCTTGGATCCACCCCTGATAATAGCAATTAATCAACATATCTGGTACATATTTAATTACTCTGTATCTACTGTAAGCGAGCCCAAATGACCTTATCGATGGTACCTTAATCCCCACTCACTCACTCACTCACTCACTCACTCACTCACTCACTCACTCACTCACTCACTCACTCACTCACTCACTCACTCACTCACTCACTCACTCACTCACTCACTCACTCACTCACTCACTCAGTCACTCACTCACTCACTCCACTGTAAGCAATTATAACTGCACTGAATTAATATTAAATTTAAATGCCATAGACATATATAGAATGCATTAGAATACAGTAAACTAAACTATTCCTGTTTTAATTAAGTGCAAATACCTAATTCGCTGCCATTTAAGCGTCAATCATGAACTTGAACGATATCTAACATACGCAATGACGCTGGTAGCGCGCGCCTTTGTCATTGCTATTGCTAAAGGACGGCATGCCGGTTGAAATGAAAACCGTCGCCTTCTGATATACAAACTAATGTGCGTACGGCAAATATTGTACGATAATCATGGCTGTTTGAAAGGGAACCCGCAAAGTAAATTTCGACACAAATTTAATAAGAATTTAGCGCGTGTTAACTGAGGGTCATGCCGAATAACTCGACTTTTATTTTGATACTGACCTCAGTGTGTGCATGTTGGCATCAAACACAACTGTGCGCAGACGTCTTCTCGTTAACGCTGCTCCAGAAGCAAGTGCAACAGGGGCGTAAAGTACAAGATCGGTGAAGCTCACTATTGCCCCTGCCGACTCTAAACCTAAATGTACGTGCACCAGGGGTGTATCTTGGAAATTTTGCAAGGGGATGCAATATGAAACATAGAAATGATATACACTATACTCGAATAACCCTAATCTTTTCTGTTCGAAGGGAAATTATCCTTCCCGGCCAACAGGAAGAGTTTAAACAAAGTCTCAGAGCCATATAACCAACTTCTAAGTTAGGAGTTATATGCACACACTAAGTTCTTTACGTTGATCTCCGTCTATAAATTTTTCAAATCGGTAGTAGCTCTCTCTTTAACTCTAACTTATCACAGAATTAACGTAATTGAAAATGTAATGTAACATTACTTTCAGCATCATCCATACTTTGATATATTCAGCGGCAAAATTCACTGAAATGCACTCAGCAAACGCTGTTCGCGCCTTGAATTCACTGACACGTGTTGCATGCATTTCTCCGCATCGCACAGCTTGTTGTTATTTATTTATTTACTTATTTACTTATTTACTTAGTTACTTAGTTCCTTAGTTCCTTAGTTGCTTAGTTGCTTAGTTGCTTAGTTGCTTAGTTGCTTAGTTGCTTAGTTGCTTAGTTGCTTACTTGCTTACTTGCTTACTTGCTTACTTGCTTACTTGCTTACTTGCTTACTTGCTTACTTGCTTACTTGCTTACTTGCTTACTTGCTTACTTGCTTACTTGCTTACTTGCTTACTTGCTTACTTGCTTACTTGCTTACTTGCTTACTTGCTTACTTGCTTACTTTACTGACTTTACTGACTTTACTGACTTTACTGACTTTACTGACTTTACTGACTTTACTGACTTTACTGACTTTACTGACTTTACTGACTTTACTGACTTTACTGACTTTACTGACTTTACTGACTTTACTGACTTTACTGACTTTACTGACTTTACTGACTTTACTGACTTTACTGACTTTACTGACTTTACTGACTTTACTGACTTTACTGACTTTACTGACTTTACTGACTTTACTGACTTTACTGACTTTACTGACTTTACTGACTTTACTGACTTTACTGACTTTACTGACTTTACTGACTTTACTGACTTTACTGACTTTACTGACTTTACTGACTTTACTGACTTTACTGACTTTACTGACTTTACTGACTTTACTGACTGACTGACTGACTGGCTGACTGGCTGACTGGCTGACTGGTTGACTGGCTGACTGGCTGACTGGCTGACTGGCTGACTGACTGACTTACTGACTTACTTATTTATTTATTTATTTATTTTGTGGTGTTTAACGCACGCTTTTACTACATTTGTTATGACGTCGTGATAGCAGGCTATGTGGTGAGAATACCTCAGCACCTCGCCTAGGCTGTTAAAGAACTAACAACATAGAGAGAAATAGTAGTATTATTGGTGGTGGGTATTCCACTAGTCATGATGCATGTACCAATTGTATGACGTGTTCAACGTCCGTGGGCTCAGTTCACAGTGGGACCAAACGAACAAACAAACACAAGCGATCGCCCACACGAGCACACTATCCGTTATTGACTGCGACAGTAAAACGCTTCTTTGGAACACAATTCAGGTCTTCTTTCTTAGCTCATGGGCTAGTGTTAATTCCGCTGCCATTTAAGTAGTTATATTATAATTATTGATGCATTTTAGTCATTGTATTATTCCACATCGCATGCCGTGCGTTCACTGAATGGAATACGCTACGGACATGCACGAGATTATTGTGGCAGTATATTAGTAGTTATGAATATAAACTTCCATAAATAACTATCAGGGTTCATAAAGGTTTATGCGTAATAAATAGACCAAGACCCAAAAGACGCATTAAAACACGCGAGTGTTCTTAGCTCGTATTTCTTCTTCGGGTTTCTGGCGGTAAGATCTTTCATAAGTAACATTTTCTTTTTGGGGAAAAAATGAATGACTGAAAAAATGATATTTCGTTGTTTAAAATTGTTGTTGACGACGTCACATCCTGTACAATAATAGCTCGAAATTGTTTCTTTTTCGTAAAAACTTTCTTTCAAAATATTAAATGTGACATGTCTGAGCATTTTTTTTTAAAAATAATCAATTTTAGTTTTATTTGCATTATTCTTTACTTATCGAAGATCCTCTGTGATATATTTATGACTTCCCGAAATGCCGCCGCCCCCCCCCCTCCCGCCCTGTTGGGCGACCTTGGTGATAAGTGCATAGTTTGTGGTTTTCAATTAGCTATGGGAATTTACGCTGGGTCACTGGGGCAATTCTGGTGGCGCTAATAAGTTAATTGCTCACATACCAACATATTCAGAATATTTTATTTCTGCCATTACAATAAAAGGATTTATATTGGTAAGCTTATACAACAGAGTGCGTAGTTGGTAATTGCAGAAAGAAATGTTTGAAGTCTACTGACGAGCGCGTTCACATACATATCAGAAAAAATCTCACTAGAAGTTGAATGGTTAGATTAAGACACATTATAAAAATGTAACCATAAATTCTCTTAATTAGATAACTAAAAGTGAAACACATTTGACAGATGGAAGCGACTGTACAGTTTTGACAAACTGCTGCAAAGAAAATCCATGGTTTTCATTTGCCAAAATTGAACAACCTAAAAAACATAATGGCTTAAACCCTTAAAAAAGATTTAATATTTCCAATGCATTTTAATGTAGGTATAACACTTTTAGTATATTTTGACGAAGCTGATTCTACTGAAATAGTAGTATAAATAACCACCATATAGTGTTTTTGTTGTTATAATTATGTGTAATGTGCTTATTGTAATCAACAAAATGGTTTAACAATGATCTACTCAATTGACAGAAATGAACAATATTAATTTATGGCTGGAACGTTTAGATCTTGCTTTAGATCTGCTTGTATGATTGTTGGATGAACCTCTTTTTTCTTATGTATTGATTATATAAACGTAAGTGAAATTGTACTACAGTTGCTGTTTTTGACAGCTTAGTAATTGAAAATAGATTCAAAACGATCACCAAAGGTAGCTGATACACCTTAATAAAAGTTCACGAGACCCAGACACTTGTTAAATCGGCTATAAAGTCCTTCTTGCAGTTAAGAGACACGTGAACATCGTGACCGATATAGTATGTACGTATGGCGTTTGTGTCGGGCCTGCCTTTTTATTGTGTTTGTGTATGCTATATTATATTGTGATCGTGCTGGATCTGCATTTGTCCCCCAGCCTTGAGTTTTTGTGGTTATCCACATTAAACAAAGCTATACCTATCTATAAATCTAGAACTGAAAACCGCCACAGGAATCAGTTTCTGTTTATACCAGTGTTTATTCATTAACAAAATGGAGAACATGCACTTTGAACGATAATTTAGGTGCAATTAAAACATTTGACATTTATAGAGAAGTTATGGATAAACAAAGAGCGCAGGCGACTATAAACCTTGGAAATAATGCGATAACCGTTAGCCAATTCTTATAGGAGCTCTCTATTCCCCAGTATGACATTTCCGTCAAATATGGTTCTGTTTACTATTTTACAAAATCCTGCTGTTAATGGAATGTTATCACGTGAACAATAATGATTGTACTATGACTTGTTCGCGACGAAATGCGCATGCGTACAACTTGTTTACAACTTCAATGACCAAACACACATGACCTTTTCCAAGATGGAAGCTGAGTTTGTGAGTGTTACGTTGTGTGCATTTAAACAATATTCGCAAAATACTGAATCACATTTGCAACGCCTAGTGATGTCGTGGATGAAATCTTCGTGATGTGTCAGAATATCATGGTAATGAAATGGTTTCAAATAATTATTGTATGCTGTTATTGATTTATTTTACCGAATGTTTCCTCCGTCTGTTAAGGTTTTAAATAAGGAACTGCATTCAGTGAAGTGGTGAACGTGAATGTGTGTGTGTGCGTGTGTGTTGACATCGGTGTATGATAATGAAACATAGCAAAACTAAAATAAAAGCTCGTCTTGCACTTACGCCCATCCTTACGGAGAAGCAGGTTAGAGCAAATGCAAAGGTATCTTCTTGTTTATTCTTTTTTGTGCATAAAATATACCGTTGCACAACTTTACTGTAACGTGCTAACGCATCTTTGCTTTGTTTTCATTTATCTTTGCATTTTCCTTTTTATTGCTTTTTGGGAGATATTTGAGGAGCTTGCACTTTCTGCGCAGTTTAGATCTTAGCGATACGGTCCATGCTTAGTATAAAAAGTACTCAATACCCAAAGGTGTTGCTAGAACTGTGAGCTATAGGTGTATATGTACAGTTGATTAGGTCATTGCATTTGAATACACTGTCTGTTATCATCTTTGTTGATTGTTCCACTCAGATTGGCTAACAATGCCGAGGCAGTAGTGATTTACCTCCATATTCAACGGCAATTGAAGAAATTTTGGTTAATCAGATTTCTCTAATACCTGATTGCAATTCTGTTTTCATATTTTCTAATTTTGTTTTCTTCTTTTAGTATATGGTGCTAGGGTTGGCAGTGTGCTCTACTGTATGGGATATCCATTATTTGAGGTTGTGGAAATCTGCTCTCAATATACGTCAAATCTCGTATTTGCGGAATAAAACAGTGACCATTTTCATATTTTCTTCTGTTCTATGTGTTTCTCCAATAGGTATGTAAAATCATTGATGTCGAAAATTTTTATTATATGCTCTCAGCAACCAGTTCAGCAGTTCGTTTTATGCCATGCTCTGAGGAACTATTTGCCAGCTGCACTGAGTTTAAACTACATTGACGTTCTTCTGTTAAATCATCAAAATGGCAAGCAACACTGATGTCATGCGCTTAGATATATTTCAATTGTTCTGTATGCTTCTACTCTCACTTTTTATGACCTGTTTATGTTTATAATTCTGTCTTCATTAGCCACCAAGTTAAGATCAAGTCCGACCTTACAATAATATTGTTAAGGCAAAATGATGATTTTATTGTATAATGTGGGAATGTGTATTTGGTCTCTTTCTCATTGATCAATAAGCATATTAGCTGTGCTGAATGATTGACTCCTCTTTGGTGTGAGCCGAACAGATACCAAACAAATAAGACAAGTAATATGATGAGAGAATGGAAGGAAAGTGCTCATATACGTTCTGAACTTGCTCCCATAAAACTACTCCTCTATTTGTTCCTGTTTTGTGTTAACAGTTTCAATATCTTATAACCCTATATGGTAAGTGTATAGTGAAATTGGTGAAGATTGCGTATCTGCTAAAGCGCTGTGTCGTCTGAGTTACCTACGTTGGCAAATCCTGGGTAGGTGCAAAGTTATCCTGGGTTAATAAGAGTTGGTTTAAGAACATGATGATGCCTTGTTAAATTTGTTGGGACCACCCACTGTCCCTTTTATATTGACCTCACTTATATAGGCTTATTTCAGGCATATACATCTATAACTGCATATACAACTGTAACTACAATATCATGAATGTGAATTATTGTCAATTATATGTTTTACTACAAGTTGAACAATAAAGGAGTGCAGCAATATAAATGCTACATGAACACAATAAGTGATTTTGAGTGTTAGACTAGATATACAATTTAGATGGTGTTACTCCTTTTTTATTTTTCAAGTATATACATTTATAACCAGATATATAAGTATAACTACCATATCCTGAGTGTGAATTATTGTCAGTTATGTGTATTACTGCAAGTTGTACAAATAATGAGTGCAATAAGTGAATTTAGGCATTTTAGCAGATATGCAATCTTAGCCATGAAGCTTTTAATTATCATAATATAGTGCCTACGGTTTACTCACCTATTTTATACAATTATAACATTCCTTTAGCATAAATGAGTAGAATTCAAATATAACATTCCATGTAGAAGGATGTCAGAGGATTTTGATATACCTAAATCTCTTTTTTATGGGAAAGTCACCTTCAGCATTTAGTTCATCTTCAGAGTTACGTGTTTGGTACTATAGAGGACACAGCTTATTGGAATGCCCCAAAAAACAACTGATATTTTTCTCCTGTTATGGCACAGTCTGGTTATGTTTGGTGATATTCCGTCTGTTTGGTTGCATTAGTACCGCCAACTGTTTGTAAAACATAACCATGATAAAGCTATGCCCATAGTTGGTGTTATTGCATCTATTATGTTGCCACAAGAAGCCCTTGTTTTTGAACACGCAGGGAAGCCAACTGATAGATTTTAGAACAACATTCTTTTTAGACGCCATATTAATTAATCTGTGGGTGTCATTGTATTGCTCGTGTTTGCATGATTTTGTCTTGAATTGTTTTAGAGCAGTACATGTAGTTATAGTTATTGTTATTTGTGTGCTCGCAACACAGTAGTACATTAAATATATATTACGATCTTCCTTTCATAGAAGTTTGAAAACAGTGTTGTTATAATTAATTTAATTTAAAAGGTGAGTCAATAACACTAAACAACACTTACAACATAATTTTCCGGAATGTGTTTCAAAGGTTAACTTTCCTCCATTATCAACCGGACAATAACTGGGTTTCCATTGTGTTTCATGGTGCGGATGGCGATGCTTCTTCTGATGTTTCTTCTGGTAACGGTTCAACGAACTTGCTGAAAATATCTTTCTGAGGAATGTCGAAGTTAAATACTCGGTTTCTATTTTTTAAAATAAAGATTTGTTCCCATGTGGACAGTTCTTGTTTTCCTGTTATGTGTTTGAGAAGTTTCAGTTCTAGCTTTATGTCATGATTTTTGAGAAGTTTCAGTTCTAGCTTTATGTCATGATTTTTTTGTCCAAAAGTGAAACGCAACTGCTGATTTTTCTAATTGTTTACTCTTGATGTTCCTAATGTGTTCCTTGGATCTAATTTCTAAATTTCTTTTGGTTTTTCCTGTGTATATTTCATTACAATCACTGCACTCAATTTGGTATATGCCAGATTTTTTTGTTAGGTGGAATAGCATCTTTGATGTTTGAAAGTAGCAGGTTTTTTATGGAGTAATGGTTTTGTGCTAACCTACGGAGATATTAAAGCAGCCTTAAATTAATTACAAAAAAATAAAAATGTAAATTGTCTATATAAAAGTCTCTAATTGCTGGTTTCAGTTGCATATGAGTGCAAGTTACCATAATAGTGATAATTGTGTTTTAGTTGCACTGTTGTTTTTGCTATGCTTTCTTGTTGCTTTGCAGTTGCAGCCAAAGATTGGTCGCAACTGCTCCACTCATCTTATAAAAACATCCCTAGGCTGCGCTTAATGACTTAAGGCCCTCAGTATTGTGGCTACGCTTTGTGACTTAAGGCCTTCTCTTTGTGATTCCAGGACCTGCACTCATACGGAACTTTAACCCTAATTACCATTTGAAAATTTCAGAAGCTAGTAATTGGTTTCACAGGCATTTGCAATTGGATATTTACTGACAAAAGCTTAGAGTGGTCATTTAAGATACTATTTTGTATTTTGATAGGTGTTCAGTAAATATTACATACTTGTAAGTTCTAATATTTCTGTTGCTTTATTCCTGGTAGCTTTCCTGCAGAGTTAACCTTGTGTATGACCTCCCCTTCGACCAACTCGGTTCCCCACCACTGCTTCCAAATACACATGTGATTCCACTGCTGCTCATTCCTGTCACACCATGTGACTGCCCCCAATTTATGTGATATTTACCCATGGAACAATTGCGCAGCACTCGCTTATGGTGTTTTAATCCTTGGATTTCTATTACTTTACTTACTACATTGAATTGACATATACCTTTGCGGCTGCACCATAGCCGAGTGGTTAGACCATTCGCTTCTCACCAAAGCAGCCCAGTTTTGATCCCGGGCAACTGCATGTGGGATTTGTGGTGGACGAAGTGGCGGGTTTCCTCCGGGTTCTCCGGTTTCTTCCGCCATCTCATTCCACCGCTGCTCCATCTTCATTCCATGTATCAACAGTGTCACCGCCTGCAGTGCCGTATGTAGTAAAAGCAGGCATTAAACTCTACAAAAAAAAAAAAAAAAAAAAAAAAAACACATTCACACTCCCATTCATACTAGGGTGCCTGGGGAATAATCCTGGCTAAGGAAAAAAAATTCCCACCATCCAGCCGGAAATCAAACCCAGGACCCTGATATGTTAATTTATTTTTATTTTAAAATATTTTTTTTTAAGGAATACATTTTATTTACCATTTCAAACACAAGACCAGTCTGATCTAAAGAAGAGTTCGTTGGCTGTAAAGTGCTGTAATACTGATCGTACAAGTCCATCTTTTCGGGTCTATACCAGATACAAGACAGAGCTCTGATGCACATGTTGTGGAAGGGATTAATAGTATTTTTTCTATGGAGCTGGCTGCTCATAAACTCACCCAGGTATGATGTAAGATGAGCTTCATATGTACCGGACATCTGCTTATTCTTTAGTTTGGCGTACTTCCAGAAGCATTCTACTCTATTAGTGCGAGGTGCAGTCCTAAAGTAACACAAAAAATTCTCAATATTCTTTATTCATACAAAATCATCCATGACACACATGTCATTTTTCCATGCAGTCTCCTTTATTTAAACACAGTTGCCAATGCTCAACCCATTTTTCAAAACATTTTTTGTAGGGGTCTTTGGGTATATGTTTTAGAGACTGGTATACTGCAGATGTAGGCTTGATCTCAAAGAAAATTGTCTCTCTCGGAGAGGGATTTCCAGACTGTCAAACAGCCAGAAATTGCTGAGAGCAAAATCTGATGAATAGGGAGGATGTTTTAAGTGTCTCAGTTCCATTTTGCAGTGGGAATTCAGTAACAATCTGAGTCTTGAAGCATTATCATGGTGGAGGATGAACTTTCTCACTATTTCAGGCCAATTTTCTGCAATAATTGTAGGTTACAGCTGGTTCTTGAAAATGTCTCTGTAGCATTCTCTGGTGATTGACATGCCTTTAGGAAGAGGATATGACACAATACCACCCTTATGATCCCAGAATATTGAATGGTCTGCCCGAGAGCGGTGCTGGTCACTCTTCCTGTTTTGAATTTTATCATCCACATATTCACATTACTATAGTCCAATGCATCATCCCCACCAACAGAAACAAGTTGGCGGTGAATACTGACACAGTTTTCTCCTTTCACACACACACAAAAATCTGATGATAGCATGCTGTCCTTGCAAAATTTCCATAAGCAATATACAAATGGCCTCTTAAGGAAACTGGACCTGTCCCTTCATGCACTCACTCTTGGAATCAAACTGATGGTTTGCTCATTGCCCAACGTCATTTCCCTCTTCTCCCACCTTCCTTTCTGCTGCAGCAACAATTGTACAGTCAACAAAAATGTATGTGTTAGTTTTGGACTATACGGCTGTCAAAGGATCCACAAAATTTCAAGTGATTTACTCACAAATGTTTGTATGGTGGCATCACCAGTACAGCTGCTAGCTCACAGTATGCCCTCCAATAATCAGAATGTATTTCTGTACCTGGAAGTATATACCTGAGCATTATGGACTGTAAGGTGTCCCTATTGTTTTGAATTTACAAACTCCAAAATTCCCAAACACTTGTGACAGCCATACATACCAAAAACCCAGTGCTGTCAAACAGGCCACCCTTGACCATCCTGCTCATCTCCATCTCGGTCTTCTGCAGTGTCTTTTGCCTGTATATGGGTCCCAAATGGTTGCTCTTATCGTCCATCTGTCATCCGGCAGTCTTGTGACATTTCCTCCCCACCTCCGTTTTTTTCCTGAGGTGGGCAGAGTCTTGATGATGACCTCTTTTGCAGATCTGTATTTGAAATTTTGTCTCTCAGAGCTATGCCCAGGGTTTTCCTTTCCATTTTCCTTTGGTATACTTGGAGGGTATTCTTTAGCTTGACGGTGATATTCCAAGTTTGGCAGCCATATAATAGAGTTGGAAAAACACAGGTTTCCAGTGCTTCAAATTAAAATCTCCGGTTGACTGACCTGTCTAGCAATATGAATTTCAGAGAGCAGAATGCCTTCCATGCAATAGTTACCCTTCTGTTTATTGCCTTCTCTATTTTCTGGTGGAAGGAGAGTAGTTGACTTTTTCTGAAATATCTCTTCTAGTACACACAAAAATTTTAGGAGAAATAGGTTCACCTTGGAATACTCCTCTTTTAAGATGGAATGATGGCTCTTCTAATTCTGTCTTAACCTTCACATAGCTTTGGCTGTGGATCTTGTTCAGCATGCGGATATATTTAGTTTCAATTCCTTGTGTGTGTAGTGCTTGAAGTATGCTTGAATGTTCTACTGAGTCGAAACCTTTGCTGTAATCAACGAATGCTAGACATAGTGTATGGTGATATTTTGATGTTACTAACAGATGAAAATGTTGTACAGAAGAAAGTTAATCCACTATTTCGGACAAGGACCTTGAACGCATGAGTAAGTAATAAATAGACATCTCATTAATGATGAACAGAAATGTAGGGAACTTTTTTGACTGAATGTGAGTTGGTACAATTATTCCTAAATATGATTGTAGTACAGGCAAAGAGTAGATTACACTACATCGCAAAGCCATGAGGCGTATCGGATAGAATATGAAACTTCCGAGCTGTTTACGCGAGCTTATCACACATATTATACACAAGGAGTCAGTGTATGTATACTCTGTTCAGATGCAATCATATCTTCAGGACAACAACACCTCATATATTGGTAGGTGGGAGAGATAATTCATTTGCATTGTGATACTGATTGTACGCCAAATTACTGATATTTTGCTGTTGTGATAAGCAAGACAAGAAGCGATCACAGCACCCGACAACCAAGGTCAATATGCCTCGTTGCTTTGCCAAGTAGTACAGTAGGTGTAGGAAACTGATAACACCTGCTGAAAAGCTTCCAGTAACTTTGTAGTGGCTTTCACATATTGTAAGTTTTTAAATTATAGGTAATTAAATTTTTATGTGTTGCATAGACTAGTGATTATGTGAAAAGTTTACTTTATAATAGTGTTTATTTGCTTAATGTCTTTGGTGAGGTATCAATCATTAATTAAAGATTTGCAAACACTGGTTGTGATTAATATTTTAAACATGCACACAAAACTAGAATGAATTAAAACTAATGAACCAAACAATCTAAAACAACCCTTAACACACAGATTTTAAGCATGTCTAGGTGACAAAAAACCTAATTAAAATTGTATATGTTCATTGTCCTGTTTATTCAGCTTGTCATCATGAGCAATGAACATAGAAGATGCGCGAGGGTGTTTAGATTTTTATCTTGTCTTCCACAATTAAAGGAGGTCCAACTTTTTCTGACTAAGACTGTAGTGCGAAAGCAAAAGATTCATATCAATGTGTGCATCCTTTTCTATGGCATCTTGAATTTATTTGCATCGTTAGCAACTAACTTTAGGCAGTTGTTTTTTCTAACAGCTTTCAAGTATTTTTTTTTATAGCTGATTTGTGTCCTACTAGTTTGAGATATTATATGGTCAGAAATCAGACTTCTTGGTGAAGTGACTTCTTCAGCATTAGAGGTATAGTTTTATGTTTCTAGCTGTTCCTGTACTGTCAGGGTAGCTGTCACAACCATACTGAATAGGAATAGGAGAGGTACGGAGGGGTCAGCACTGAGGCCAGGCTTATTGTACCTATGCTCCCAAGGGGCGTTCCTGCATTGAAGGATGAGGTGAGAGGAGACACTGGGCAGCCAGATCCAGACTAATGGCACAGGCATTGACAGAGGTCCCTAAGGTTTACCAAGTTTGACGACACTTCTAAGTCTTTAGGTGTTCCAGGGCCAACTCAGGGGAACCTAGCCATGGGGTCCAATGTCCCCAGAAGCCTCCCCTTTTCCACCCAGATCCCATGGACGAGGGACAGAAAGGGTTCCTGTGTGCATATTGTCCTTGCCAAGCTGCACCTAATGCCTTTGCTGACACTTGGGTCACTTTCCAGGGGTTTTGGAAACATAAAAAATTTAGAAAATGATAAGTGGGAGAAAGACGGAGTAGTTGAAAATATGGTTTGTTTTATAAGCTAGATATGCTGCATGAGCTAAAAATAACAATTAAGTTCCACTATTTTGAGTGAGTTCTTTGCTTTAATCTAGTGTGAATACAAATTCCAAGGTTGGTACTACCGTAAGCATAACCAGAGTCAAGGTTCAGATATCGCTGTTTACCTGGAATTGTTTACTGACATACTTACTTGCTGCATTCCTCCCAGGGACCATGAACTGGTGAACAAACTGTAGATGGTGAATTTTTGGCTGTCTCTGTTTTTCCTCTGTACTACTTCCCTATGTTTCCTTCATGTTTTTGTATGACCCGTTCTCTTTGCTCTGAATACTTGCATACCTTTACTAGCCCTTTCCCTTTCCAGTAATTTATATTCTTTATTTTGTTTTGCTCAGCTCTCTTGTTCTCTTCCCTTGAACTTAGAGGAGCCATTGTTTCAGAAATGGACTATCTTATCTGTGAGTGAGGAAAATAAAGTTATACCATGAATTCCATTTACAACCGGGCTATAGATCATGTATATGCACAGCTCACTTGCACTGCAGTGATCTCAGTATATTCTGCTAGTGTACTGTGGTGAATAACCCATTGGAGGCTGTGTTTATCAGCTGTATCGTTTGCTGCCTTCAGTTTGAGCAATAAAGACTAGAGTTTGTTCATTGTGCATCTCAAAAGTGAAAGTTCATTCAAACATCTGTGGAATGTGTGAATTACAGTAGAGTATTTTTATTAGTCCACCGAAATGCCTACCTAAAAATTCACACTTGAACAAAGAATTTTTATACTCTGCAACTGCACTTTTTTAACTGTCACTTAATAACCTAGTTCAGCTTTCACTGGGACTTTGCGTATGTAAATTAGTTCTAATTGTCACTGATATTTCACTTTCCTTGTGACGCAATGAAATACACAGTACAGCATAGGCCCTTCCTCTTGTCGGTTCACTCACTGGGAAGATGAACACGAGACCTCAGTGAACTTCACTTGCTGTCACACCAGAAACTTGCTTGCTAACTGAGCTTACAAGAGTGCTCGCTTATATAGCCATTTGAAATTTCCACTGAGTTCCAGAAGATTCTAGTAATCTCGCTATAGCACTTCCGATGTTCATGCTGGGCAAGCATGCTGCTTAATGTGTTACCATTCTGAACCCCGACAACTTTGGATCATAGCTCTACATTACACACTAAATAGTGAATCATGCAGACAATTCAGGAGACATTTCCTGGTATTCCAGTTCCAGGTAGAGAACCTCTTGCATGTCTGGGATAATAAGTTTAGTACAACAGTGTTGCTAAACTTAAGAAGCAAAAACGAAATGTTCTAATGGCAAAAGAGGTTGATGAAATTGGTGCATCATTCAAATGGCCTCCAAAGAAGTCTCCAAGAGGTGTTGCACAGCAAGTGGATGTTTCAGAAAGCTCTGTTTGTAGAGGCACTAGTTTTGTAAAACGAAATTGTACAAACTGACTATTGTTCATGAATTACAACCTCGTGGTCACGAGGAATACCGGGAATGTCTCAATGCAGACAGACACCACTTTACTCATTATAGTTAATGTTACTATCACTTAGGAGTAACTAATGCAGGTGGTTTAAATTGGAAACTCTCAGTGCACAGAGCACACATATGCATGATTGGTGGTGTGGCGATATAAGGAACACCGTAGTTTTAGATGGTAGCCGACTCTCTTGTTTTATAAAATGCTATAACTAGATTAGTAAGGATATTATGTTAATACTAACTCAAAATTATCAAGCATTTTAGGATTACTACACTATAACTGTTGTCCATTTAAAAATATAAAAATTAAGTTGTATTTATCACAAAATTTGAAACACCGTAGTATGTTGTTGAGGTTACGTTAGCCACTACTTTTAAGAGTTGAACAATGCATAGTTTAAAAATGGTATAGTGAGCAAAGTTATTCCTTGTGCCATTGATCTAGCTTTCATAAACTTACTTTATCAATTTTCACTGTTAATGGAAATGATGTTCATTTTTAATGGCAAATGTGATATGAACCTATGCTTTCAATAGCTCCATAGTAACTCTACCTGCTCAATCAACCAAAGGATATGGCTTTTTATTTATTTATTTATTTTTTTCGTTTCAGACCATCTACGGACCACGTTAAGCAACCTGCTGCGTTTATATTCACTTCCTTTCTATCTTTCCAATATTTCTTCATCCTGTTGCTGTGACTTTTTCTTCTGTCCAAATTGTAGTTGTTTTCTTCTTTTTTTAAGTTGAAACCTTCAAAATTTTGTATCAACTTTCATAACTTTGCTCTATCCTGTGTTATTTCTTCTGTTAATTTCATTTCTTTAAGTCTTTTCTTATCCCTTGCATCCATTGGTTACCATTCTTACTTTTGTATTTATGCTTGAAAATTTGTTTGTTTTGTAAGTCTATTACTATTCATCCTCACTAAATGACCGAATCAACCTTGCCAAAGATGAGCCTCGTATCATCAACAAAGATGGTGTTATCAGTCAATATTTTTATTTCTGCCTTGTTATCAAATATATATATATATATAAAACATTTTTTATTAAACTTATTTCAAGTTAACTTCGGCAATACATCTATTTATGACATTGTCATGTGGTACTGTGGTCCCCCCTTACTCCTCCAGAGAGCAGAAAACCTGCATGTTTTCTCGTCAGAGGCCTACATTATAACCAAAATGGAACTGTGTGATTTAGAAGCTATTACATGCGATATAGTAATGACACTGCATATTGTTTGATACTAGAACATCTTTCATTTTCAGTGGCAGTAAAACAGCATTGTTATGTATTTTTGGAATACATTTCATCTCACTTTTTTTTTCTATTACCATTTTTTCTTCAGCATCACCACCACCACCGTCATTCTGTCAACCTAAGTTACAGAAGTCTTCCAGAGCGCATAGACACCTGTTGTGAATACTTAAATTTTCACATTCCAACTTCGTTAACCGTATTGAGGTGTTATGATTGGTTAATTACCAGTTTGCTATTTACCAACTTGCTGTGCAGCAACTGATGTTAGGAATTACAAAACACGTCATTCGTCAGGTTAACACAAACCTTTTTATGCTGTTGTATACGGTTTACAAATGTAGTCAGCACAGTACAGTAGTAAGTTCAAGAATGTGAGTTTGTGGTTTTGTGAAATGAAAAGTGGATAATAGATGAAACTCCAGATTGGAGTGCATTTTCCTAACAATCATAAATACAAGTGATATTGAATCCTTAACACTATAAGTGGTGTTACAGTTTATATTTGCAGTCCTAAGATGGTGTAGTGATAACAGATAGATGAATCAGGTAGTGCACGACACCTTATCTGATCCATCATTCATTTCCTTATCGTTTAAATGGTTGGCAGGAAAGCAAATGTATAATTTTATAACCGTGATGGTTGTTGTATATTTGTAAATAATAATAAAAACATAGAAATGGATAATAGCAGAACCAAATTATTTTAGTCATTGGTTGCCACTCCAAAGGGACCAAATATTAATTTTCTTAAACACATGAATTGTGTTATACTTCGAAATATATCAACCAAATGTGAAACATAAGAAATATGTTTATTGAAATTAGTAATGTTTGGTCAGATATTCTGTACATGCACAGTTCACAGCTATCAGCACAAACTGCATTGTTTTTTTGTTATGAACGCCTTAGATTAGTTTAGTGCTTGCTTGAAGTCCTGCATTTTTTTAATGATAAGTTTTGTTGGTTTTTTTTCCCTTCCTATTACAGTCCTGCCCGTGTCCTTATGTACTTATTTTATTTTCCAAAATCTCCAAAGTACAGAATTCATTTGAAATCTTTGTATTTGTTAAATCATTCAAGAATATCTTCGAAGATTTAAAATTAGAAAAAGATTTAGTGACAATTAAACGTACCGAAAAGTACAAATATTTGGGAATTAAGATTACAATAGATGGAAAACAAGAAAAAGAAATAAGGACTAGTCTCAATACAGGAAGGAATGCTATATCTACACTAAATGGAATACTATGGGACAAACATATTTAAAAAAAAAAAAAAAAAAATAATAATAATACAATAATCAGAAGCATTATGAGTTGTGGAGCTGATGTGTGAGCTTTGTATTCACCACTGAAAAAAAAAAATTGCTTGCTGCGTAAATGGACTACTGGAGACGCTCTGCGAGAATATCCAGAACAGAAAAATTAGAAATTCTCATATAAAAGAAATTATGCATATCCAATACTCAATTTTAGATTTTACCAAGAAGAAGCATCTTGAATGGTATGGATATGTTAGGAGAATGGAAGGTGGAAGACTTCCAAAGCTAATCATGGATTGGGAACCGCAGGGAAGGAGGAAGAAGGGAAGACCATATATTACTTGGATCCAAGGAATCAATGAGGCCAAGAGGGAGTGGCAAATAGAAGAAGATAAATGGATGAACAGACAGGAATGGAAAAATATCAAATCAAATTTGTTAAAGGTTGTGAATCTGGGTGCTGGAAAAATGTTCATTCATTGTAAAGCCTGTTTAATGATGATGATGATGATGATGATGATGATGACCACCTCCATAGCGCGCTTGCCCCTGGCGTGGAGGAACCGGGTTCGATCCCGGTACCAGCATGGGGATTTTTTTCCCCGCTGGTGGATCTGGCACAGGGTGCACTCAGGCTCGCTAGGTCCTGCGGGGACCAATTGAACTTCTTGACGGAGAAGTAGCGGCATAACTGGCCGGGAGGGCTCGGGGTGTTGACCACGTCCCACCCCGCAGTACCGCACCCCACCAGTGACATCTGTAGTGGGCAGGGAAGGGGGACGCAGGGCTAGGTGGCAAGTCTTGGCCCTTCATGGGCTGTTGCGCTGGGGTGTACTTTACTTTTAATAATAATAATAATAATAATAATAATAATAATAATAATAATAATAATAATAATAATAATAATAATAATAATAATTATAATCATAATTATAATCAATGGTCTTACCGGCACTTTTATATGGCAGCGAGACATGGACACTAAAAAAGAAAGATGAAAGGAGGACAGAAGCTGCCGAGATGAAACTCGAGGAATTAGATCTCTAGGAAGACCCAGAAAACGATGGCAGGATCATTGTTTTGGAGAAGGAACAGGCCAATAGCCTAACCTATGAAAAAGAGGATGAAGGGAGAGATTGATGGGGATCGGACGAACTCATTTAGAATGCAGTGTTACTGTGTATTTATTAATGGTCTAAAAGCCAAGAATGAAATTGTTAGTACATACCGGTTGGAAGAGAACTTATTACATTCCTTCTAATATGTGCTTGATAGAAGCATTACAAACAAAAAAGTCTAATTACATTTTGTTCTTTGATCAGCTGATTTCGAAAAAAATAAGTAGTTTTCTATCCAAATTGGATGCGTAATTCCACAAGAATGTACAAAGATAACTGTTACTTGTAAGATGGGTAGAGTAACTTATTATTATTATTTTTTTTTATTTATTTATTATTTGAAGTCGCTTCAACATAAAAGTCATATCGCGACTAAACATTGAGGAAAAAAAAGGAGGAAACAAATCATGAAATTTACATTGAATTTAAACATTAACTTTGCATGCTTTGATGAACTTGATGATTTTCTTGTGATATTGTTGATCACCCAAAGCTAGCTGAAGGTTCTCAGGAACTCCATACTGAAGTCGCTGGTGAGTGTATCTTAAACAGTGAGCGGATGAGAGTAGAATCACAGAGTACATTTAGGAGGAAGTTCACGGGACAGAATATAGGAATGAGTAAGCGCAGTGTGGCCAATGCATAATCGGGTTATTAGCACCTGATCTCGCCGGGTTAGTGTTCTAATTGTTGTAGACAGGTTAGGTATTGGACAGATATCATGCAGAGTAACTTATTTCTGACATAGCTTCGGTAGTAATTATGGAACATCACACAGGGTTTCGAAATAATTAATCACTTAAAAGAATTGAAGGAGTACTCCGAGCTGCTCTTTCAGACGTGAAGTAACTCGACAACGTTGCGTTGAGGTTGGTCAGGCAATTGAACCGGTTTCTAGATTTAAACAGGTCGGTCGCTGGTAGGGTCTGATTGGCCTACACTCGTACAGTAAATATGGAAGGACACGGCATGGTATTTGTTTACGTTCACGAGACACCACGCTGCGGTGGTTCTTTATGTACTGACGTAGTGTAAGTGACACCCACACAATTTGTTGTGTTGCCAGCTTGTTTTCGACAAAACTAAAATGTCTCCGTAGGAAATGGTCGGAGACAAAAAACGTAAGATACAAAATGTGTTACAAATACCGAGATCTATCATTGGTTTAAATTAATATAGTGACTTCCCTTCCGTCCTGTATAATAAGTGAGTTAGCAATAATCGGAATTACTTTTTGGCGCATGACCGTTTTCACGTGATTGCCCTTCGTTGTTAAGGTTCGTGTGTGATTTGTTGGCATTACTTGACAAATGAATGAGATGAGAATTTTGAGTTGCGAGCGAGTTGTCAACTGTTCACCTCGAGATCGGCCTGGTCGCATGCTCCCAGAACAAAGGAACGTAGAAGGAACACCTCAGCAAGCCTGCTGCCATTGCACCACACACAAGTAACTGTCAATCCGGTTCTAGTTGTGATCTCCCTTTAATGGAGTATTCGTAGGCCTTGAGTAGAGCTGCTTGCTTTATTTATTTGCTCAAAGAGAAACTGAAAACTACATTCTTTTGCGATGGACGCATACACAGCATTTAAAGCAGCTCACCATCGTCTACTTCTCTAGCGTTGCAACTCCGCATTGCAGTAATATCTAAGGTCGATACTTACAGGGTGTACGTTACAAATATCAGCTCTATGTGGTCATCAGTGAGAACGTGTTTCCACAAAATCAGAATTTAAGAGAAATGCATAATTGAGTGTATAATTGAACGTCATCCAGTCTTGTGCGTTAACTGTATCGGCATCCGGGAAATAAACTCAGAAGGTTGTATTTTCTCTCCGCATTGCGACAGTGTAAGTGCTGAATTGATAAACCATTATACTCATGTAGTCAGTGTTTAACGTTTATTATAGTTGCTTTTAATATTTCAGGATAAACCTAAAACACATCAGGGCCTTGGCTGGTTTATCGATGTTGATTTAATAGGCTTCGATATTTTACTGTATCGTTTGTGGCTTCCCGTGTTGCTCTCACATGACTTTCTCTACTTTTGTACTAACCATTCTCATAAACCCTTATTCCTTTATCTTCTTCGTGTTAGTTCAGATAAACATTTGCAGAAATTATCTTACTGTTTATTTCCTTGTAGGTACAAGGGGAATATGGGAATACAGTAGGCTTTGAGCGATAGTCACATCTTTTACAGCTTTGAGGTTCCGTTCTCTTTGCACGGCTAAGATACAAAAAATGAATCACGATCATCCATTTGACGAAAGTTTAAGTTTTCCAAAACTCACAAAAATAACAAGGAATATCTCCGAAATAGTTCACTCTACAATAAAATTTATCTGGACACAAATTGTGTGTTTTAGGAAGATCTACATTTTTGTATAGTAAGATTTGGTCTGTCTCTTACGGTTTATCAGTTATGCAAAATCATCCAGAGTAAATAGGATTATATGGGCTTTAGCCAGAAAATTTAAAATATACATGTCATTTGTTATGAAAATATCTCCAACATGGCATTTTAATCAAAATCGTTAGTCACTTTCGAGAAAATAAAGATTTTCGAAAATTTTTCCACGTACATTTCCACGTTGGTTTAGGGTGGAGGAATTTTCTTCAAAATGTTCGTGTCGCATTCTTAAAAGACATTAAACTTAAATACCAACTTTGGTTTTTAACTGACTTTTCGTTTTTGAATTATGCTGTCCACTCACACATGCGCGCGGGGACCTTTTTCCAAAATGGCTTTTTTTTAATTCAGGGGGCCTCAAAGCATGTTTCCGGTGAGATCTCGACTTCGAATTTTTGGTTTGGAATACAATACTTCCTCTACTTACTAAACGTAGTAGAGAAGGGAAGAAAAAAAGAGCGGAAGGAAATTGTGTATCTTCCCGGGTTGCAATTTTATAGATTTCGATTGTTTCTATTTTCTTAGTAACAGTATGTAAAACAAACTGCCCTGCAAACGTGTATGGCTCATAATTTGCATATTTTTACAACTGTGAAATGTTTAAAACGATATCGTTGATTTATCGAATATTTACTTGAAATATTGTTGATCCTTTGTTTTGCAGAATCATTGCAAAAGGCAATGTAGATGAGCATTTCTTTAAAATTTGTTAATCATTAATATTATCATCAGTTTGTTATATTCATGAAACGTGCGTGCGTGGGTGAGAGACAGACGGAGAATGTAACTTTTAGGGGAAGAGGTGATAATATGGGCCATTTTTTTAAATATAAAATGGGAATACCAGTGCAAAACATATGTTTACTCATTAAATTTTGCAGATGATCAGTGCTATTAGCACAGGACCACGAAGATATAGAGTATATGGCAGGAAAATAAAAGAAGAATATGAACAATGGGGACTTACGGTTTATATTAAGAAAACTAAGTATTTATGTATTGGAGAAGAAAAATAATCAGTAGAATTTGACATTGGAGAAGAACCTATTTAGGTACAAAAATAGATTAGTCAGGGAAAATTGTAACAAAGATAAAACAGAATTTCCGAAACAAAGGCAATAAACGCATTAAATTCTGTTTGGTTGGGAAGAAAATATCACAAAGAATAGGAAATTACAGATTTATAAAACAATAATCCAAATTTTCCTACATATGGAGCAGAGGTATGCCAACTCCCAGCCAGCTACAAAAAATAGATGTTTTGAGGGAATCTGCTAGAAAATTGAGATTGATTGTTTTGTTACTCTTAATTTTTATTCTAATTCAGGACCCCTGTAGTCACCGATAGGTATCGGCTGATGTCAACTTTTGTTTGATTAAATATATATATATATATATAAAACCAGAAAATAAAGGAATTTTGAGAGTAAAAGAAGAACCAGATATTTTGTATATTATAGAGAAGAAAAGACTGTAGTGTTATGGGCACGTTAAAAGAATGCCAGGGGAACGACTGGCATGGATACCAGAAGAAAGAAGAAAAAGGGGACGTCCGAGGACAACTTGGATGGATGATGTACAAGCAGTCTTAGCATCAAGAAATTTGGACCGAGAACATTGGAAAAACAGAGAGGCATGGAGTTCGGCTTTCTGACGCGCCATCTGATATAAACCGGAGACATAATGAAATTTTGAATTTCAAATGCATCTATTACCTTAAAAACCGTCAGTAGCATTTGTTATGGGATATGTTATAGGATTATTAATACATTTTGAAACATAGGTTTAAGACGTTTGAATTTTCACAACTTTTGAAAACATGTGACGAAATATGTATTTTGGGAACTGGGGTTGTAACATAAATGTTAATAATTTTTACTACTGCAATCAGAGTTAATAAATATGATGCATGTGTTTAAAAGGATACGTTATTTTTGTTACTGCTATAATGAACTACAGCTTATTTTTAATGCCTTAATTGTAAACTTTTTGCTACATATAATGTTCAGACACTTGAAAGTGCATTGAAAAAGGTTAAAATTAAAGATTAACACTTCATATCTAAAAGGAGGAAAAACTAAATTAAAATCGTTCCCGAGTATTTCACGAGCGAAAATCAAAAACAGAATCATCAGTTTGACATCCACTACATAAAACGCGTACCCATTCTCTACACATACACTTGACCATAGCTCCTATGAATTTTTGGCATTACGATCCTAAGTAAAGTAAGGGAGAACCTTGTTTCATATTACCACCAATCAGGATTTTCCATCAAGCGATTTCTTCACGATATGAAAATGTTAATGCCAAATTAATGAACATATTTGCAGTTCTGTAGATAAACAAAGGTTTAGAATAGAAGAATATGCTAGTCATATTAACATAAGGAATATAAATGATATTGAATCTTCTTCTTTTCCTGATTCCCCTCCCCTTATGTAGGACTTGCATCCAATGCCAAGGGTCAGACGTCTATCGGGGAGCAGAAGAACCTATGGACCGGACAGAGTGAAGACCTGGAAGCAAGTGGTCAGCCAAGCATCAGCTATGACAGTGAGGGAGAGGATGATATGAAATGCAGGCGAAATTGATGATTGGAAAGGTGATAATGGAGCAGTTGTTGGAATGAGTGGCGGGGAAAACCGGAGCACCCGGAGAAAACCCGCCCTGACGCCGCTTTGTTCACGAATACCATCGGGTCCCTGGGATTGAACCCGGGCCGCCTAGGTGGTAGGCGAGCGTGCTAACTGCTCGGCCACGGCGCCGCCCGATGTTGAATCTTACCGTGCTAAAATTTTCGAGCTTCGTGAAATACAATACTTCCACTCACAAATATAAACAATGTGACAATGAAATTATCTGCTTCTAAAGGCTAAAGGGGAAACCAACAATAGAAATTAGAATGGTTTCCGGAAGATGACATGCTACTTGGTAGAAAACACGGTATTCCAGTTTACAACCCTGTTCGATATCACCACCTCCTATATAAATAAAAGCCAAACGTAAACAAATGTGAAGATACAGAGTATAAACAATCGAACATCTTTGCCATGTGCAATTGTTTCAGACGTAAAGCCTTAGATGTTAAAGCGGAACAAAAACACCTTTATTGCACACTCGCACGGTCTTCTCTGCTACCCAAAACTACGGTTCAAATGGAAATGGGGAGGACATGTGGCCAGAATACTTGCAGACAGATGGGCCCATGTCGCCACGATGTGGGACCCAGGAAGGAGAAGGGCACAGGACTTTGAGCCATAGTGGACACCACTAGCGAGCAACGGGAAATCACAGTTCGAAGTTTAGAACAATACACCAATAGATCTTAGAAACTAAAAGTGTAGTGAACAAAATTGTGGAAAATGGAAATACACTATTTTAGGCTTAGAGTAGATTACAAGCAGTACATAATAATTGTAGTGAGAACTCGATGTTTGAGTTGGGCACACAGGGAATAGCTGACCCCTGTGTAAAACTGACGTAACCCTACAGGGGATGGGAGGTCCTTGTCTGCAAAGGATTTAATGGCTTTTCTAATTCTAATGTTCCATGGGTTAAGCGGCCCTTTATATTCCCTCTCGCAGTTTCGAGAAGATTCGGGTTTACTAGGGGAATGTAGTAAAACAAAAACGTAAACAAGGCGATCGATATGAGGTACCGCCCGATAGATATGCAACACACCTGACGTTCAAGTAATGCGGGAGGTTCTTAACTGGGCAACTACTAGGAAAACTGCTGTAGTCTACGGTAGCCTTACAACTCCAGTCATCCACAGTCTGATATTACTGATCCCAAGGTCGTGGGTTCAAATCCGTCCCAGACTGATGATTTTTAAGTGTGCTTAAGAGCGACAGCTCCATGTCAGTAGATTTACTGGCATGTAAAAGAACTGCGAGATGAAATTCCGGCACACCGGCGACGCTGATGTGCAATTGTCAGCTTCTTTAAACAACAAAATAATGCTACATTTATGTGGCCTATCGTTTATTAATTTCTCTACTAGTAAGTAGAGGAACTATTGTATTCCACCCCAAAATTCGATATGGAGATTTCACCGGACATATGTTTTGAAGCCCCCTGAATCTAGAAAAAAGCCCGTGTGCCTCTGTGTCTGTCTGTCTGTGGACAGCATTACTCAAAAGCCTAAAGTCGGTTAAAAACCATAGTTGGTATTTAAGTTTAATACCTTTTAAGGATGCGACACGAAGATTTTTAAGAAAATTCCTCCACTCTAAACTACCCTTTACATGGAAAATTTTTCGAGAATTTTGATTTTCTTGAAAATGGCTCTAACGATTTTGATTAAAATGACATGTTTAAGATATTTGTATGAGAAATGAAATGTATATTTTGAATTTTCTGGCTATAGCCCGTGTAGTCCTGTTTACTCTGGATGACTTGAATAACTCGTAAACCGTAAGAGATAGACGTCTTACTATACAAAAAAATGGAGATCTTGCTAAAACACAATTTATGTCCAAATAAATGTTTTTGTTGAGTGAACCATTTCGGAGATATTCCTTGTTAATTTGTGTGAGTTTTGGAGAACTTATACTTTTGTCAAATGGAACATCGTCATTCATTTTTTTATGTTAACCGTGCAAAGAGAACGAAATTTGAAAGCTTACTGTATTCCCATATTCCCCTTGCACCTACAAGGAAATAAGCAATAATTTAATTTCTGAAAATGTTTGTCAACTAACATGAAGAAGTTAAAGGAATAAGAGTTTGTAAGAATGGTTAGTACAAGAGTAGAGAAAGTCATGTGAGTGCAACTCATCAGATTTGTTTTTTAGAAGAGGAAGCGAAATTGTTGCCACTGCAAGAATCAGTTTCCAAGCGTGCCATTGCACCGACCATTTTGCTTGGGACTTCCTCTTCCTTTACCACAGGCACATTTGACTGCAGTTGCTGGGATTCAAACTCGCGACATTTGACTTTGAAGGACTGGCCAGTGCATTGCGCGTTGCTTCTGCTAGGGTGCCTCCGAAAGGAATACCAAAACCGGTTTAGGAATTAGAGGAAGAACGGCATATGTACTAAAATGACTTGCCAATTATAGGGTTGAATATATCTTATGAAACTACCAGACGAATGAAAGACATTTCGTTATGTCAGTTTAGTAACAGGTCAATAGCTTGTGCTGGTGTCTACCGTCCGAGATAAGTTTGGTGTTGCAAGTTATGGTCACCGGATGTTTTGGTTTCCAGCACGTTATCGCCGTCTGCCAGCAGATGAATTATAGGTCTGCGATTCACTGAGTGCGATGTGTGTGAGGGGACAGTAATGAACTCTGTAAAGCAGTCTGTTTTTAGTGCAAAACTTTTTTTTTCTGAACTTGGAATTCACAATGAGAAAGTGAAAGAAAACGTTGGTTTGTTTCCTAATTTTAAAATTTCTGCACGGGGACACTGCGTAATTTAATTAATAAATTTCGTGAGACAAATTCCGTGCAGGATGCTGCGATGAGTTGTTGACCATTGTCAGAACAAGGAAACTGGCAGATACAGGGTGAAAGGGAAGTCATTACATTCCTTCCGATATGTGCTTCATAGAAGCATTACAAGCAAAAAAGTAGAATGGCATTTTGTTCTTTGATCAGCCGATTTCGAAAAAATAAATAGGTTTTTAATCAAATTGGATGCGTAATTCCACAGGCATGTATAAAGATAACAGCTTGTTACTTGTAAGATGCGTAGAGTAACTTATTTGTGATGTACCTTCGGTAGTAATTATGGGACATCACACAGGGTTACGAAATAATTAATCACTTAAAAGACGTGAAGAACACTCCGAGCTGCTCTCTCAGACGTGAGGTAAGTCGACAACGTTGCGTTGAGGTTGGTCAGGGAATTGGACTGATTTGTTAATGTAAACAGGTCGGGCGCTTTCGGTTTCTTGCAATGTTTTGGGAGCTAACGTTTGTGATTGGCCCACACTCGTACAGACAAATTAAACATTTTGCACAACCCCATACTCTAAGCAGGTCTAAAGCTTCCCACATGGGTACAAATGTACTAGATGTTGATAGTATTTTACTAGTGCACTCTGCAGCTCCTGCCACAAGGTGTAAATATACTTAAATGTATAAGCCAATAAGCATATTTTTACATAGTGAACTACAAGACGAGGCGCCACGGTACTACACGAGCTTACCGCTGATTGTTGTGCACTACTCGTGACTACTGCTCCTCACACAGTGCTCCGTTGACATACGCCTGCTCCGACGTCATAAGCCCAACACTTGCCGACACCTGCTATAGGGGGCTGTGAGAAGGCAAGGCTTTGGCCATACAATCGTGTTAATTTTCTGGAATGGAGGTATCTTGCATCTCAAATAACAGGTGTGCCAACAGTTAAGTAGCAAAATACAAAATATAAATGTAATTCCAGCAGGTGAACAGAGAATCTGAAGGAAATAGTCACCAACGAGAAAAAAACTGTGAGAAGAGCCGCGAATCAGGGTTGCCAGGTCTACTGATTTTGCAGGAGATCTACTGCAAACAACTGAACGCACTTCAAAATCTCCTGCTCTTTATGTATTTTCCATTTTTAAACACTATTTTTCTTAACATCATATAATTCGTTCTTCCGAAAAAGATTTTCAGGCAAGGCATTTCCATGTATAAAAAATCTGATGTGTTGCACTCACATGACTTTCTCTACTCTTGTACTAACCATTCTTACAAACTCTTATTCCTATATCTCCTTTCTTGTTAGCTGAGACAAACATTTGTACAAATTATCTTATTGCTTATTTCCTTGTTGGTGCAAAGGGAATGTTAGAATATAGTAGGCTTTGTGTGATAGTCAAATGTTTGAGATTCTGTTGTCTGTGCACACTTGACATATAAAAAAATGAACAGCGATGATCCATTTCACGAAAGTTCTAAGTTTTCCGAAACTCACACACATAACAAGGAATATCTCCGAAATGGTTCACCCTACAAGAAAATTTATTGAGACATAAATTGTGTATTTTAGCAAGATCTACATTTTTTGTATAGTATGATTTGGTCTATCTCTAACGGTTTACCAGTTATGCAAAAGTCGTCCAGAGTAAATACTACAGGGGCTATAGCCAGAAAATTCAAGATATACATTTCATTTGTCATAAAAATATCTCAAACATATGACATTTTAATCAAAATCGTTAGAGCCATTTTCAAGAAAATCAAAATTTTCGAAAAAATTTCCATGTAAAGGGTAGTTTAGGGTGGGGCTATTTTCTTCAAAATCTTCGTGTCGCATCCTTGAACGACATTAAAGTTAAATACCAACTTTGGTTTTTAACCGACTTTTCGTTTTTGAGTTATGCTGTCCACAGGCTGACACATACACAGACACACACACACGGACCTTTTTCTAAAAATGCTATTTTTGGATTCAGGGGGCCTCAAAACATATATTTCCGGTGAAATCTCGACATCGAATTTTTGGGTGGAATACAACACTTCCCCTACTTACCAGTAGAGAAAGTAAAAACAAAAAATTAATTCAATCACCTGTATACATAAACAGTATACCACATCTGTTGTTTCTGCATTGCGAACTATCCTTGACTGCTACATTAAACCTAAACATTTGAATCCCACTGAAATAGATAAAGTTGAATACACGGACCCAAAAGTATTTCTTCCTGTCACCAACGAGTGTTTTGCTGCCAAAATTCAAATATCTCTGACAATATCCTGCCTGCCCGACAAATATGTACAAGTTTTCAAATTACGCTGCGTTGATATTTACGTTGAGTCAGTTCGCACATACTAAGTCGTTTTTCAGTAAGTGATCCTCTTCTTACAATGTTGAAAGTGTTAGAACCAGCTAAAATCCAAACAGTTCAGTCAATTGCACCACTTGCTTCTCGGTTTCCTAATTGGGTGAAAGCAGTTCAAGAAATCCAACAAATAGATACAGAATGGAGGCTATTGCGCAATACTGACATTGTATGTGGCAGTAACTCTACAGCACAAGAATTTTGGAGCGATTTATTATTATTATTATTATTATTATTATTATTATTATTATTATTATTATTATTATTATTATTATTATTATTATTATTATTATTATTATTATTATTATTATTATTATTATTATTATTATTATTATTGTAATAAATATGTATACATCAAGATAAATTGCCTCTTGAAAAGATCTACTGTTTTCTCGTGCTTTTTTCAAATTAAATCTGCTTTTACTTCGACAGACATAGCAACACTGCCATAAATAACCATTTGGAGGGGGAAAAGTTATTGGTCCTTAAGGATATAATTCAGTGCTGAACAAATCCAAGCGAAAACCACACTATCCAGAAACTGTAAGGTTTCTTGAGATGAAGCGTCAGTTCATTCACATGATGAACCAGAAGTAGCACAAGAAGGCAACCTATAAGGCCTTATTACACAGCACCCCTACAAAAATCAAGAAAATCGGGTATTATAGGGCACCCAAGCCGTAATACTGCACGCTGCTAATCATGGTATCCTGAAAAATAAAACTATTATCTCATCCAAGATAGAGATAGATAGAGACAAGAAGAAACTGAAATTTGAAGAGAGAACATACAATAGAAGGAAAAGTATGCCACTATATGTTTTGTGGAGTAGCCTGGGCTAGATTGAAGTCTAGACAAATGGACACGTTTTTTTAGGAAATGTGCAATGATTATTACGGTGTGTTCTCAGTGTATGACCTTTAACCTTTCAGGTCACTTTGGAACAATTGCTCATCGGCAGTGATGTTGACTCGTTTGCATTAAATTGACATTCATACTAACAGAGGAGGATATAATATTCTCCTGGTTAAAGGAAAATTCCCACCTTTACGGGAATTGAACCTGGCAGCTCTGGGACTATTGACCATATTGGCGGCTCCAGATGTTTTCCGACGTGCGAGTATGTTGAAGAGGAACAGGGGAATAGCTTGGTGTTTTCTCGGCTAGTGTTCCGGTGACATTTACCTTTGCGCAGCGATGCCCAACCTTATGCTACATTTGCCTGTAGCTTTTCGCCGAGTCACAGGGCTCGAAAACAAACCTCTCTAATACTTGGTTATCTGAGTGAAGGGAAAACGCTTCCTGCATAGAACAACAATAATATAATAACAATAACAACACTTTTTTTTATTAAACTGGTTTTACAATGAATAAGCATTTTTCCTGCACCCAAATTCACAGCCTTTAACAAATTTGATTTATCCCATTTTTCCATTCCTGTCTGTTCATCCATTTATCTTCTTCTATTTCCCATTCCCTCTTGGCCTCGTTGATTCCTTGGATGCACGTAATAGGTGGTATTCCCTTCTTCCTCCTCCCCTGCGGTTCCCAATCCATGATTAGCTTTGGGAGTCTTTTATTCTCCATACCATTTAGGCTGCTGCTTCTTGATAAAATCTAAAATTGAGTATTGGATCTGCATCATTTCTTTTAAATGTGAATTACTATTTTTTTCTTTCCTGGATATTCTCGCAGAGCGTCTCAGTAGTCCATTTCGCAGCAAGCAATTTTTTTCAGTTGTGAATTCAAAGCCCACACATCAGCTGCATAGGTCATAATGATTCTGTTGATTGTATTAATTTATTTTTGTTTCTTTGAAAATATATTTGTCCCACGGTATTCCATTAAGTGTAGATATAGCATTCCTTCTTGTATTGATACTAATCTTTATTTCTTTTTCTTGTTTTCCATCTATTGTAATCTTAATTCCCAAATATTTATACTCTTCAGTATGTTTAATTGTCCCTAAATCTTCTTCTAATGTTAAATCTTGTGGAACGTCCTCTATGGGCGTATGTTTGGATATATCCAGGTTTATTTTTAAGCCCCATAAACTATACTCTTGTATTAATTTTCTTGTGAAGTATTCTGTATCTTAAAACTCTTGAGCCACTATTTGTTTAGTAATAATAATAATAATAATAATAATAATAATAATAATAATAATAATAATAATAATAATAATTTCCCTAGGGCGTCTTCCCCTTATTCAGAGGTTACCCTCATCGCCCGGCCGCTGCGTCCTCCAGCCGCAGCCGAGGCCACGGAGGAGTGCAGGTTGGGGGTGGCGGGGGTCAGCACGCCGACTCCCCCGACCGTAAGGCGACTACTTTGACCTTTTAGGGACGCTACCTTTCTATCAGGATAGCTCCTCAATTGGCCCCCCCAGGGACCTAACGATGCTGAGTGCACCCCGTACCAGACCTCCCAACGGGGGAAAAATCCCATGCCGGTACCGGGGATCGAACCCGGGTCCTCCGCGCCACAGGCAGGCGCGCTACCACTGCGCTATAATAATAATAATAATAATAATAATAATAATAATAATAATAATAATAATAATAATAATAATAATAATAATAATAATAATAATAATAATAATAATAATAATAATAATAATAATAATAATAAATATATATGTATTATGGTCCCGCAGTGGATTATGCTGAACTGCTACAGCGGAGGGTATTCATTAGCTTAACCTTCTTGACCCTCATATACATTGATCCTTGAATTTTGATAATATTTGAGTGACGTTTCAAAAATACGGAAGCAGAAGTAATAGTAATGTCAAACCGTTTGAGGTGACTTTTCTTGTTGGGTTCTCATTTGAAATTAGTCCGTCCTATGCAGTTACATAAAAGGTAGACCGTCGTCGGATTAAACAAGAAAGAAAACCTTGGAAACAAGTTGAAGTTGTAGAATTATCATATTTCCGAGACGATGAGGGGCAGAGGGAGGGGGAGGATGCCAATGACGCACATAACCTGCACCGAGGCAGAAGTGAATGTATTGTGATGCACAATGTTGATGCGCAGTTGTTCTTTTGTGATTGCATTTCGTTCTTCTTTTTTTTCGGCTGTCTCTGACAGCTGTTACTGATTTTGAAAGCAGGCACTTATTCAGTTTTTGAAGTAGCCGACATTCGAATATCTATTTGTAGAGTATGAAATTTTAATGAAGTAATTCACTGAGTGAAGCAAAAATACTGACGGTATAACATTGGACAATGTGTAGTTGAAGGCGCCTTCAGTTTTCTTCAACATGGAACGTATTTTACGCTTACTACTGAAAAACAAATAAAGGTATAACATTCTCCATGAACGTTCGGGTCGCAATGCTTTATTCGCCATTATCACCAACGTTTAAACTAGATGCAGTTTAGTATTATCACCAGGGCCCGGATTTTGATGACCTAGAAATATTTTAAAATGGACTACGAAAATATCACAAAATGATCCACAAATTTGCATGAAAATATTGGTTTATTTATCAGATTTGTGCCTGTTCTACATATACAGGTTGTTAATGAACTACACCGAAATAACTTGAGAGATTGTAGATGTGACTGATGTAAGGAATTTGAGATACGCGATGCATGGTCCGCGGCTAAACATAACGCAGTTATATGGTATCAGATGCTGATAAGTAGGTGTTTAAGCAAATTCGGGTAAAAATTTGTCCTAAAATGTTTTTCAAATCGGTGCCCGAGTACAGAAATATTGATTCTCAGCAATTCGTTATCAGAGTTCTCAAGATGTAATGCCACAAAGATCTCTCAAATCTGGAAATAATCACTTGACAATGCGACACTGAACAAGCATTAGCTGCCTTCTTGGCTTATGCAGCCTATTCTAGAGACGTTTGCTTGGCCTTTCATTTGGCTTGATTGATAACATCAAAAACTGTTGTACAAAAGGCCATGGGTTCGCTTCCTGTTGCGCAGTTACTATTACTTTCTCTACTGGTAAGTAGGGGAAGTATTGTATTCCACCCAAAAATTCTATGTCGAGATTTCACCGGAAATACATGTTTTGAGGCCCCCTGAATCCAAAAAAAGCATTTTTAGAAAAAGGTCCGTGTGTGTCTGTGTGTCAGTCAGTCTGTCAGCCTGTGGACAGCATAACTCAAAAACGAAAAGTCGGTTAAAAACCAAAGTTGGTATTTATGTTTAATGTCTTTCAAGGATGTGACACGAAGATTTTGAAGAAAATAGCCCCACCCTAAACTACCCTTTACATGGAAATTTTTTCGAAAATTTTGATTTTCTTGAAAATGGCTCTAACGATTTTGATTAAAATGTCATATGTTTGAGATATTTTTATGACAAATGAAATGTATATCTTGAATTTTCTGGCTATAGCCCCTGTAGTATTTACTCTGGACGACTTTTGCATAACTGGTAAACCGTTAGAGATACACCAAATCATACTATACAAAAAAAGTAGATCTTGCTAAAATACACAATTTATGTCTCAATAAATTTTCTTGTAGGGTGAACCATTTCGGAGATATTCCTTGTTATGTGTGTGAGTTTCGGAAAACTTAGAACATTCGTGAAATGGATCATCGCTGTTCATTTTTTTATATGTCAAGTGTGCAAAGACAACAGAATCTCAAACATTTGACTATCACACAAAGCCTACTATATTCTAACATTCCCTTTGCACCAACAAGGAACTAAGCAATAAGATAATTTGTACAAATGTTTGTCTCAGCTAACAAGAAAGGAGATATAGGAATAAGAGTTTGTAAGAATGGTTAGTACAAGAGTAGAGAAAGTCATGTGAGTGCAACACATCAGATTCCCCCCCCCCCCTTTCGTTTCTATTCCATACGAAGAAGAACATCAATACTACCGTCATTTCCTTGATTTGGATAGAATACGAGAATCTTTTCTTCGCCGTAGTCAGGTTTACCATGAGAATTGAGATCACCATTTCGAGCGTTCCTCTAAAACTGAAGTAAAGTTTTAAAATGTTTTTATTGTTTCACCCTTTAAGTTACTTCCCATTTTGAAGGAAGCTTATGAATGTTTAAGCAGGGTTCAACCTTTCATTAGCAGGAATTGTAATTAATTGTACTAATATGTTGAAATAAGAATGCGCAAATTGAAAAGAAATTTAAAATCTAGACCAAAACAGCACTAATGTGCTCAACACAAAAGAAAGAAAAGGAAAAAGAAAGCAGTGAACGAGGTACAAACTGTAATGTCATGATTATTGCTCCTTAAACGTTTCTTCGTTTCATATGTTGCGCTCTCGAACGGTTGATAGATATTAGTCAGTGGCGTACTGTCACTTTAGAAACTTACAGCCGTAACTTCGAAATTTGAACAAACAGGCCATATGTCTCCTGTCTCGTATTACTTAAGACACCTCTATATTCTCTGAAAATTTTTTGGTGTATTTCATTAACACCCTGTATGTGGCCCAATTATAGGCTTGGAACCGATCGAGATGGCCCCACGGTAACGTATTCAGGAGGTTGTGGGTTCGATTTCCATGGCCGACCTTCCTGACCCATGGATTTTGCCAGGGGTTTCCCCGGATCGCTAGGCGAGTGCTGTCAAGGATAATTACATCCCCCAAATTTCCTGTCCTTCCAGTTCGCTTCATTAATCATTTTATTCATCATTCATCCCGTAGGTTCTTTCAGGGCTGCAAGTGTCAGCGAAGGCGTTAGGTGCAGTTTGGCAGGGATGATATGCGTGTAGGAAATCTTTCCCTCCCTCGCTGTCCGTGGGATCCGGGCGGGGGGTGGGGCGGCATATCGGGGCTTGGACCCCGCGTCGAGGTCTCCCTGAGAAGGCCCCGGAAGACCAAAACCCTTGGAGGTGTCATTACACTTGGGAAACGTTAGGGACCTCTGTCAATATCTGTGCCGTTAGTGTGGATCTGGTCGCCCGGTGTCTCCTCTCAGCTCATCCTTCCTCCCAGGTACAAAAGATGGCCTTTCGGTCGAGGTGCTAAGTACCCTTTCCCAAGTTGTCATAGCGTCATACGGTTTAGAAATAACACGAGTCATTTAGGGTAAAAATGACTTCACTGGCTATTGATAAACGATTGAGTTGGTCATGCAAATCTATTTAATATATGGCATTTCAATCAAAATACTTGAGACATAAGCTTAAATACCAAATTCTGCATCTAACTGGATTTTCGTTCTTGTGCAGTTCACAGATCTCTCTCTCTCTCTCTCTCTCACACACACACACACACACACACACACACACACACACACACACACACACACACACACACACACACACACACGTTGTTTAAGAAAAATGAATTTTTGTTATTCAGGGAACCCCTAGATCCATATTTCATGGGGGAAATCCCGGTTTCCAATTTTTGGGTGGATTGCATTGCTACTGCTGTTTGTTAGAGGGAAGTCATATAGAAAGGAAAAATCCATCATCATTTCCAAACAGTATTGTTTTGTTTGGCGCGCAGAATGACGCTGCACATACGAAGGAAGGACAGAATGATTCTGTCAATCGTAGAGTAGGTGTAGACTGATGAAGGAAAGCAAGCCTTTCACTTCCAAGTTTAATACGTCCAGTCCAATAATCGTTTACTACGAGGGCATTAAGCCTCCTCGGGACACAAGATGAGAGATTCACATGCAGGGTGGAATGGAGCTTATAGTAGTGAAGCATTTTATATCACTCGATTGGCTGCTTCGTATTATGGGTGCCTACGGCTGCTCACACATGAGTCTTAATCTCGGGTATCCGTGGTGGTTACAGAGAGCGATATTGTAGTTTTGTAAGAACCTTTATTTGTTTTATTTTTACACGTTTTAAGCTTTGCTGAACAATTTTAAATAGAATAAAATATGCAGTTTCAAGTAATCGTTGGAACGAACTTTCACCGTGTTGCTTACATGTATCTCTCCCTCGTAACGATGCCTGTCTCCTACTGTCCTCAGTCATTATATGCTTTTAGCTTCCCAAACATCCATAATGGCCCTCACTTCATTAAGTCAAGACTTTGCCCTCTGGCAAAACCCCTCGGGTTTCCGATACTTTGTAAAAATACAATAGCAGGCTCTTTTTTTTTTTATGTTGAAGACCTTGCCAAACTAATTGTATCTCGTTTACGTTAATGTTTGGGACGTTCGCTAATGACCCTCGCTAGTGCCTTTTTGGCATCCCTTCACCTGTGGTACATATTCTTAACCCTTTGCTACTAATGGATTTTGTAACTTTGCTATATTTTGTATATATCATAAGCGCTATACAAAAAACTGCTACAAATGCCCCCCATATACATTATCATATTATGTAAGAATATGATAAGGTATATGTCTTGCCCGAAAATCATTTTCTTGTTAAAATTTCGCGATTGTTCAGCAAATCTTTCGTCAATTACATACAAATGCTTAAAAGGGTTTACACTCAAATTCTTAAAGACATAGCTTGTACATAGAATACCCTTCACATATTTACATTACACAAATCAGCACTCAACACACATAGGGTTATATTTTTAATACTACATAGTGATTTAATATTATTTTACATGTTTCTTCTTACATTGATCTTCTGATTCTATATAATTATTTTTATCAAAAGTCTTTTATGGTTATGGATTGTTCTGCTGGTTTCACTTTTAATTTGTTTTTTTTTTTTTCTTTTTTCTCACGCACATTATCCACTTCACTGTTTTTTTTTTTTTTTTTTTCGATATATTCACTTTGCTTAATATTAATTACGTTATTCTTACAGTTATTTACAAGTTTACATAGAAACAATTAGGCCCTCATTTTCATGATCCAACCATTCTTTCAGCTAACTTCTCACCATTTCTTTTCTTACTTTTCGATACTATTTGAGGAATTTCTATACGGTCTTATTAGCTGCTTATGCCATCTCCCAATCGATTTGTTTGTTTTTAAGTCCACTAATTCATAAGTATGCTCTCCGAATTTCTCAGTAATCATTACCGGACCTTTATATAATAGCTCTAATCTATGACTTCTCCCCCTTAACGCATTGGATAATTTATAATCCCTGGCGAGGACTAGATCTCCTACCTGAGGATTCCATTTATTTTTACGTTTCCTGATTTTTTATTTCCTCTTTTCCGCTTTTTCTTGCAATCTGTCAAAAACGATCTTAGCCCTTTGTTCCTCCGCTAATGGCTGACTTCTCTCAATCGTTCTTGGGGTATTTTTAAAAATGGGTTCAGGGTCAATTCCCTGCATTATCTGTATCGGTGCAAAACCAGTTGTAGTATTTACAGTATTATTAATAATTTTCTCTATGATGGGACAATACTTTACCCAGTTTCGATGATTATTATGAGTAAGCACTCGAAAATAAGTCCCTATTTCTCTTAATATCCGCTCTGTCGGATTCCCTGAAGGAAAATAATACGAACAATGATATAGTTTTATCTGGTGGCTACTTAGAGTTTCTTTGAAAATTTTATTCGCTACTTCAAACGAATGTGTATAACAGTTACATCTTCCAGGCTTTTCCGAGAATACCTCCCTGTTTTCTATTAAAAGTTCCCGTAATTTTCTTTTCTGTTCCCCATTTAGTCTCTCAGCTTGGTTCACCTTAGATCCTATTAAATTTTCTATCTTGACACAGTCCTTTCTTTCGTCGTACTCATTTATACTACTATTCTTCAAGTTAAATTTTGGGTTTTCTCGGGGTTTCTTTTCTTCGTCAAAATCACAGAAATAATTACCTCTACTCACAATATTTTGTTCCTCTATTTCATCGTAGTTCCCAACTTTTAATTCTGCTACTTCCATCGCTCCAATATTTATTACCTCGACAAAGAATGTTTCCCCCTCCATTTCTTCCTCTACCTGATCCCGTACAATTATCCTCGAAGTATGGTCTAAAAATGGTACAATTATGGTGTCAGGTCCGGTTTCAAACTTAAAACTTCTATTTTCAAAATCTATGATGGAATTCCAAGCATAAAGACTATCGCAACCGATTATTACGTCAAAAACAAGCCTGGGTATAACCAAAAATAATATTTCGATGCATTTATGTGCGATCTCGACCTTTACCATCACTTGAAATTTTACCCTTTCTTTCCTTTTACCTACTGCTACAGAGCAATATATCCCATAAACTGGCAAAAATAATAATTTTACACCACTACTCACTAAATTTTCAAAAAAATTTTGGGAACACACAGTAGTATTAGCGCCTGTATCAATAATAGCCTGAAATAATTTCCCGTTAATACCAATATTTATTCTTGGCGGATCAATTAAAATTTCATTCTCTGTATTTTCTTTATGTTTTTCGATCAAACATTGCCTTCTCTGTCCCTTATTTTCGAAGTACTTCCCCTAATAAGAACATTCATCATTCCCAATCTTCACTGAAGGCGAAGTTGACTGGGTTTGGAGTTTTCCGAAAGCTTACTAGTGGCTCCTGTCCCATTCCCATTATATGAAGGTCCCGGGTTTGAATCCTGGTGAAAATTTGTTTCTTCCAATCTTTTTACCGCGTTTATAGCGTCTACCCTTTCTTCCGGATTTGGAGAAATTCTGCTATTCCCATTTCTTTCTTCTTGCCTAGGGGAATTCGGTCTGTACCAATTATTATCATGGTGATAATTATTTCCCGAAGGAAATCGATTCCTAGTGTACCTCCCCCTTCTATCTCCGTAATATCTATTTGCCTGTACGTAATTAATTTGAGGGTTTCTTTCCCGTGGATAATTCTCAACCCTTCTTCTATTATCCTGAGGCTCAAAATTATTTCTTCTATCCTGAGGCTCAAAATTATGTCTCCTATCCTGAGGCTCAAAATTATTTTTCCGGTGGTAATTATTGTTTTTAGGGACCGGGCCATGATACCGTTGCCGAGCATCAAAATTCCTGACATCACCTGAACCTGCCCCCTGCCCGAAAATTTTTGTTGGAGATCGGTTATTTCCAAAAGGTCTCTCATTACTTGCCTCGTTTTGGCTCTTATTTCTTTCTAGTGCGATTAACAAGTCAATCATTGCCGCTATTGTTATCGGCTTCGCAATAATCAGATAGTGTTGAATTGTTTCCGGAAAATGTGTGGTTATTAAATTAATTAATTCTATTTCTCCCATCGGAGGGTCAAGCATCTTACATTTTCTAGCTATAGCCATAAAATAATTAACCATGCATTGATCCTTATGCGGGTTATATTTCCCATTACTCAGTTCCAGTCTTATATTTGCCTGCCTGCTAGCTCCCCAATATCTATTTAAGAAAATTTCCTTAAATGTCCGATAATCATTACTTGATCCTACTGATAACTCTAACCAGTTTGAAGCGTTGCCTTTAAAACATTTTCTGACAACCGTCATCTTATATTCCTCGGGAATACCTTTTACAAGAAAATACTCTTGCATGCTATTTATAAAAGCCTTGGGGTCATCAAATTCTTCGTTTTCAAAGGTTGGTGGTGAAATTTCATTCAAAACATGGTTGGGCCATTGCAAATGTGGACTATTGCGTGCATTAACATTAACATTTGTATTACTATTACCTGAGGTACCAGCATTTAAATTTAACATCGGAATGTCCGCTGACGCACTATGCATCGCTTCGTCCCGTGCTGCTACCGTAATAGTATTACTACTCACAGAGTCACTAACATTGTCAGACATACATATGTTATTTAATCTTTCTTTCAGTTTGTCATTTACCTCATCTACACTCACAGCTAATCTCCTAGTTTCCCTCTCTGATTGCTCTAATCTTTTCCTACAGATTTCTAATTCCTTGCTATTAATTTCCCTTTCCTTAGCTAATTCAGTAGTTATTTCCTCCCTTAGTTTTCTATTTTCTTTCTCTACATTTTTATTAACTGTTTTAATCTCTTCCCTAACCTGTTCCTGACTTTCCCTCATTTCAATTCGTACATTTTCAATTTCAATTTTAACCTCTTCCTGATTATTTCTAACCTCACTTCTTACATTTTCTATTTCATTTCTAACTTCCTCCTTGAAATTTTCTAAAACCTTCTGTTGTTTCTCAATCTTATTTCCTATTTTGACTAAGTCAGCTGTTAAGTTCTCCCTCGTATTTTCTACCTTTTCTGTTAACCCCGTTAAATCTTTCTGACTTTTTTCTACCTTTTCCTTAATCTCTTTCTGACTTTCTGTTAAACCCGTTAAATCTTTCTGACTCTGATCTACCTTTTTTGTTAACCCCGTTAAATCTTTCTGACTTTTTTCTACCTTTTCCTTAATCTCTTTCTGACTTTCTGTTAAACCCGTCAAATCTTTCTGACTTTTTTCTACCTTTTCTGTTAAACCCGTTAAATCTTTCTGACTCTGATCTACCTTTTCCTTAATCTCTTTCTGACTTTCTGTTAACCCCGTCATCATTGACATAAGTGATTTTAATATTTCATTAGTCTCCATGCTTCCCCCTGTTTCTTCTCCCTGATTTTGTATATTCGTATCAGCTACTCTGTCCCTTGCATGATCTACATTACTATATACACCTTCTCCCACTCTCTCATCACCCTCCCGCACTTCCATATTTATATCTAATTGCTCGATCATTTTCCCGTTCCTTAAATACATTGACTATATACTACAACACGTAGATAAAATTCTCACTCAGTACCTTAATCAGCTTGCTGCACTGCTATTCGATGTGGATCCTCTCGTTCCTGCTGTGTCCTGGGTTACCTTCCCTGGAGTTCACGACCTTTGTTGTTCATCTCCCTGAAGTTCTCCGCATACCTTATTCTGCTTCCCTGAAGTACTCTGAAGTTCTCGCTCAGCATTCCTGAAATTCTCTGAAGTTCACGCTCAGCATTCCTGAAATTCTCTGAAGTTCACGCTCAGCATTCCTGAAATTCTCTGAAGTTCACGCTCAGCATTCCTGAAATTCTCTGAAGTTCACGCTCAGCATTCCTGAAATTCTCTGAAGTTCACGCTCAGCATTCCTGAAATTCTCTGAAGTTCACGTCCCACGTTGGAGCGCCAATTTGAAGCATTTTATATCACTCGATTGGCTGCTTCGTATTATGGGTGCCTACGGCTGCTCACACATGAGTCTTAATCTCGGGTATCCGTGGTGGTTACAGAGAGCGATATTGTAGTTTTGTAAGAACCTTTATTTGTTTTATTTTTACACGTTTTAAGCTTTGCTGAACAATTTTAAATAGAATAAAATATGCAGTTTCAAGTAATCGTTGGAACGAACTTTCACCGTGTTGCTTACATGTATCTCTCCCTCGTAACGATGCCTGTCTCCTACTGTCCTCAGTCATTATATGCTTTTAGCTTCCCAAACATCCATAATGGCCCTCACTTCATTAAGTCAAGACTTTGCCCTCTGGCAAAACCCCTCGGGTTTCCGATACTTTGTAAAAATACAATAGCAGGCTCTTTTTTTTTTTATGTTGAAGACCTTGCCAAACTAATTGTATCTCGTTTACGTTAATGTTTGGGACGTTCGCTAATGACCCTCGCTAGTGCCTTTTTGGCATCCCTTCACCTGTGGTACATATTCTTAACCCTTTGCTACTAATGGATTTTGTAACTTTGCTATATTTTGTATATATCATAAGCGCTATACAAAAAACTGCTACAGTAGGTACTTAGTATACAGGCAGTACTGAAGTGTAACAGTTTGTTCTGTGGTCAGCCATTTTAGAAAAAACAAGTAGTTCTCCAAATTAGGTGATTTGCACCATGAGAGTTGAAACCGAAATTATAATGTCAATATATATTTGATAATAGAAAGAAACAAAAGGAGATTCTAGTCAACAGTTAAGGAGAAGGCGTAATAAAGCTAAACAGATTAAAGTCTCAAGAATGGAAGCCTAGGCAGATTTAAATGAGTGATAAGGTTACAATTATATGTACAAAGCTCTAACGATTCCGCGGGCTGATTCCTATCTTACCATGACGTGCTCTAAAGTTAGTCAATGCAAATTGCTTCCTTCGTGTCGCCCATGCATAAACAAATGCAACGCAACACACACTCGTCTTGAATCGAGCCGAGAGTACACGTGCAATTTCTGAGTTCTACGTAAGCTAGCGCGTATACATAATTCGGCGGTTGCTAAAGGGTGACAAAATTAAAATGTTATAACGCTGTAGTTGAAGTTACAAAGTTACATTCTATTTAAATATCGTCGGCAGTTCTCTACAAATCTGGAAATTTACAAATAAAGTGATATGTTGGTTAATTCTTCGTTTGGTTCCATTCCTACCACAACTCACACATACCCTGTAGATTAGGACCTCTTGCTAGAGCTAGTCCGGACACCAAACACGAGATCTTATAGGTTTTAAAGGCGACGTCTTCGACGGAGAGGAACGTTTGCGTCAGAGTGTATGAAGACAATAGTTTGTTACTTTTAAGATGGGTAGAGTAACCTGTTTCTGATCTAGTTTACGTAGTAACTATATTACACGATATAGGTTTTGAAATAACTGATTTATTTCGAACACGTTTTGCAGACGTAATATGGTTGGAGACATAGGCAACGTTGCTAGGTCGAGGTAGGTCAGTGTGATAACTGGCTCCCGGACATAAACATAACTGCATTCCTGAACTGGGAGTTGGAGAATCTAGCGGTTTTGTTTTCGCAACGTTGCTAGGTCGAGGTAGGTCAGTGTGATAACTGGCTTCCAGACGTAAACATAACTGCATTTCTGAACTGGGAGTTGGAGAATCTAGGGGTTTTGTTCTTGCAACGTTGCTAGGTCGAGGTAGGTCAGTGTGATAACTGGCTCCCGGACATAAACATAACTGCATTCCTGAACTGGGAGTTGGAGAATGTAGCGGTTTTGTTCTTGCAACGTTGCTAGGTCGAGGTAGGTCAGTGTGATAACTGGCTCCTGGACATAAACATAACTGCATTCCTGAACTAGGAGTTGGAGAATCTAGCGGTTTTGTTTTCGCAACGTTGCTAGGTCGAGGTAGGTCAGTGTGATAACTGGCTCCTGGACATAAACATAACTGCATTCCTGAACTAGGAGTTGGAGAATCTAGCGGTTTTGTTGTGGCAACGTTGCTAGGTCGAGGTAGGTCAGTGTGATAACTGGCTCCTGGACATAAACATAACTGCATTCCTGAACTGGGAGTTGGAGAATCTAGCGGTTTTGTTCTTGCAACGTTGCTAGGTCGAGGTAGGTCAGTGTGATAACTGGCTCCTGGACATAAACATAACTGCATTCCTGAACTAGGAGTTGGAGAATCTAGCGGTTTTGTTCTGGCAACGTTGCTAGGTCGAGGTAGGTCAGTGTGATAACTGGCTCCTGGACATAAACATAACTGCATTCCTGAACTGGGAGTTGGAGAATCTAGCGGTTTTGTTCTGGCAACGTTGCTAGGTCGAGGTAGGTCAGTGTGATAACTGGCTCCTGGACATAAACATAACTGCATTCCTGAACTGGGAGTTGGAGAATCTAGCGGTTTTGTTCTTGCAACGTTGCTAGGTCGAGGTAGGTCAGTGTGATAACTGGCTCCTGGACATAAACATAACTGCATTCCTGAACTAGGAGTTGGAGAATCTAGCGGTTTTGTTCTGGCAACGTTGCTAGGTCGAGGTAGGTCAGTGTGATAACTGGCTCCTGGACATAAACATAACTGCATTCCTGAACTGGGAGTTGGAGAATCTAGCGGTTTTGTTTTCGCAACGTTGCTAGGTCGAGGTAGGTCAGTGTGATTACTGGCTCCTGGACATAAACATAACTGCATTCCTGAACTGGGAGTTGGAGAATCTAGCGGTTTTGTTTTCGCAACGTTGCTAGGTCGAGGTAGGTCAGTGTGATAACTGGCTCCCGGACATAAACATAACTGCATTCCTGAACTAGGAGTTGGAGAATCTAGCGGTTTTGTTTTCGCAACGTTGCTAGGTCGAGGTAGGTCAGTGTGATAACTGGCTCCTGGACATAAACATAACTGCATTCCTGAACTGCGAGTTGGAGAATCTAGCGGTTTTGTTTTCGCAACGTTGCTAGGTCGAGGTAGGTCAGTGTGATAACTGGCTCCCAGACGTAAACATAACTGCATTCCTGAACTAGGAGTTGGAGAATCTAGCGGTTTTATTTTCGCAACGTTGCTAGGTCGAGGTAGGTCAGTGTGATAACTGGCTCCCGGACGTAAACATAACTGTATTCCTGAACTGGGAGTTGGAGAATCTAGCGGTTTTGTTCTTGCAACGTTGCTAGGTCGAGGTAGGTCAGTGTGATAACTGGCTCCCAGACGTAAACATAACTGCATTCCTGAACTGGGAGTTGGAGAATCTAGCGGTTTTGTTCTGGCAACGTTGCTAGGTCGAGGTAGGTCAGTGTGATAACTGGCTCCTGGACATAAACATAACTGCATTCCTGAACTAGGAGTTGGAGAATCTAGCGGTTTTGTTTTCGCAACGTTGCTAGGTCGAGGTAGGTCAGTGTGATAACTGGCTCCTGGACATAAACATAACTGCATTCCTGAACTAGGAGTTGGAGAATCTAGCGGTTTTGTTTTCGCAACGTTGCTAGGTCGAGGTAGGTCAGTGTGATAACTGGCTCCTGGACATAAACATAACTGCATTCCTGAACTGGGAGTTGGAGAATTTAGCGGTTTTGTTTTCGCAACGTTGCTAGGTCGAGGTAGGTCAGTGTGATAACTGGCTCCCAGACGTAAACATAACTGCATTCCTGAACTAGGAGTTGGAGAATCTAGCGGTTTTGTTCTGGCAACGTTGCTAGGTCGAGGTAGGTCAGTGTGATAACTGGCTCCCAGACGTAAACATAACTGCATTCCTGAACTAGGAGTTGGAGAATCTAGCGGTTTTGTTCTGGCAACGTTGCTAGGTCGAGGTAGGTCAGTGTGATAACTGGCTCCTGGACATAAACATAACTGCATTCCTGAACTGGGAGTTGGAGAATCTAGCGGTTTTGTTTTCGCAACGTTGCTAGGTCGAGGTAGGTCAGTGTGATAACTGGCTCCTGGACATAAACATAACTGCATTCCTAAACTAGGAGTTGGAGAATCTAGCGGTTTTGTTTTCGCAACGTTGCTAGGTCGAGGTAGGTCAGTGTGATAACTGGCTCCCAGACGTAAACATAACTGCATTCCTGAACTAGGAGTTGGAGAATCTAGCGGTTTTATTTTCGCAACGTTGCTAGGTCGAGGTAGGTCAGTGTGATAACTGGCTCCCGGACGTAAACATAACTGTATTCCTGAACTGGGAGTTGGAGAATCTAGCGGTTTTGTTCTTGCAACGTTGCTAGGTCGAGGTAGGTCAGTGTGATAACTGGCTCCCAGACGTAAACATAACTGCATTCCTGAACTGGGAGTTGGAGAATCTAGCGGTTTTGTTCTGGCAACGTTGCTAGGTCGAGGTAGGTCAGTGTGATAACTGGCTCCTGGACATAAACATAACTGCATTCCTGAACTGGGAGTTGGAGAATCTAGCGGTTTTGTTCTTGCAACGTTGCTAGGTCGAGGTAGGTCAGTGTGATAACTGGCTCCTGGACATAAACATAACTGCATTCCTGAACTAGGAGTTGGAGAATCTAGCGGTTTTGTTTTCGCAACGTTGCTAGGTCGAGGTAGGTCAGTGTGATAACTGGCTCCTGGACATAAACATAACTGCATTCCTGAACTAGGAGTTGGAGAATCTAGCGGTTTTGTTTTCTCAACGTTGCTAGGTCGAGGTAGGTCAGTGTGATAACTGGCTCCTGGACATAAACATAACTGCATTCCTGAACTAGGAGTTGGAGAATCTAGCGGTTTTGTTTTCGCAACGTTGCTAGGTCGAGGTAGGTCAGTGTGATAACTGGCTCCCAGACGTAAACATAACTGCATTCCTGAACTAGGAGTTGGAGAATCTAGCGGTTTTGTTTTCGCAACGTTGCTAGGTCGAGGTAGGTCAGTGTGATAACTGGCTCCCAGACGTAAACATAACTGCATTCCTGAACTAGGAGTTGGAGAATCTAGCGGTTTTGTTTTCGCAACGTTGCTAGGTCGAGGTAGGTCAGTGTGATAACTGGCTCCTGGACATAAACATAACTGCATTCCTGAACTAGGAGTTGGAGAATCTAGCGGTTTTGTTTTCGCAACGTTGCTAGGTCGAGGTAGGTCAGTGTGATAACTGGCTCCTGGACATAAACATAACTGCATTCCTGAACTAGGAGTTGGAGAATCTAGCGGTTTTGTTTTCGCAACGTTGCTAGGTCGAGGTAGGTCAGTGTGATAACTGGCTCCTGGACATAAACATAACTGCATTCCTGAACTAGGAGTTGGAGAATCTAGCGGTTTTGTTTTCGCAACGTTGCTAGGTCGAGGTAGGTCAGTGTGATAACTGGCTCCCAGACGTAAACATAACTGCATTCCTGAACTAGGAGTTGGAGAATCTAGCGGTTTTGTTTTCGCAACGTTGCTAGGTCGAGGTAGGTCAGTGTGATAACTGGCTCCTGGACATAAACATAACTGCATTCCTGAACTAGGAGTTGGAGAATCTAGCGGTTTTGTTTTCGCAACGTTGCTAGGTCGAGGTAGGTCAGTGTGATAACTGGCTCCTGGACATAAACATAACTGCATTCCTGAACTGGGAGTTGGAGAATCTAGCGGTTTTGTTCTAGCAACGTTGCTAGGTCGAGGTAGGTCAGTGTGATAACTGGCTCCCGGACGTAAACATAACTGCATTCCTGAACTGGGAGTTGGAGAATCTAGCGGTTTTGTTCTGGCAACGTTGCTAGGTCGAGGTAGGTCAGTGTGATAACTGGCTCCCGGACGTAAAGATAACTGCATTCCTGAACTAGGAGTTGGAGAATCTAGCGGTTTTGTTCTGGCAACGTTGCTAGGTCGAGGTAGGTCAGTGTGATAACTGGCTCCCGGACGTAAACATAACTGCATTCCTGAACTAGGAGTTGGAGAATCTAGCGGTTTTGTTCTGGCAACGTTGCTAGGTCGAGGTAGGTCAGTGTGATAACTGGCTCCCAGACGTAAACATAACTGCATTCCTGAACTGGGAGTTGGAGAATCTAGCGGTTTTGTTCTGGCAACGTTGCTAGGTCGAGGTAGGTCAGTGTGATAACTGGCTCCTGGACGTAAACATAACTGCATTCCTGAACTGGGAGTTGGAGAATCTAGCGGTTTTGTTCTGGCAACGTTGCTAGGTCGAGGTAGGTCAGTGTGATACTGGCTCCCAGACATAAACATAACTGCATTCCTGAACTGGGAGTTGGAGAATCTAGCGGTTTTGTTCTGGCAACGTTGCTAGGTCGAGGTAGGTCAGTGTGATAACTGGCTCCTGGACGTAAACATAACTGCATTCCTGAACTGGGAGTTGGAGAATCTAGCGGTTTTGTTCTGGCAACGTTGCTAGGTCGAGGTAGGTCAGTGTGATAACTGGCTCCCAGACGTAAACATAACTGCATTCCTGAACTGGGAGTTGGAGAGTCTAGCGGTTTTGTTTTCCACACGACCCTTGACCCAAACAAGTGGGGTGGTGTAATATTTTGGCGTAGCTATTGGCCTACACTGACAGTATGGTAGTAGTGCTTTTAGCTTCAAATAAGCTGAGTGAAAAGCATACCATGTTTATGTCAGCTCCACCAGAAGTTGAGTCTTTATTGGCGTAACATCGTACTACGCATTGGAACTCCCGGGTTTCTTTTAGCGGATAATCATAAGTCCATCTTAAGATTTGCGAGATGCCAGTCTTTTCAAATCGCGTGTACCTTGATACATTCTTAGTGTTCGGGGAAGCTGCTCAGTACCGGGCAAAGTGACCATGAGTATTGGCTTTGGTTGTCAGAGCGCTGTGTTCGCTTGTTATCTATTACTAGAACAGCGAAATACTAGTAACTTGGCGTACAGTAAGTAATGTAACACAAATGGATGATCTCTCGCGCCTGCCGATGTATGACAAGTTGCTGTCCTGAAGACATGCGTGTATCTGAGCAGTGTATGTGCGATAGGCTCCGCAGTTCCACATTGTTTCTGATACGCCTCATGGGTTTATCACCTGGTACCAGGAAAGGTTTCACGCCAGAGGATACCAAGTTCAAGAACACTTGTGCTAACCGCGCAGTGTCCTGGACACGGAGCGCGTTGTGGTTTGTTCTCAGAACGCTGAAAGAACCATTACTGCGACCGTATCATATCCAAAGGTACAGTGTCTCTCAGGAGCGGATTACGTGCCTAGGTGGACTTTCGTTCGTCAGTTAGTTCATACAACAAGGTGCAGAAATGGCATTTTCTATTTTCATAACACCCATGAATTGGCGGCACCAGGAAGCATAATTTTCAACAGCGGTTTGCTGTGAACGTATGGGCAGGAATAGTTGGTGATGGCCTCATAGGCCCGTACATTCTCCCAAGTCGGCTGAACGGGGTTAATTTATCTCATTTCTGCAAGAGACGCTCCCACGCTTATTGGAAAATGTCTTTAGAAACCAGGCGATGGAAAGTAACCATCTGAACCGTAGCTTTCCTATCAGGTGGATTGGACGCTACAGGCCCATCAAATGGCCAGCAAGATCTGGACTTTCTCCTTTAAGGGAGCAGGGGTTACACACTATAGGTTGCTGGCGTCGAGTTTTTTAGACAATGCATTCATTTGGCTGCGGAGGAAATGCACAACAGTGTAAGTTTCTTGACTAGAGTACGACGTAATTGGTTACGAAGGTGTGAACTTTGCAGTTGCGCAGTTGGCAGACATTTTGAACAATACCTATGAATCGTGTGAATCATTTAGTTTATTGTTTATTATTTTACCGTCCATGTTACAAGTACCATTTAGTAGACTTTGTAGGAGACTATCTGCTTTTTGTGTTTACATATAAGAAAGGTGGCTTGGTTCATTAAATTAGTTTTATCAGTTGCAAAACATATCGAAGCTTAATGCTGATTGTCCATAGACTCGGGGTTTAAATTTAAAAAGATGCAGATGCAATTAGAAGCTTTCTGATATGAAGCGTTTATCTACATTCCTGAACCATGTGGCATCAGCGAAAGTGATACCTGTTTACCTGATAGCCTACTTCTGATTTTGAAAGGGAGAGTACCACCCCCGCTACCAGCTACTGGTTGACTGCCGCTGCAACGTTGCCAGCGTGTGCGTTTTATGTTCTGGAAAAATATAAAATTTCTCCGCAGAAAATGGTTATAGGGAAAAGTGAAAGATACAGAATATGTAACAAATAATCTTCCACGCTTCCTGAACGTGGTTTTCGAGGCTTCCAGTAGTTCTCTCTACCCTACAATTTCATTCGTTTACCACAGTAGCCCAAATATGTGCTATGGGATTCACATCCGGTGATTTAGGAGGCCATGGGTGAGGAGAAATTCAAGCTAGTCCATTCAAATCCTGGTTACTCTCGAAGTGTGAATGCTACTTTTGTCAGGAGCAAATTAAGACATCCATTTAATCAGCAGGATGTACAGTGCAATTCACCTTCCTAGTTATCATTTCATTACATGTATCATCAGTATCCGTCGCCCATAGTGCTGGTGGAGTAAGAACGTGTGATAAACGTTACTTAAAAGAGGAAAAGGTTCTCTGTAGGATTATGGACAATGGCTCCAGCCACAACCGCAGGGCTAACATTTGATCTTGCGGGTTTGCTTTGTTTTAACTCCATCTTCTCCTTATTGGAACAGGCGTATCCAGTATCGAATGCAGTCCTCTCCTTTCCTCTCACTTTCTACCTATATGTGTGTAACGGTCACATACTGACAATACGGCTCACATGTTTTCTTACGTTAAGACATTGCATCTTACAGCCTTGCTTTCCTCCAGTCTGAAAACTGAAAAGTTAAGATCTTTTCAGTTCAGTTTTCAATTATGTTTCGTAGGAAATCGGATTAAAAACTTGAAACTGAACTGAAAACTCCATACCATTGAGTAAAATGGCTGAAATGTGGTTGAGAAAGCTGCATGGCAGTGAAGAAAGTGAGTTGAAGTTGGATACTTTGATGTTTTGGTTTAGTTTGGTCGATAAATTAACAGATAATACTGCAATGAGCAAAGTTGTGGACAACCTTTGGCATCCCATGTTTGCCAATCGTAGTTCAGAAGATTCCTATGAGATTTTGGTTTTGAGGCACCTGAAGGACTAAGGTTCACGAAGTACTTCAGGTTACCACCGAAATGAAATCCAGTTTTAATATTACCTAAGGTAGATATAGATAAACGAACTTGAATCAGTTCCAGAATGCACTGACATAACCTAATATTTCTTTATATCACAACATGTCCATATTTTGGATTTGTACAACATAACTGAAGTTACAAAACGCTCAACGTCGCTTATTGCGGACATTTAGCATTATGTTGCACCCATTTATTGCACAACTTACGCACGTAATTGAAATAATTCCCATTAGGGTTACATTTATACATTTAGTTATAGGTATTGTATATGCTTGAAATAAAGGTATATAGGTAAATCAGTCACATAAGGGACGGTGGGTGGTCCCAACGAATCCAACGAGGCATCATCACATTTCTAAAGCATTAACTTTGCACGTCCCAGGTAGCTCTTTTGGCAGATACGCAATCTTAACCAAACAGTCACGTGTAATTGGATTACTGCCTACATGACGAGGTTATACCCACCAAGTCTACACTGTTGTGCTGCAGAATCTTTGCACGCTTTTTTCAGAGCAGAAACAAACTAAAAATTACTAAGCGTTATCCTTAAGATCTTATTTACTTATGTACTTGATTTTCCTGATTCCTTTGTTTCCTTTCAGTCTGTTTTTTCTCTATATGTCTATACTCTGCATGTTGCAGATTGTATATAAGTTCGTTCTGACGAAAAAGATCAGTAACTCTTTGCTCTTCACTGTGTGAAAACTTTCGTTTTCCACCCATTATATCAAATTTGCAAAGTAAGCAAACGAATACCGCTAATATAACCTCACTTCAGTTGGCCCAGGCTCAACTGAACAGGACACACTGTAACACAATATACGATAATGTCTTCGATCTGGCGACGTCCTCAGTGCTGAGTGCACCCCAGAGAAAATCCCCACGCCGGTCCCGGGAATAGAACCAGGGTCCCGTTTGGTATAGTTGGGCCGCTCTTTGAGTTTCCAGTTCGGCTTCTTTGATTCTAGCTTTGTGGTAGCTTGGCACATAAACAAAGCGGTCAGTTGTGAGGAACTGGAAAGCCGACTTTCGGCGGTAGCTTGACACTAAATAAAGTGGTCGCTTTGCGAGGAACTGGAAAGCCGACTTTCGGCCCACTATAAGCAGCAGCGCTACCACCGCGCTAAGGAAGCGACGCCGTAGTTCTGTTCATTGTATTAATGTTACTCGTGGTAATTCTGCAATTATTTCAAAGCTTTTCATCATACCGCTTTCCTTGTGTTCGGCATTGCTTAGACTTGAACGTTCTTGTTTCCCGGTGGCCCTGGTGCAATTTCTGCTTGCGTCGGATCATTGACCTTTACTCGGACCTCGCAATGGCAGTAGAGAAAAGCCAGGCAATTGCTAGGGAAATATTTAAAGTATGCAACATTTGAGACACGCTGCTGTATTATTAAATTGTCCAGGTGACAGAAGAAGGTCTGTATTGCATACGCGTATTTGTTCATGTTAAATCACTGCATCAGCGATGACATTGTGCAAATATTTGCCCTTGCAGATTGCACAGTAAGAGGTATTAGAATGTGCAAACACAGTTTGGTCTCTATGCAAACTCGATGTGAAAATGTGAATGAAATTGCATTTCTTTTCTTGTTTGTATGTACTTCAGTTATTCTTAAAGACTGCTCTTTAATTACTAAGCAAATATGTGCAGTTATTCTTGCCTTCTGACTTTGCTTTCATCATTCATATTATAAATACGATGTTATTCTGTGATTATTTTAACAGAAAAAAAACCAAACAAACAAACAAACAAAAACGCAAACATTTGATGCCCAAGAAGATGAGTACAATTTGTGTAGACACTTTCAAAGACTGAACAATAAATGCCAAGAATTATAGCTAGTTTATAACAAATTAGAGCACAAATAGAGGATAAACTAATCAAAAGAAAAATAATGTGAAACTAGGGGTACAAGAAAACCACAATTTCCCGATACCAATACTGGATTTTGAGAATCGATACTCGATGTTCAGTTTATAAAAATGTCTAGTTTGCAATTGTCAACTTTTTCTGTTTAATAAAGCTACAGACTATAAAGTAAAGCACCCAAGAGATACTTTTTCAA